>WKFP01014812.1:1516911-1522319 GCA_011057875.1 Pterocles orientalis
TAATTTCTAGCTTAATCGATAGAAAAACAGGGATTCAGATTACTTTTGAATGTTTTGACAAACACCAAAACATCTAGCACCACATTTTGGTTTCTGAGCACACTTCTTGAAGCTATAATGAACTATCTTTCCAGAATGGAGTTCTCCACAACAAGCAAAAGAAATCTTTGGCTCATCTCTATCTATTGTGATAAACTTTTCAAAGGCACAGACACGTTCTACCCATAAGCAAGAACTCTGGCTGCCCTCCAGCTAAATATTTACATTAAGGAACACAATTCTTTTGTCAAGATTTCCCTTGATGAGACACACAAAAAATAAAGAACCTGGAAAAAATAGAAGTCAAGGCAAAAAATATCTCAATCTACAAATCCAGAACAAGAACAATCAGACTTCGCAAGATTTTTATGAAGGAAACGATTTCAAAATACGTCTCCCATTTAAAATGAGATTGCACACGAAGTAATAAAATAATTTTTCTCTTGTTCACTTTATGCTACTTTAACACTATTTTCCTTTGCCCTCCATGTAAACCTATAAACCTCACAAGTTCTGTATGTTGGTCACTCTTTCTCCTTTTTGTGTTGCTCCTTCCCCCTGACTGTAATGGCCAGTTCCCTCCTGGATATCCCAAAAGACAAAGATGTGTCTGGTAAGTGGGAGAGGTCAAACACGAGCACAGCTATTTATTACTTATAATGCAACCAGATGGAAGTAACCCATCCATCAAGGAACTCGTCATCCTCATCACATTAGCTTCTTATAAAAAGTCTCCTCCTCCTTCTCTGATCCACACAGCTCAGCTTCCTCTCTTCTGCGCGCTTTTAGAAAATGAACCCTCTCTAACCCCATCGCTCCCTTCTCCTTAAATCATTGCTACCTATCACTCCATGGTTATTTTTAAACTTTACTTTTATCAATACTCATTGCATAGCTCTGGGAGATATTAAAAGTGTACCAGGGCAAGGAAGGGCGTTTCTGACACTTGCTCCCTCATTCATCAGCCCCTCATAGGCCCGTTGGTGACAATGAAAAGATTTCACAATACCGTGCAGCAGAAACTCATTCTCCCACTCATCCATCATGCTCAACCTAGCAGTAGTTCTACTGACCTAATCTGTAATGCCTCGATGCTCACTGGAGATTTCTTAAAGGCACCCTTCATTGTTGTTAGTTACAAAGAATAAGCCTGTGCCATTAGATAAGGAGACTAAATGGTGCAAGAATTAACGCAATACTGTTTCGTCACCAAGTCCTGGGTTCAAGGACTGCAGAGTTAAAGTCAGTGTTAGGAATATCTTTCTATCTGAATTTTGTTGAAGTTCATACCAAAAGGAGATGAAAAGTTTTAAATTAATTTCTGAGTGTAGATAGACATTAAAGGACCAAGTGTGAGTCATTGTCCCTAATTCATCAATAGGTGTCAGATATTCCACGATAAACCAAAAACCACATTAGAGTCTGTTCTTCAGAAAATGTCAGTCACAACTAAGGAAACCATAGTTGAACACTGTGATGGAAGATACTTCTGTTTCTAAAGGGAATAACCAGCACCTGTGTGAGCAGTTGATATGAAAGCACAGGACACAATGAAAAATGTAGCACAGATTTTGTAAGAAGGGACGCAAGAGAGACAGCTAGAGGTATGATTATATCACATTGACATAGCCATAAAAGAATGACAACACAAAGAGTAACTGATGAACAGAAATAAGTAAATAGCAATCAATGATGAGTGAAACAGTGATTCGATAAGAGTTCAAAATTTACTGTCATTTCACTTAACTGACTTTCACTATTTTTTTTGATGGCACAATGGATCATTCACAAATAAGCAAAACCTAACAGTGCAAGGTCTTTTGCACATTAGAATACTGTTAATCTAAGAGCTTGTTAGTATGAAGCTTACAAATAGCTATACAAAACTAAATGTATTATTCAACCATAGATATAAACACATAGGCAAATATTAATTTGTTACTCTGCAGGCTTATTTCAGCTCTCTTCCTGCTGTGAAGACTGACTAGGTGCCTGAAAGACAAAAACCTCTTTATAGGCATGAGATTGTGGTTTGAATTACAATCTGAGACCAAGGCCACAGTCATCCTAAGAGGCCAAACCCAGACTGTAAGAAAGAGCCCCTGGCCTACATAAATATCAGCACAGTACACAAAATTGTCAACAAACAGAAGTTTTAGTGTGCTTCACACAGGAAAAGAGGGCACAAGAAATTAAGAGACTCATCAAGGATCACATGAATGCCTGACACAGTGGTAGAATTTGACCCCAGGATAAATTTTAGGCCAGTTTTCTTATGCAAGAGTCTGCCTTCCTATCTTCATCTTTACATACATAAGTAGAAAATATCAGACCTGGATAAAAGGACTAGTTAGTCACAGCCCTCAAATGTAAAGTACTAAATAAAAACATCATACTTCATGTTTGTAAAATGCTTACAATGTGCTTTATGCAGTATATAGAGAAAAAAGACATTTAGTTTTTCTCTGCATGCTCTCTAAATGATAGTGAGAAAACAGAAGAACAGTGTATATAATAGAATATTCCTTTTTTCTAAATAGAATACACTGTTCTGAGCAAAGTAAGCTTCTTTGGCTACTAGAAGAACAAAGAATCACACTAAGACCTGAATTTTTAGTAGACTAAAAGGCTATTCTGCTTAGGTTAGCATACCATATTTATCAGCCCTGTTTAAAATCGGTGTGTACTCAGAAGTAAGTAGCAATCCAACTCAAGACTGTAGTCATGGCAAAGAAACAAGCTAATAAAGAAGCAAAATGGGAATAAACTAAAAAAGCCAAATAGGTATAGTTTCATCTCCAACATTTTTAGAGTTGAAGCACTATTGAGATCAGTTTCTCTCCATATCCCTCAAACAGAATCAGACCTTGCAAAGCACTGAACACTTGCAACATGCAAGATCACTTATCAGAAAATATTCTACATTTTACAGGTCTAAAAAGCTCAACAGAGCTTCCAGCAATATGCAGGAAGGGAAATCCTCAAAATAATATCATTAGTGCAATTATTGTACTAAATACATTTGCTGCACTACACAATTAACTTTTGGAAGCTTACTAGAAATTCCAAGACTAGAGGGAAACATACATTTTTTTTCCACAAGACCTCTGACAGCATTCACAGCCATGACACTGGCCATGCTGTTCACATTTCCTTTTAGCCAACGAACTCTATTCTAATGTCCAGTCATCATCTTGGGTTACCTTCTAATAGCAAGTCACCACAACTTTTCTGGATGTATGTACATTTTGGTACTTATCAAAACTCTCTCATCCTATTACATGAATGTATTATGCCATTTTTCTTTGAAGCACTGCAAATTCAGAATCTACCTAGCCTAAAACATTTACAGAAATAACAACTACTGCACTTTTTTTTTTTTTTGCAACAGTAAAGAAATTGTACCTTTAGAGAGACAGAGAACTTCTTTCATAAATACCAGATTTATGGTGTGTTCTGTTGAAAGCACTTCCCAGGAGAATGTTAGTCAGCATACTCTGCAACGCAATATCTTTAGCTGTATTAGCTTTTCGATAAGTAATCAGGTATGCCTAACCACTTGTAGAGGAAAAAAAAGAAAGAAAATAAAAAAAAAAAAGAAATAGCAAGCTTTTGTACCAACACCCATCCAATAGTTAAATAAGACAGCAGTGACTTAAGAAGGGCTTGAGGTAACCAAGCTCCTCACAGAATATGACCCTGAAAAAAATATTACTTGTAAATGGTGTATGTTAATCACTGATCCCTGGAAATCTCATCTGAAACATGTCTAATCAGTAATAACCAAACTGTCATACTTTGAGATGACTACATTTCCCAGAATAGCTAAGACTGTTCCAAGGATCAAGATTCATTGTCCCTGTCCTGAACAGTTAAGGTCAGGATTCTCTAACATTCAGGTTAGAACTGCTTTTCTCTTGTACGTCAGGACTCTGGCACAAAGCTTCCCTACATCCTGCAAGCAGAGTGAGCAATTTTGAATACACCTGATCTCCTTTCTTAATACTTGGAACTCAGTAGGAGGCCAATCCATGGACAATTTTCCTGTCCTGACTTAATGAGCTTAAAATTTTATTAGAAGAAAGTAATATTACAGCTCAAATGAACTGATAGATGAGAGAAAACCACTGCAACAAAGACATACACACCGACCTATAATTTGAACATCACAAATCATAATTAAAATGTAAAATTTCCAGTATAATGAACACATGTCTAGTTTAACATGCTTATAAAACATGCAAGCTTTTTCTTAAATAATAAATTAAGGTATATTGAGAATTGTATTTATAATATTGTAGGGTTTTTTAAATATATATACTGGGGGCAGAACAGATATGGATTGTCACAGTGAGGATGGTATGGTGTTCTACACTTGGGAAAGGCAGATGGAGACTTTTTATAACCTCAAAAGGCAAAAACACATTTCAGAAACTGTTATTTAATACACTGATGTGATAAGGTTGAAATTATCTGACCTAAGACAAACTATTATTGCTAACTATTCCCTAAACCCCACTGCTGTGCTTTGGGCTTGTTTATTTATTTATTTATCAGTCTTTCACTTTACTAAATGCAGCTGCAGACCATCTGATCTCAGCTTTCCTCTTAATGGCTCTTCATGTTGAAGAATGACTGCTTAGAGAAATGGGTTTCAGTTTATTAAAAATGAGTTGCAGCTGTAAATACTATAGGTACTTTTTAAATACAGTACTTTCACAAACTAGCTTACAGATCTAGTCCAAAAAGGGAAAACTTCTTATTCAAAGAAAATAAGCTGTAATAACTAATTGTATGTATTTATATATATTTATGCCCTGCATCACATCCCAAAGTACTTACAAAAAGTACAAATCTGCAAAGTATCATAGATATACAAATCTCCACGCACTAGGACTACTTGGTTTTTCACCAGGTAAGTAAAATGCCTTTAGATAGAAACGAAAGGGCATGGGCTTGGCAGAAGAAAAATAAAAGATGGAAAAACATTTTGTGCCTAGATTAGCAAAGTGACTCTGACATATTTTTAAGACTTTTAATATAGTATTCTGATCAACAAAGAAAAACAAGCAACATTCACACACTTTTCATTTAAGAACACGTGATGATATGGAGCACGAACTAATTTACAACTGCTGCAACTAAGATCACAACATTACTTAACCTCTTCAGAAAGTCTTGATAGTATCACTGTCTTACACTATATGAATTTTGATCTTAAAATGTTCCTCACAATTCCTAATCATAATCTGAAGCTTTCCTAACACCTTTTTTCCATAAAGTCAAGACTCTTAAATACCATGGACCAAATGTCAAGGTATAAGAGAAAGTTATGAATCTTTCTGGTTACTTAAAAATATATATATATA
>WKFP01014812.1:1522339-1534970 GCA_011057875.1 Pterocles orientalis
ACTTTTTTCTCTAGAATGTTTACAACAAAATCCATAATTTTGTGAACCTGCAGGACTAAAAGCTAAGAACCTTCCTTTACCAGAGTCCTAACATAGGAAATATCACATTACAATGTTGGTAAATTAAGGAACCCACTTTCCAGTTCCCCCATTTGGCTTGGTAAAACTAATGGACAACGAGAACACGTGATGTCTTCTGGAGAACCACCAGCCCCAAGCAAAGGAAAGCTACAGGAAGAACTGCAGAAATGGTCCAGCTGAGTAGGAACACTTCCCTCTAAATTACATTATAAATTGGTTGGATTTGTGAGGCCAACCAGAATTGTGCACCTAACTGCATGAGACAGTCTAGAAAATCTCACCAACAGTTCAAATTACCATTACATTAACAAGAAAAAGTAAGACACTGCAGAGAAGTTGGTACCATTTTATTTGAACTGGAGCATACCATTAAGGCATACTAGTATCCAAGATAAAGTGTACAGACTCAAATCATGTGTAAGCGGATTTTTGCATAGTTTTACATTGACAAATTGCAACTTTTCTCCTAAGACAGAGATAAGGTCTATAAAGCACTAATTGCATTGTCTTTCATGGTATAGCTTACGTATCAAACCCAAGATCAAAGTACTCAAACATTAAAACAAACTGCTGAAATTAACACACTTTCTACAGAAGTAACGCCAAACTTCAACCCAGATTGTTACAAATACAAAGCATATAAGGGTGCAGTTGGAAAATAAGTAATATCATGTCCAGGTATTCTACTGAATGTGTTTGCCAACCAGGTATTCACTAGTTATTCTTTTTTAATGTGACCTTAAAAAAAAATCTCCAGAGAAAGCCATTTCAGAATTTGTCTTCAACACTTATCTCAAAAATGGCCCATTTGATTCTTGAACATCTCTAATGTATATCATCAGTGACTGAAGGAGTTTTTTATATGATTTTTGACAATTTAACAAGTCCTCCTGACAAATTAAATGGTTGTGTTGACAACTTAACTGTACTGCCAATCAATATTTTCAATTACTTTCATTGTCATTCAGAAAAAATACAACATGAGGTCATACAGTGGTAAAACCGAGTAAAGAAAATAAAATGATGCACAGCTGTGGGGGAAGGGGCAGAGGGAGGGGATTGAAACTTCGAGGCACAACATGCAATTTAAACATTCTTTGTTTTTCAGGGGAAAAGGTTAGGTGTTTCAGAATAACTTCTCTAATTTTAGATCTTGGTTACATCTCGTTGAGAATACAACAGTTTCCTTTCTTCCCATAAGCTATTTATAAAGTCATTAAACTTGAGCTGCTGCTACATGGCACTTTCAGTGAAATTGTCCTCTTTATTCCACCACTCCACATCACAACCTACATGTTCTTAACTACTAAACCAGCCCTACACAAGGTAGACAAATGCAACTGAAGAACAGCTACGGGTCAATTACAGAATTTTTAAGTCAGACACCTGACTGACACAGCTCTTTGGTGAGGAAAGAGCTATATTTTCTAACATTTGCACCACATTGAAAAAACACTTTCTGCATACTGGACTACCATGACAAACTCCTTACGGTAGCTCTGTTTACACAAAATCTGTACTTATTCAGGATTGGTACAAAAATATACATTAATTAAATGACCAAGAAATTAAAAGTCATTAATTTCCCTTTTCCTTAACACAGTAAGGTAACAAACTATACGGTTCACATTTCTCAAAAAAAAAAAACAGGGGGAGGTAGGGCCTCCCAGATGCTCTTATTTTCATGAGTGATCCTTGCAGGTGTAATCACATGGCCTGACTTCCAAGACTTTCTACATCAGAGGCTGTCAGAGAGGAAAGCAGTGCTTCCTTTGAGGGCAGATGAAACTTGCTAATAAGGACCTGTCCCAGAGCACCCATGCTTCAGTAATGACCTGGGCCTTCACTAGAGCCATGGCTGGTTACTCTGTGCCTTGACGAATGATTGGGAAGTTTAATCCTAAATCTCTTTCTTCACAAGATACAAATATAGGATACAGACATGAAAGTTAAGTACCAGCAGCTGCCATAATCTTAACTCAACCTGGCTGCAGCGGTAAAAGATAATAAAATTGCTTTTACAAATACATCAATAACAAAAGGAGAACCTTGGAGAATCTCCATCCCTTGTTGGACACAGGAGGGAACATTGTCACCAAGAATGAGGAAAAGGCTGAGGTGCTTAATGCCTTCTTTGTCTCAGTCTTCAATAGTCAGACTAGCTATTCTCAGGATATACAACTCCCTGAGCTGACAGACAGGGACAAAGACCAGGACAGCCTTCCCACAATTCAGGAGGAAGCAGTTAATGACCTGCTACACCACCTGGGAACACACAAGTCCATGGGACCAGATGGGATCTACCCAAGAGTACTGAGGGAGCTGGCAAGGGAGCTTGCAAGCCCGTCTCCATCATTTATCAACAGTCCTGGCTAACAGGGGAGGTCCCAGAAGACTGGAAACTTGCCAGTGTGATGCCCATCTACAAGAAGGGCCGTAAGGAGGACCCAGGGAACTACAGGCCTGTCACCCTGACCTCAGTACCGAGGAAGGTTATGGAACAGCTCACACAGCATGTATAGGACAACCAGGGGATCAAGCCTAGGCAGCATGGGTTCATGAAAGGAAGGTCGTGCTTGACCAACCTGATCACCTTCTATGACCAGGTGACCTGCCTAGAGGATGAAAGGCCATGGATGTCATCTACTTGGACTTTAGCAAGGCCTTCAACACTGTGTCCCACAGCATTCTCCTAGAAAAGCTAGTGGCTCGCGGCTTAGACAGGAACACTCTTTGCTGGATAAAAACCTGGCTGGATGGCTGAGCCCAGAGCCGTGGTGAATGGAGTTAAGTCCAGGTGGCAGCTGGTCACCAGTGGTGTACCCCAGGGATCGGTTTTGGGACCTGTCCTGTTTAACATCTTTATCAATGACCTGGATGAGGGGATTGAGTGCTCCCTCAGTAAGTTTGCTGATGACACCAAATTGAGCGGGTGTGTTGACCTCCTTGAGGGTAGGGAGGATTTGCAGAGGGATCTGGACAGGCTGGACCGATGGGCTGAGGCCAGCTGTATGAGGTTCTATAAAGCCAAGTGCCGGGTCCTGCACTTTGGTCACAACAACCCCCTGCGATGCTGCAGGCTCAGGGGAGAGTGGCTGGAAAGCTGCCCAGCAGAGAGGGACCTAGGGGTGCTGGTTGACAGCCAGCTGAACATGAGCCAGCAGTGTGCCCAGGTGGCCAAGAAGGCCAACAGCATCGTGGCCTGCATCAGAAATAGTGTGGCCAGCGGGACTAGGGAAGTGATTGCGGCCCTGTACTCAGCACTGATGAGGCTGCACCTTGGATACTGTGTTCAGTTTTGTGCCCCTCACCACAAGAAGGACACTGAGGTGCTGGAGCGAGTCCAGAGAAGGGCAACGAAGCTGGTGAAGGGTCTGGAGCACAGGTCTTATTGAGGAGCGGCTGAGGGAGCTGGGGTTGTTTAGTTTAGAGAAGAGGAGGCTGAGAGACCTTATTACTCTCTACAACTACTTGAAAGGAGGTTGTAGTGAGGTGGGTGCTGGCCTCTTCTCTAAAGTAACAAGTGATAGGACAAGAGGAAATGGCCTCAAGTTACACCAGGGAAGGTTTAGGCTGGATATGAGGAAAAATTTCTTCACTGAAAGAGTGGTCAGAAATTGCAATAGGCTGCCCAGGGAGGTGGTTAAGTCACCATCCCTGGAGGTGTTCAAGAAACCTGTAGATGTGGTGCTTAGGGACATGGTTTAATGAGTTAGGTGGTGTTGGGTTGGACTTGATGATCCTTGAGGTCTTTTCTGACCTTAACAATTCTATGATTCTATGATTTTCTGGCTCACCAGTTTACGGTATGCAGAAGGAAATTGGCTCACGTGCATAAGGGGAACCTGAGCTTTCAGTGAGCTGTACACCCAAGGCTGCTGCAGGCTACAACAGAGGAAAGGAGGCAGCCAAAGAAAAGGACCGACAGGCGCACATCCCAAAATGAGTAGAGAAGACGAACAGGGACTTAAAAGTATGTGCAGGGAAAGCAACTTTTGGAGACATAATAAGAAAAAAAACAAACTTGAGTACATGTGTTGGAAACTGAAGAGACACAATGAAAGTAGTAAGTAGAAAAATGTTTGGAGGCTAAGTTATAAAGAAAAGTGAATGGGAAGAAAGGTATGAAGGTGAGTCTAGCTTTCAGTTTATCCCAGCATAAACCTTTCAAATGGGAAAACCCCAAAATCAATAGTCATTTTAAAAGCAAAGTACTGCATATATTACATATATTGTGTAAGACCAGGTAATCCCTTCTGCATGAGCCTAATATTGTCCTATTTTGGTCAGAATTCCTCTATTGGAGAAAGAGCTCCAACAGAGATATTTACTAACGTCAGTCTAACTCCTCCTTGCTTAAGCCATTCTAGAAGTCCAGGATTATTAAAAAATATTACCAATAAGTAAGGTGATACTGCTGGTCACTCCATTTATAGATTTTTTTTCTCCTGCTATTAAAAAACAATTTATTTTTCAATGTCATATGAGGAAGGAAGAATGGGAGAAGTTTTCTGGACAATTCTGTATCTCACAGTTCAGACTCGAGAAATAAGCGTGGGGAGACAGGAAGGATACTTTTATCCCCACAAGAAATCTGAAAAAGGCATACTGATATAGTGATTAAATATTGCAGACAATTATAGTACTCTTGGCAAAAATCCAATGAAGCCTTTGTCCACAAAAAGCTGAAAATGAAGAAAGAGATCACAAAATACTGCCACTGGCCATAATTTACGGTAACACCTTTAAGTTCATTTCCAGCATTTTGACTGGATTTTGAAATCTCTTCTGTAGTAACTCAATATTTACTGCTTTATCTTAAGTTTTTTCTATTTCATTCTAATTCTAACACCTATTTTATTATTTTCATAATTTATATTTAACATGTTATATGCATAGGAGAGTCTTTCAGTTAGCAAAGGCAAACAGTCACTGACTGCTGCCCTTCTTTTGAGAACTGTTTTTTAAAAAAAAAAGATCATAAGTGCTGTGATTAAAAAAAAAATTATGCTCCATCATCAACTTTTTGCCATTGTAAGACTTGTGGTTTCTATTCAGGTCAATAAGTTTCCATAGCTAACAATACACAGACATATTTTTGTGCAACAAAAAATAAAATTTGTCTTATGAAGAAGCAGCCTACAGAAGTTTATGTGAAAAAACTGACTTCTTGAGGCAGATTCCATTGCTTGTGTTGCAAAACCAATGGATTCTGCACAGTTCTGTTAACCATCAGCAATTATCTTCCTGTCAAAGCTAAAGGTAACAAATTTCCCCATATCCAGCAAGGCTATATCATCAACCGGACACCAGCATCATTTGACGGAAACTAAATCACGACACCAGCCAAGAGCTCTGACAGACAAATGTGCTGCCTCTGAAAATCTAGGCCTATCACTCAGAGTAGGAAAAAGGTTCTCTCAGCTGGTCTTTCTGAAAGGAGATTAAATGTTGTAGATTCTGTAAGTACAGTACCAAGCAAATCCTAAATATGAGAATTATTAATGGACTTTACTACTGGTCTTTTTAATCTGCTGCCAACATATGTTCATCTATTTTACCTTGGTCTGTCTTGTTTCCTGATGGACATAAAAAGCAGGAACTGTGCATTATCCCAGTCTTAATCAGAGACAGCAACACAAGAACAATGTACGTCTACCTATCACACGGAAAACACTTTAGTGCTAGCTGTTCTTTTATAATGAAGACTATGTAATAAAAGATACCGTTAATACATCCTGTCCTTATGCTTAACAATAACATTCATTTCATGATATGCTATTTAATGAGGATATCAGTTCTTAACCCGCTCAGTAACAAAGTACTGCATTATCACAATGCAATTGCAGTTTGGCTGGAATTTCCTGATAATCTGTGGCTGGAACATGCATTTTTTTTTTTTCCCAAAGGAACATACAGTACAGTAGATCAACCTATAACTGCAAAACTACAATTTTAGTATGGCTATCTTTAACCCATGTAACACCCAAGCTATAAAAAATGTGATGCTTTGTAAAGTGGTGCTATATATTGTTAAATACAAATCAAAGAACTTTCATTGACAAGTCAGTGAGATATTTTTCTTACAAAATCTGGTGGAGCATCAAATGAAATCACAGACACAATTTATCTGCTGAAAGTTCCAGTGGAAAACCTATGAGGAGGACTTGATGTCTGAGGGGATTGATAGTGCCGGAAAATGCTTTTCACCCCTAGGTCACTAATTCAAATTTGGGCCAAGGTAGTTTTGACCTAAAGCTGTTACTATTTGACAGCTGTTCAATGACCGATGGGAAATGAGCAGATTCAGACCAGTACCTCTCAGGGAGATGTCCACTCCACATGGAACATACAGCTGCAGCAGACATCAATTATCATCCTTGTTGGAAGCATCTGAGGAGCTTCCAGCAGCTTGAGGAACTGTATGGACGTGGTTCCCAAAGGCACGGACTCCAAGGAGGATCTGCTATACATACACAGCCTGTTTTGGGAAAGACACTAACACACATTCTACATTTCATAAGGCTGGATGTTTTAGCCCTGTGAGGCTGCTTTCCAGTAAAGCAAATGTTTCCCTAAGACAACTTAAACTACAAACAAAACCCCCACAGAACACACCATGAAATCTGCTAATTAAATTTCAAACTCCAGATTGTTTTTACCATACATATTTAGATTCACACATAGAAGAGAGTACATTAAAACAAAGTTTGGTTTAAGAGAGTACTTTCAGTCTCCTACCTTTTTTTATTTTAAATTTTCAAGTATTCTGCCAACTTGTCAGATTTTCTATGAAACAGAGAAACAGAGGGAACAAGGCCAAGACTTGGAGCTAAGTGAGAAACAGTGCAATAAAAAGAGACACAAAAGAGCATTTCAACTGTTTCACACTGATACCTTCTACTCTAAATACAAGGCAACAATGTTGGGGATTTCTCCCCTCTTGGAAGACAGGGGTTCAATGGGAGTCCTACAGAGAGCTTAAACATAATTCAAATGTTTCCATATTGAAACTAAAGTCCTAGATGGTATAGCATGAGAAAATACATCCACCACTTTTTTCTTTTATTTTTTGATCTCTCCCACATAAAGATGAAAATGTACTCTTCAGGTCTAAAATGAAGACTATACCAAATATGGATAAAGCAGCATGAAAGCTTCCAAAACTCCAAGAGTCTCCTTTTCCGCACGTTTAGAGTTCATGGGGTAAAGAATGCACCAAACACCTTCTAATGCCCAGGAACCAAAAAAAGAATCCTGTTAATTAAGATTTGTATGGGGTTCAGCTTAACTAGAACATGAAGCAAATGTGAGATCAGGCACCAGGCATTTATTGAAAGTTCTTAATGATTTAAACTGCAAGCTCTGGTACTTGTATGAACCCATACTGCTGCACAATTTTAGAAACAGAAAAGCTGGAAGCTACTCATCTGGAGAAATTAGGTATTTAACAGCTAGCTAATTTATTATTAAAGTATTCAAACCAAACAAAAAGCTAACCTGGATAAGCAATGAAAATTCTTAGCTTGACTCTACTTTTAACCTCTGTGTGATACCTAAATTACCTAAACAACCAGGCTACTCTCTTTCATTCTGCATCAAAATGATTCTTGTGAAACACTACCTTTTAATTAGTATGCTTTATAATATGGAACAAAAAGTATTTAAATGAAACACATAATTAAAGCACATGTCATGTTGAATCATCTTCATTTATATCACAATGCACCCGTGCCATGTCACTGCTACTACAGCCTCTGAGCACTACCAAGGGAGGACATATTTACCTACCAGCAGGAAATCTCATCCAAGAGTGCTTCAAACCCAAGCTGTCCACATTTATCTAAACTAATCCTATTAACATACTTGCCACCGTGCTTGTTCTGAAAGGACCCGTACACGTAGTCTAAGACTACAGCCAGTACTTCCCCTCTTCTACATAGTAATTAGTGTAGGAGCGGGGGCAAGAGGAAAAAGGAAATAAAATGAAACTACCAATTTTTTCAGCCTGTCAGAGCATAGTAACTGAAATATGCTTTCTTCCTTTACAAATTAATAATTCTGTTACAAACCATTGAAGGAAGTTTATAATGCAAATAACACCTGAGAAATCAGTCACTACTGTAGTTAATGACTGGTTTGGTAGATAGTTAACTGCCCTTAACTTCCCATGAGTGGTTAACTAACAAACCAGTCATTACCTACTTCACGGGGATTAGAGGTTAAACATAAACTTGATTACAAGCTATAAATGTGAGTAATTTGAAATGTTATTGGTTATTACAAAAATATATGGTAATCATTTCCTCTTTAATGAAAGAGAGCATGTTTTTAGTGGTCCCTAGTTTCTTGTTGAGGCTTAGGAAAAGAGATCACTGTATGATTAACAGCTACACTCTTATGATGGGCATCTGGGGCTAGGTGGCAAAAATGAATACTCACTACTTATCTGTGTCATGAAATATAAAAACACCATTCTATCTGCACAATGAACACAGGGTTTGTAGGCTGTGTTCTTAATGTGCAGTTAAAAATGCTTGTGGCTAATAGATAGAGATTTTGCATACACACATATAGGGGGAGAAGGGTTAATCCTTGGCTTGCATTCTGGAAAAATGACAAATCTGAAGGATTAAAATATATGTAACAACTAGTCCAGAAGAATCTTTCCAGTGTAGTGGTATAATTACTTGTAGGAAACTGGAATAAACTTCTGCTTTCAGGAGAAATCTCACATGGTAAAATGTATGATTAAAACACAGAAGAATAATAAACATCTTCAATACAGATCTATTTCAAATAACGAAGTGATTACCTTAAAAATCATTGGAAACCTGTGAATTTTCCAAAACTTTTTTGCATCTTCAGAACAGCTTTTTTACAACAATGTTATTTGTAATATATTTCTGTGATGCTTAGACTTCTGTGGTACATCTTATATTCTCATCCCCCTACCTCTCAGCTCTTTCTCTAAAAATTTGATGATGAACACATAAACAAAAGAAGTGCATGCAAAAAATATACTGTTGTGTTACTGGATAATGTGAAAAATGTTTTAAAAACCACAATAAAAAATTAATGGAGTAAATTAACTATTTCACACAATTTTACTGAATAGTCTTGTCCATATCAGACTTTACAGTCATCTCTGGATAGAGACCAAGTCAAAAAGTCAGTGGATCTCTGGCCTTGTCCTGAAACAGGTAGCAGAGTCCAAGGACACAAATGAAAAGGGCAGCTAAACACACTTATGGGCCTCCCAAAGAGAGACTCACAGCTCTTATTCCAGCAGGGCAACTGGCTAGATGAAGGGAAGCATACAAGACTGCTTCTTTTCTCTGCCTTCCCTTGGAAAATTTGATCTTGCAAACAACAGGATGGACAACTTAAGTCACAGTTTACCTGCATTGAGGGAAAAAGCATGTTTCCCAATAAGGCATAGGGTATAAAAGGAATATTGAACTCTGCAAAAAGGGAAAAGTTTCATGACCAGTTTATGTGTCTTTGCATTACCCAGGCTTCTGGACTTCTAGAAAGAGTGAGGTTATTCCCTAGCCAGAGTTGGGACACGGCAGATGGTTAAAGCTTCCCAGAGAACTGTAAGGCACCAAGGAAACTACTTATTAATTAGTCTATATATATTAAGTGGTAAGAAAAGAATACTGTAAAATGGGCAGAACCAATCACCAAGATATCCATCCATTTCTGTCCCAGAACTGATGCCTATCCAAATGATTAACAAGTTTATTAAAACAGGTAAACCTCAACCTTAAAGCTTACCAAGGTTGGGACTTACATCACAGAACCAGGTCCAGAAACAGCAGAAAGCTGCAAGAAGAAACATACTCTAGGTGTTCAAACATCTGAGTTTAAACACTAAGAATATGCCAGCTACTCACTCTGTCCTATGGTGGCAGTGTAAACTGAAGAAACTATATCGCACGGTGTCAGGTTGAGAGTTATCTGGATTTCCAGACTTTATCAGAATGCCTTTAATCATTCCCAAGTGCTAAAAAGAACGAAATCAAAGGTGGGGCAGAAAAGTAGTATTCTATGCTTACCCTAGTAAGCTCAGTGTAGTTGGATAACGGAGTGGAATGGGACAATGTCCAGGGTAAGTAAACATGGAAAGTTCTAAGTCAAAAGAAAGGCTCACAAACTTCAGCTTAATGGAAGATGGTAAACACATATCCCATTATGAAAATCTAAAAACAGACAGAAAAAAAAGTCACAAAACACTGAATGAGTTTGTCATCACAATTATTTTTGTTCTTTGTCACTGAGGGAACTGGTGCTGGAATTTTGGGCTTGGTGGATCACAGAATTTTACGTCTAAAGCAAAAAGCAATTAAAAGTACATTATAGCAGGGGAGGAGGGGAATAAAAGCTATACAATTTATTCAAAGCCCAGCACTCACAAAGAAAAAGCATTTTCTTAAACAGAAAAGGTTGACTTCTGTAAAAAAGCAACTTGCCTTAGCCTGTGGCTTTGATGTTATAGCCCACTGTCAGTCAGCTTCTAATCTGAGGTTTGATCACCTGTAGTTCAATTTGACATACAGCAATCCACAAATTATATTAAAAAATAGCATTTTCTTTAGGAAAACCTACACTATTCAAGCATGAATGAAATGCAGTTGAACAGGAAAAAGAAAGAAAACAATCCAATTCTATTCCAACCTTTGTTGATACACTTTCATGGTTTCTCTCCTCATTAGAGTCTCTTGTAACATTGGGAAATTATCTCAAACTGAAAATTGATCATTACTATAGTCACCTTCTTTTCTCAAGGCCTCAGTTTGTTTAATATTGTATAATAATAAATTTAATTATACTATAAGCAGTGCAGAATTCCTTCCAACAGATGTCTGAGCCCCAGGAGAAAACGTTGTTTCAATTTTGTTTTGTGTAGCCCTACTGAAAATAGACTGGAGTTTCCTACACTTGCAATTAAAATGTTTTCAACACACAGAGGGTTCAGCTCTATGTGTACCATACTAAGATACACTATACTGTACTATATACAGGCCACCAGCTCTACGGCTTGATTTCAGCATTTTTATTATTATTATACAACAAAGCCATGAATTTCTCATTATGCTACTGGTACAGCTATGATAGCATTTATACAGATTTGTAAACCTATCGGCCAACTACTTTAAATCACTGGAACTGCTGCTGGCTGTGATCAGTTGAAAAAGGATTGTGCAATGAAACAGGGGGTACTGGTTCTCATCTTCTCAAGGGAAATGCTTCAAAACGCAAAGCCTTCAACAGCAAAATCTTCTAAACCTACATGGAAGCTTCAGGCAGGCTCATGTGCAAAACTTTACAGGACTTTTCAAAACCAGATACCAGGTGCTCACATCCTACTCAGTCGAGGTGGAGACCCCCCCAAATATTCACGCACTCCTGTAGCACAGATGCACACACCCCATCTATCTAGCTCCCTGTTAGTGGTTGCCAACCTCAAGCAGTGACAGTATGCTATTCCAAAAGAAAGAAAGAAAAAAAAAAACCCAAACAAACCAAAAAACAATTATCCAAATTGATGTCCCTTCATGTCCTTTCAGCTGGCACAGCACAGGGGACTAGGTCCTGCCACTCTCTGAACCAATTCAGCTAAGAGTCTGTCAGCCTGGCAATACAGCAAACACGACAAGAACCCAAGAGCAAACGTAAGAGAAATAGAAGACATAATGTGGGAGAGGATATAGGTAAAATTGGTAGGAATGGAAAAAAATCCACTCTGAATAACAGGCACGGGCTTTACTGAAGAGAGCTCCTGCCAGAAGGTCTGTCACGTTGCAGGGTATTCCCCAAAAGACAGGTTGAGGTAGCAGCTAACCTCAAGGTCAATGCCTACCATCAAGCAACAAAGCAGCAGCAATTATATATGTTGATGCACTACCCTTGTACCTTACTAGGCCTCCCTTTTCACACAGCATAGCAGAGATTCTCAATAAATTTTCTATAAAGGTCCTATTGGCCTTAAAATCATTAATAACCACAGATATCATCGAAGACACAAGCATGCTCCAGCAGATAGAACATTCTTCCTACTGTCTGCTGCTGACCTCTGACTCCCCCTTTCTCTGCCCCCAGCATGCATGTACCTACAGCTCATCAGGACAGGGACTTGTCACGATCCTACATAACTGGTTTGAGCCCCCAGACTACTACTGGAACCCTCCCCTTCACACCTATCAGAAGTCTTTCCTTCACACAGCATTTTAGCAGCCTCATTCTATATGGACAGATAAGCCCAAATGAGATAAGACAGAAAGCAAGCACGGAAGCAGAGGCATTTAACTAGATATGAATTTAGAGTCAAACATAAATTTTTTTTAGCACACTGTGATTTTGTAAATTGCTTAATAATGACTGAGAGTTTTCTCTATAAGAAATCTGAATTTAGAGTCAAAAGCACATCAAAGTTTCAGACACATAATGTGTCTCAATGTACTTTCTAGTGGTTAACATAAATCAGAAAGAAGAAAAAAAATGTTAAAGAAATCTTCAGTAAATATTGCCAAGAATATTTTGAAGT
>WKFP01014812.1:1542362-1684636 GCA_011057875.1 Pterocles orientalis
AATACACTGAGAAAGTATACTATGGAGTGTGTTTCTAATGCCCTTCTTATATAGCAGCTATGTAGCACAGTACCTTTTTATGTGTTATCCTATACCAAATATATATCAGACATAAAAGAATGTTTTAATTTTTATATTTCACTTTTTTTTTCATTTCTCCTTAAAATATATTTGTAACCAACTATTACAGGAAACTGTATTTGAAAAATACTGATTTTATTTTAAAAACCTGCATTGACAGTTACTCAGGCTTTCCTCCTACAGTCTTTAAGATATAAATAAATTTTCCAGCATTTGTGGAAAACCTTTAAAATTAATAGATGCTGCTATTTGTGTGGCACTGAACTAGTAACAGGTATAAATCATAATTAAATTAATCTCGTAATCTAAAAAATTTTAAGAAAAAAACTGTTTAGTTAGGTTGGTAATCAGATTTATGAACTAATACCTTACGAATAGCTAAAAAGAGACCTCTGAGACAATTAATTTTGGTTCAAACACCAAGTTCCTCCAATGCTTACAAGGACAAAGCTGCTTCCACAAAACCATTTCTGCCTCTCATAGCAGCAATGGGCCAGTACAGCTACACAAGATGGAAGTGAAGGGAAGGTCACAGGGCTATGTGGTACATTTAAAAATGCCAGAAATAGATGCTGATGATCTCGTATTTCTTTTTCAAAAAAGCCTCTAATCAGTTCTAAATTTCTTAGACAGCTTGCTTTCTTGCTGCACCTAGAAATGTGTCATTTGTCTATTTAAAAACATAACAGCTCACCACCCCTCCTCACTGGCTTTCGTTGGCCTCTCTTTTTTTCCCCGTTTAATGTCTCTAACTTTATGCCATGTTCTTTTCCTCTTTCAGCACGGCTGAGCAAGGCTGACAGGCGGATTCCTTTGCTTTTCAGGGTATTAAAGCCACTTTCCCGCTCTGACAGCCTGTTCTACTCTGCCACCTTATAGCTCTGGCTTCACACTTCTCTGGGCAGCCACTGCTTCTTGACAGACCACTGTCACTTCCCATCATCCTCTCTGTATATCCTGTTCTCTCCCCCTCAGCACGCATCCCGACTTTCCAACCAATGCAATTATTTTTTTTGACAAGCCATCCATCAGCTTTAACTTTAAAAGCACTTTCCACTGATATCCATTGTTAAATCCCTTGCTTTTTATGGAGCTTGCATGAGAGAATATGATATCAGACATTCAAACTACCAAACCATGTAAATTTACTTTGTTCTCAGCTATGTTTCCAATTTCACGTCCAATTTTTCGGTACATTATGCGTAGTTGTTGTGCTTAATATGATGTTGTCAAATCCCATTAAAGTTCACTGCATTGCACGGCTTTAAAAACAGGTTACAATTTGCATTCTATAAAGAAAGGAAGGAGTGCAGTCTGAAGTCAAGCTGAATCTTATTAAAATTATCTGTTCAATTGTTACATTTGTAGATGGAGTAATTTTGAGGCATTAGCAGAGACACATATGAAAATGTCAGTGTGCCAACTAATGACAATGAAAGCAAAAGGAATATATCTGTGAAACTCAATAAAGCTCCTTTGCTGGTGACATAAATTTGATGATAATCCGAGGAAATGAATAAGGGACCATCCAGTTTGAATAGGAATTACCTTTTCTATTAAATCACTTTGCTGTATCTCTACTTGGCCTACATCTTGGTCCTATGCCACAATGACTTTCTCTCGGTGGACTGAAAAAATCCCTACAAGAATAAGATTCTCTTGAGGAATATCTTTCATGTAAGCCTCACAACCAGTTTCAGACAGGCACATTTAAAAAAATCAAGGAAGGAATTAGCCTCTCTCCCTCTCACCCCCTCTTTCTGTATGTAAGGACAGCCGAAATTATTTGCTAAAGGACAATTAGGCGACGTATCTGGTGATGAACACCACTGTGTCCTCCACGCAGTGTTTTACACACAAAGGCTTGCATTCTTACATACAGGAAGATAAATCTATATGAATAGACACAGGTACAAATGAAAAATTCATCAAGCTGACAGAATGCTTGGAAGATAAGGAGTTGTGTGAAAGCCAGATTTTTTAATGGCATATTTTAGTACAGTAGCTCACAGCCTTTAAATCCTTCCCTGGGCAACTGGTAACTTGGCTTTTCCTCGTAGCAAGAGGATAGGTGACAGTCAGTGATAAGTAACAATTCCGCAAGTGTCATTCAGTTACAACTGTGTAATTTTTACAATTCAATACAATTAAAAGTTGCTATAAATATGCAAACACCGTATGTAGCTCAAGTAGCATCAGTGATGTTACTCTTTTGACTATAAGAGAAGAGAAATAAAGCTATTTGGCATACCTACCTAAACTCTTGCCCTCAGGTAAAATATTCTCAGACTCACTCTGCCACTTCTTAAAAAGCATTTTAAGAGGCAAAGTTCAGACTTCTGGAACTTACCTAAAGCGAAGAGGCAAGGACAACACTAAATGAAGCCAGCAACAGCTGTTCAATCAATAGCCTCAACACAGATGCCTTATGAATATCTGATAATCCCCAACAGAAGTAGTGAATGAAAAAGACTTGCTGATCTAGAAATGTTAATCTGATTACAGATTATCATGGTTTATCTTTGTCAGCTCTATTTAAGATGAGTTTATTCTGAATGATTTTCCCATACTACAGTGACTTTGCATGAAAGCAGGTAAAAGTCACCCGTCACACTCATTCTCCTAATCATGTTTCTCCAAACAGCAATTCCTCCTATTCTGAACCATGCACACTGAATTTCCAAGTTCCGTATCAGGATTATTAGAGGCCCTCAAAACCTCTGAACCTCTTTACCTTATGCTAACCAATCACAACCAAATATTACAGTACCTGCAAGCTGTATTATCTCAGTCCCACCCGCTATGTATCAATACGTCATCGGTTTTGGCTCCAGTTTGCAAGGGAAACATGACTTGGGAAACATGAATAGGGAATATATGAATGTTAATTAATAAAATTAATAAAAATCAGCAAAAGTGATCTTGAAGTACATCAATAGTTACATTTATTCTGTTGCTAAAACATCTTATTTTCATGTCATATTGAAGAAATTGAAGAATGTAGTTCTGACACAAGAATCCCATTAAAAATATTATACCTTCTTTAAACCTTTTTAGTGAACTACTGATGTTGCTATTTCCAATTTGCAACTCAGCATAAAGTGGATTTTCTACTTGCTTTCTCTAGTAGTGTTCATTGAGACCTCAGCCTTTGCCACCTTTCTTCAAACAGTGCACTAAACTCATCTATCACAGCTTTCCACTACAACTACTTCTTTCACTATTCATTTATTCCTTTCATCTTTTCCCTTGTTCCACAACTGATCACCGTACATTTTTATATTCTTAAATTTTCATACCTTTGGTTTTACAATAGAGTACATTCCCTCTCTTCTCGAACTTGAACCACTACCCTCCACTGCATTTTCTCAGCCTCTGAGCAAGTTAAAGGGTGCTAAAGAATCTATTGTACTGTATTATGAAAGGTCGTCTCCCTATTTAGATACTAGACTACCTGCAGAGCAATTTTAAGAGATAAATATAAACCAGGATGAAGTGGACATTAATGATACCATGCACTTAAATATTTTTTTTCCAACTGAAAAGCAACAATAACACCCATTTCACAGTGTCTGGTCACAACTACCAGAACAGTCATCACTACTCACCACCTGCAAATTGAATCCCCACAGAGAGACCTAGAGGGGCTTAAACGGGGAAAAGTTTGTTTTCTGATAATCTAAATAATTATTCCCAGGAAAAGAAAAATAAGACAATAAGAAAGAAGCTCAACTGACAGTGAAACATGCAATAGCTCAATGAGAAAGTAAAAAATAACAGAACAATTTAAACTTGGGTTACAATTGGTATTTAGAAACATTCTGGATTTGAACTCCTGTTTCCAGCTATTAACCAAGAAAAAAAATCAAGAAAAATAAAGAGCTTTATGAGACCACCAACATTTAGGCATCCAGCTTCAGTGAAAGCAAAGCAAGCTTTATGCTTGCAACTTCCTTTTCTCCTTTCAAGTTAGTTTGATTCAATTACGTACAATCGGTTCTTCCAGACTTTCACTGTGATGATACTTCAGTCAGATCTTATGTAGAATATGTCTACCACTTACAAAGAAATCTTCCCTTTCAAGCTGTGCAGTAAGATATAGATACTTGCACTAAAACCCCTGTGCATCAGTTCCACTGGGAAGGTTATTAAAGTTGGGTCCAGAGAACCTCACTATTTCTTTTTTGAACCCTGTTTGTGTCCAGACTTCCTGTAGGAAATCACGCTGCCCAGGAGACTATTTGGGTATGAAAATCTGTAAATTAAAGTTATCCACATAAATCTGTGAAGTCAATTCACATGTTAAAGGAAGAACTGAGTTTGAGAGTTTGCATGTACCCTCTGTAGTTACAGACAGCTTCAAATATCTCTTCTCTGCTTTGCTGTTATGGTTTTTGTGCACTGCATCCACTTTCTACCAGAAAATGAGCAATGACCTCAAGCACTGGAAATATAGTACCATTTACTAATAAAGAAGAATGAAGGGGGTCACTATCTCCCTCTTTTATCCATCTTGGTACTCTGCTTTCTAGCAAACTTGTCTCAAAGACACCATCCTAGAAAAAAAAACACAAGAAAAAAAAATCTGCTTTTTCTCTTTGTATCTTGTGTTACTTTACATGAAGAAACTCATAAACAGACTAAAAATACATATATACAGACTAGTCACCACAGGGTCATTAGCTGCTCTGTAACTACATAGGTATCAGTGGTACCTCCTTTAAATCCATCTCACACACACAAGGTAAAGGGCCTGTTTAGGTATAAAACACATCTGTTAGAAATGTTATCAAGAAAAATAGTAATATTGTAAACTACATAAAAATATTATGGTCTTCCAACAATTAAAAAATAGTTTACATTGCTGTCACCCACTTCATCTGAAGGGTGGGGGATTTTTCTGTTGGTTTTGGGTTGGTTTTAGGCTTTTTGTTTGAGGGGGTGGGTAGGTTTTTTTATAGTTCATAGCTATGCTCATTGGTCTAAAGGGAACACAAACTTTCCAATACACTACATATGTCATCCCAGAGGATACTGAATGAATAATAAAGAAAAAAAAACAAGGAACCATTTGCAGGTTCTATCACAATCTAAAAAAACCTCCAACCCTCCAACCTACACACCACTTTCTTTTTAATTTTAAATTATTCTTAAGTAATTGACACCTTATAATACAAATACCACCATTAATATGATGGAAGAATTATCAGGTTGTCTTAGAGGAAGATGTCTCAGTTCTTTCATGGAACTGCTTTAAATCTCCTACAGCTGGACAAATATTAATCTGTAGAAGTCATCTCCTCCCTTCCTTACCCTACTCACAATGCAAATATTTGTAATTAAAGCCTAAGGCTTTACATACCCTGAAAGAGGCAGAAGCATATTCCCAAAAATCAGACAAAGCCTATCCAGTCCTCTCCTTAATGTGCGATATACTTTATGAATACACTATGGCTGCAGTAACCTAATTTTTAGTAGTAGCTTAGACTCTTGTGCATCTTAAAAGGAGGAAGCAGACTGAGAATGTATATGGAAATGTTAGTAAAAAAAGATATGAGTTCCTATTATGAATTAAACATCCATTTACACTTCACGAATAGTTATTTTAACGCATTTAAAGATTAAAGACAATGAATAGCAGCCATTCCTCAGAGTGCCAGAAAGAGCTGTGTTCACAGGATTGCAACTCTTCCATCAGTGGTGATGCTCCAAAGGCGGTGTAAACAGGTTGGAATTACAAAGAATGATGTCCTTTCAGTTCCTGCCCCTTACTTTAGAGATTAAACGCACACATGTACCAGAAAGATTGTGACAGAGAAAAATTTACTTTCAACATGGTGATGAAAAAAGATGTTACATTTTCACTTTCAGAAATTTCTCAAATTTCACAATGACCTATAACTACGGGTTATAGCAGTACTCTAAATAATAAATACTTCCTCCCTCCCTCCTAATTTTCTTCTTATGCAAAACCCATGCTCTATTTCAAACATATTAAGTTTTCAAGAGCACAGAACTAACAATCAAGGACAATCAGGAGCTCTGGTTACCCCAACACTCTCTTTGAAACTTGCCACTGTTTTTAGAATGTGTCACTGCAAAAAACAGACAGCTACATTGAATGACAACATGTTTGTTTCCTCTTTTGACTTGTTACCTTTTCTAGTTTCCAGGTAAAACACCTGCTGGGGAAGAAGCAGAAATGAGATTTTGTTCATACAGTAGTCTGATAAAACACCGTAGCTTATTACTACATTATTAAAATTATTCAATAATGAAAGCAAAAAACCCCAAAATGTTGGTATTCTGCTGATATTCTTCCATTGTCTGATATGCTTTCTTTGTAAAATGTTAAAAAACATTAGTGCAATTTCAAAATGCAAATAATACTCAGCATCTCAAAAACTCAGATATCTCAAAGAATATTATTATAGCATTAGGAAAGCTCCACTGATCTCTTGTATGAATGAACACAGACTAAAGGAAGATTCTGTAGAAATGTGGATAACCCAATTGACTGGTAATAGTTTCTGATAGCATGTAAACAGGAGCACTATCCGTCATGAATCAAGCACTTAATAGAAAACGCTAGTTTGGTTTTACACTGTTTCTTTTAATATCGCTTAACTTATTTTTTATATTTTTTTTCCAGAAAGGTGCAACTTTAGCTTACTAGATATGTTGACATCTACTGTCAATAGGACAGTAGATTAAGCCTTAGATTTAAGGCTCTTTTCAGCAACTTTACTTATTATGGAAACTACCTTTCCAGTATCTTATTTTTTAAAATCAGTCACACAACACAGGCATACAATTAGGATTCACCCAGGATTAAATAATAATTTAGGATTCAGTTTCTCATCGTCAAAAGGGTTAAATTTTTTTTGCCCACCTCCAAACAGTGACTGCATTTTCCCTTCTTCATTTACCCTATTTTCTAGCTGTTAGAAAGAAATACAGAGACTTCTTCAGAGCCAGCAGTTTTGCTTAACTCACTTAAGCACAAAGATTCAAGGCTCCGAGCCTCTGCCCTCACCACCATCAATTCTAGTCCCACCTGAAATTTAAAATAGTAAAGTGACTGTGGTAAATTTCTGGGAGTCAATCTTTCTAGCTGAATGGTTGTCTTCTTGATGGAGAAAGGCAGTTGTCCCTGAGGAGGAGGGTAATAGCAGGATTTTGTCTTATCCTTTAAGTCAGACTAACCACATACTGCTGAGTCAGCCATACATACAAGCAGACAGCAATCATAACTTTGTTGCTCAAGTCTACCTTTCCCAGGAGTACCGCCAGATACAAAGTAACAGCTAATGTCCCTAAAGGAATTTTCTAGGTTAAATATGTTAGGAGATCAACCCAATGTTTTTTTAATAGTAGGAAATTACTATTTAAGATGAAAGAGCTAGAGAGGCTATCACACTACAAGAAAAACAAGTATAAAAAGAAAAAAAATATAAAGCTAATACAAGCA
This sequence comes from Pterocles orientalis, assembly GCA_011057875.1. Taxonomy (NCBI): domain Eukaryota; kingdom Metazoa; phylum Chordata; class Aves; order Pterocliformes; family Pteroclidae; genus Pterocles; species Pterocles orientalis. The sequence goes on from WKFP01014812.1 coordinate 1,549,915, forward strand.
TACTTAAAAGGTACTGCAATATTCTACCTGAAATTACAGAGAAGTTGTGAATGTTAATAAACTGATTATTTTATTTGAAAGCTGTTATTTTTAATAGCAATTAGTAGAGTACGTATGTTCCTGTGTGGAGTAACAGATTTCCCACAATTTATACACGCAGCCACACATATGTGAAAAATATTTCAGCTTATACTTTTTAAATACACAGTTCACTTGATTAATCACTATTTCTATACTACACTGGATGTAAACTTTGCAGTAAGCAAATATACCCATTTAGTGGCCAAACTTCTAACACATTGAGCCAGGGCACGGTGGCTGTTGCTACTTTTATGCAACTTCCATAGCAACTGCAGCCATAATACAAAGAACTTCTCAAACAGGTAACTTTCCATAAGGTCAACAAGTCCCCTGACAAAAATGTTATATAGTGCTCAATCTTGGACATACAGACAAACCTTTGTTCTCCTCACAACCCTTAGGCAAAAAAAGCTAATGAGAATTACAGACAACATATTAAATAATGGTATTTTCAGTACAGATAGGATACCATTCTATGAATATTTTTAAAACTATTACCCAACAATGTATTGTGATAAAAAGCTGACAAGGTCTTGCTCAACAAGCAGTCACTGGCATGGTTTTGCTACTAGGGATGAAATATTTTCTTAAATGCCTACAGTCATTTTTCAGGTGCTTCTATAAACGTACTGCTGTCACTTATAATCAGTGGGAGACTTCCTTTTGTTGAATGTTAAAATTAATAAAATCTAGAGAATCAAAATAGCAAGAAATACCATAACCCAACTCTTCCATGCTTTATAACAGTATTATTCTACAGCAGAAGTGGGCCTTTTTCCCTTAAACACAATAGACAAAAAAATGGTATTCCAATCCACTGAAAAAAGAAAGAAAGAAAGAGAGAAAAAAATAATTCTAATTGCTAACTGGTATTTTTTTTGGAAAAAAAATATTATTTTTCATATTGGCCCAACTTAAAACTGAACTTACTAAAACACTAAGAAAAAACACCATCAGGTCGCACAGGATTACCTTTTTTACACAAAGCAAAATTAGCCCATATGCTTACAAACTATTTTGATTTAAAGCAAAAGAAAAAACATTCAAAACTTACTCCAGAATGCTTCCTAAAATAATGTGCACTCCACTTGACCAGGAAATTCTATATTGTGCTGTCTAATCAAAATGTTATCAAGGAGAAGTTTAAGTGCAATTCTACTCAAAATAACTAGATAAAAAATGGCAGGTTCAGTTAACAGGTGTGCTACCTGTGCTTGCTTAGAATTCTATCTTCTTGGTTCTTCATGGGCCTTTTTTAAGTGAGACATAAACATAAAACAAACACTCTACTCCTTTCTCATTAAAGCTATGAGATTCAGAGGAACCATGTGTAAAACTTCTTAACAAATAGAAACCTAACAGCTTTTTCCATAGTGAAATAACAAAGGAAAATACTTATAATTTTTATCACATTCTTATGATTATATAAAATTTTATTTAAAATATTCACTTCTACAGTATAACAGGAGAAAACACAATAAGCGCACACCTAAAAGCCAACAATCCTCAAACTGCTGCATGTATCTAAATTTGTCCTAACAGTTTGAGCCCTAGACACATATTCCATGGGTACTTTTATCCAATTGAAACATTGAATCAATATTCAATCCAACTGAAAGAACCTGGAACAATTATGGAAAATAAATTACTTTCATTTTCAAAGCAGATGTTTGATATCTGAAAACTAAAACAAAAAAAACATGAAGCCAGGCAGGGTCAGGAAAAGAAGGTTAAGAAGTTTCTATCATGTCTGCAAAATTCTTATTCCCTTTGAAGGTTTGGAAATGCTTTAATATCCCAATTTGCAAATCTGTTCTATCACATCTGCTTCTCATATTAAGCTCTTCTTCCAAGCCTACAGTAGATACTAGCCTACTGCCTACAGAAACAGAACACCTGGCTCCACAACCTAAGAGGCTACACCTCCAAGAGAATCAACAATGATGAACTGTCTTGTCAAAAAGTCTTTACTAGCACTGCACCACTATACAAGGAAGCTTACAGACAGATGTGAGATGTAACTTTTCTGCTAACCAAGGTAAACTGTTGTAAGAAAAAAAGTCACAGAAGACTGAGACTCTTCTGGCTGAAAAATAACAGTGATTTACCCACCATCAAGGCAACATGAAGCCACTGCATATTAATGTCTTGGTCCAAGCTAAGGCAACCAACAAGTAAACTTCCACTTGATTTAACACTGTAAACTCCCCTTTAAGAGGAGGCTTAAACTGAACTCACTTAGCTCTTCCCAGAAAAGGTTTGGGGGACATGGGTGGGATGGAGGAGAATCTATTGATTTTGGCTGGTGCCCCTTCCTTGGAAGTAATATTGATTTACCATTACTGGATGTCATGATAACATGCAGAGAAAAGAAGAGCACATTGCAAGAGTAAGTTCTGAAAGGGACAGAAAAAAGGGGAGTTCCTCGCAGTCCATTACACTGATCCTGAGCTTCAGGTGGCTTTTTCTCTTGGGTGACAAAAATTCTAACATATATACCACTCCACACTTATATTACTATGTTTAGCCCACTTCAGCAGATAAAACAGACTTATGAACTCCAGAAGCAAAACCTCTTTTTCAGATCCAAGAAAAAGAATCTGAACAGGTCTGTGACAAAGCTGACTGCTAATGAAAAGGACAGAGGCTAGACAGCACTCCAAAATAAAGATATGCATCTACCCCTGTAACAAACACCAAGAGAAATTCTAGTGCCATAGCCCTCAATGCATCTGTATTTGCTTTTTAGTAGAAACAAAAGGATTACATTTCATGCCATCAAACCTTCAAAGTTATTCTTGTATTTTCATTAAACAGTAAATGCATTTACCTCAAATATTTTCAGATAAAAATCTCTAGTGATTCTGAAATGTTAAGCTGCTAAATCCCCCACAGCCCTGACAATTCTGCAAAATTACTTAATGCAAAGGCTAGAGGCCTCTAGAGCAGGGCTGATTCCTCGCAAAGGATGGCTCCCCTCCCCAGCTGGGATGCAGTCCTCTCTGGGAACTACTTCATGACATCTATCTCTAAAATTATTCAGGTCAGTGCCACTTAGAAGAGAGTGTTAAGAACACCTGGAGAGCACTGAGCTAACACCCCAAAAGGCTACGCACATTGCTTTTTATACACTAACATCTCTCAACTTTTACAGTGTCAAGTAACTTGCCTTCCACATTCCAGAGATGTGAAAGTACCTCAGCACTTCATACACTGGTTACATTACTTGCATCTGAAACAGCTTTTTTTTTTTCCTCCCCCCTTATTAAACTACATTTTGTTTGGTTGTGTGGGAGAGGCCAATTCTAGCTGTAGTTTAACGCTACTGTAAAGCAATATCATGCTGCCATGCAATAGCTCTTTAATGTCAACCGTAACCTTCATAAATGGGTTTGTAACGAGAAACCCTTGTTTCTCATACAGTAGGTATGATTGATGCTATATGAGTGAAGTGAAGCCACAGTGACCATCTCAATAACATGAACAGCTGCCAAGTATTCATTTAGCAGAATGAGTTTAAAAAACTTTGAGCAGATTGCTTTCACAAGGCTGCTTTCAACAAAAGGAAACATAATTAACGAGCTAATATCAGCATGTGTCTCGCTAAGCTAATGAATATCAAATTACACAGAAACCTGTATAAATCATCATTATCCTGAATTTTAATTGAACTTGCAATTAAACATGACAAATTTTATATACACTAAACCTTTAATTTATAGTTTCAAATACAAAATAATTTATCATTTTTAGTATTTCATAGTTAATTTCTCCATATGTACACTTCTAACTAACAAGGACAGACAGGCATTTAGAAAAAAAAAAAAAAACTGCTGAATAGCTCCATGGGTTACAACAGCTTTCAATAGATTAAAATCAGAGGCCAAAAACTTACAGCAGTGCAGCAATCCACTACTTCTGCAAATCACATTTAATTTCAAACTCATCCTTTGAACACTCCATGCAGCTAGAAGAGAAGTGGGCTGCAGCAATGTCTACATGGTAATTTGAAATCAGGGTTAGGTTTCTGCAAAGGCAGCAATAGTTTTTGAACAAGTTCATAGTTCTAACTTTGCAATACTCCATTTATACAGTTTGTTAATCATATTGTCATTGTGGACTAGAGCTGTCATCATATAAAATACGGATTTTTAACAAAAGAATATCTTATTCATTATCTAGTTTAATCTCAATTATATATCACCTCAGTTATGATCATCCCCTTTTGCTCTATCTCCAGTACATACTGATAACCTGAAGAAAGGGATTCCCTCCCCACTTGCTAATACTGATATGCCCGTTACATTTTTTCCTGTTTGCTTCATCATAATATTAATTATTTTTCTATCAATTTCTAAACATAAAAAATTGACAGCCTTACAGCTGTGATTCTGAAGTTTAGAGACAGAAGTAGCTGCATTGCAGTAAGCCATCACAAAGTTTTTCTAGCACAGCTAATTCATCTGGGAAGATTAGAAGGAAAAAGCACAATGACAGATGTGCCAGCAAAACCTGTGGTTTAGACACCGTCAGGATGTCACACCAATGTGTTTGTTCAACAACACAGGATGAAAATGCCCCTCCTTCTGGCATACTTTGCTCTTCCCTAGGAAACTCTGCCAGCAGAATCATGGCAGCACAACTGGCAAGATACTGCCCTAGCACAGGCAAGCCACCACCTAAGCCTATGCACAACTACATAGCACCCACATTGAAAATGTAGTCAAAGTCCAACTGTAATTTATATTGTACTTGAACACTTTCAGCCTCATTGAAAGCTCAAGATAGGCAGATTAGAGAACGTATTCTGTCTGTACTCAAGGTTTTTAAAACTTGCTTTCATTCCGTTTGCTAGCAAATTTGAATGCTATTTGTCCTTCAAAAACAGATGAATCTCTCAAATTCCTTATGAAAGACAGTCTTCGTTATGTGATTTGCTGAACCTTCAAGACAATGTACATTGTTGAGTCCCAGTGTCTCTTTCCATTAGCTTGCCAACCATAGCAATGAAACAACAGGGTAGAAAAGGAGGAAACTAAAAGAAACTGAAAGCTTTCTCCACCAAGAAATAGCTTTAGGAATCCATCTAAAGCAGTTTATTAATTCCCATAGCAAATGAGATCAACAGCTTTCATATTTACAGCATTCAGCACTTAAATAGTGACAGCTCTGATTTAATGAGCAGCAGAATCAGGGATACAACAGACAACTTCCATTACTACTGTTAATTACATTAAACATGTTTGGGTGCTTCTTGCAGTCCTTGCTTTTCCTCTAGCCACCCCTATACTTTTATTTTTTTCCACTGCTCTGCCTGCTCTCCTAGGCATTGTAGTACTTGGATATACTCATGATTTTTTGAACACAAAGAATGAACCTATCTGCCATGGCCTTGCTGATTAAACGAAACCTGGAGATCCTAGAAGCAGCTCAGGTGTTTCCAGACAACTTGAAAGAAAACATCCCTCATGCAGCTTAGCAGGATTTCATTTCTGTACATCCATTTCCCCAAAATGCTTAAAGAAATGCAAAGCAAATAACAGAAGAAATAGACAGGAGTCAGGGATCTCTCAGAATTAGTTCTCTACCCAGTTGGTACAGCTCCACAAATTACTTAATCCCTAACAGAAATCAGAGACAAAAGGCAATTAATCAGTAGAGTAGTTAGAGATTCCTAAATACTGAGATATCGTTGCAGCTCTGCCACTGCCTAACTGTATGGTCTTCAATAACTACTCTATCTCTCAGTCTCCCCATTTATTCTCTTCGAAAGTAGACTGATGCTTAAACTCAACCAACAATTTTTTTCTCCTCCGCTAATAAATCTTTCTGCAGACCATTTGCACATTTTCACTCCCATACTTCCCCATCCAAACCACATGCAGAGCCCTCACCTTTCTGACATAATTCCTTCCACAAATACAGATTCTAGTCAGCAAAAATAACATTGCCTACCCATCACCAAGAACAAATAAATGAAATAAACTCAGACATAATTCTCCTCCAGGTTTTCCTAGTGCATTTTGCATTGTCTGTCTACTTAGATTACAAGCCCCTCAGAGCAAGGACACGTCTTGTTTGACTTGTACAGCTCTGAGCAGACTGTTTGCACATAAATAATATTAACAGCAATGATAATACTGGATTGGCCAGTCTCAATACACACGAAAATGAGGCAGTGTTTCTATTTTTTCTTTCTCCCTTTTACATAAGGAAATGTCATCTTTCTTCTCATTTTTCAGGGACTTACAAACCTGATTGAACTGCATATACCAAGGCTCTGAATGTTTAAAGCTTTTGCTGAAAAGCACTATGTGTTCATGCAGGAGAAGCAGCAGGACAAATATTTTCACACATTATCAAATAGGTGAGTGAAACAGACTCCACCAGAATTTACAACTGAAGGCTACCAGAATTTACAACTTGCAAAACTGTGTCTGTCTGTACTTTCTCATTACAGTGTGCTTGCCAGAAATAGACAAGGCGCCTTTTTTTTTTTTTTTCTTTCCCATCTACTGTCTCACTACTTCCTAGTTAAACCTTGTCTCAAGTTATCAACACTCTCTGGAGAGATAAGCTGCTTCTCACTTACAACCTGTCACTAATAATCGAACTTTCAAGACTCCATCTCAAAAAAAGACTACTGGAGGCACACAGGTCACAGGAATTAACTGCCACCAGTCCTTGCAGAAAACTAAGCTCATCAATCTATAGCTTCTCGTCATAATTAGAATAATGGCTTTGAAAATTTGGGCTGATGTTGACTCCGTCTTATGCCACAAAGACTGCTGATTAAAATCTTGGTGTGAAAGTTAATGGTAAGTGCTAGTGGCGTTGTCGTGGCAACAGGGACAAACAATTCCCTTGCCCTGACATTTTCAATGTCCTGCAGAAGAAAAACTGTCCTCTTTAGTGTGGCACTGTATGAAGCTTATTTATGGCTACAGGGCTTGCTAGATTGATGACTGTCGTAACACACTGTCAAATCCTTTACTGACACATTCATTTTTTGAGCTCTTGGTGTGGCAGAAATAAAACACAATAAAAATGTGGAAGTATTATTTATCAGTTTCTGTTTAAGTGGTGGAGGAAATAAATTTGGTGTGTTTTTGTACTCACATGTGTACACATCTCCCTACATTTATTAAATACATTAGAAACAAAAAGTATCTAATGAACTTGAAGATTCCCTTATAGTTTTTGACTGCAGTTTTGCAATGGATTTTTAACAGACAGAACCACAAAACAACTAGAGCAGTCAACAAAGCTTTAAGAATACAGCTTTGCTTACACTGTATTCATAGCAAAATATGGTGTATTGCACTACAGTGCAATAAGTAAGGCATTAAAGTTTAAGAGCTCACATCAGAACCGTCTTCATATTTGTTTTGATACTGAATTTCAGAACGATAAGCTGAGGTTTCAGTGACCCCACTGACAGCATCATGCTCCAACGTTAATGTCTTCAGCTATTATTTTTATTAGTTTTTGAAATAAAAAGGTGCTACTTCTGTCTCCTCTTCCAGACAATCTTTGTTACCCCTACTTTATATGTAGTGAATAGCATTCGTTAACTTTAAGGCTCTTGTTAACTTCCTGCAGCTTTTACTGTCTACAATGATCAACCATTACAAGAATATCACTCTGGACTGCAACAAGTGAATTTATGGTCAGATCATCATCACAGAGAAATCCAAATGTATGTCTTAAACCTCTACATTACACACACTCAAACATTTTTTCCATACATAGATTTTCCATACTGATCACTTTTTCAGGAATCATGCTTACTTTAGCTTCCAGGTTCAAAATTATTATTCAAAAGTATTAAAAGAGGATTCCTCTGCTTTTAAACTCAAACACACTTCTGTCTATGGGGGGAAAAAGAGTATCCCTGCAATTTACTGTTTGCAAAGGGCAGGTTGCTTCCAAGAATTAAAAAAAAATCATATCCTAATGGACACCAATTTCACAATTTGTTGACTGAGCATGATTAGGTGTAGGTATAATTCGAAAGGAACATAACAGCTACATGGAAGATCTTCAGTCCTCAGAAGCTGTCTTGCTTATCTTGCCTATCATCTATGTACTTCCTCCCACTCATCCCCACTTCCACTGTGTTTCCTTCACACATGCCCAACCAAATGCACATACTTTCCAGTCTCATTTCTGCCTGTGAAAATTCCTTAACATTATCAGGAGTGCTCTCTTCTTTAATTGACTTTAATATATTTCTCAGACTTGGAAATTCTCTTAGCATGTTTACATGGAAGTGTCTTCAAATCTGGGCCCAGTTAAATCATTGTTTCTCTCAAAATGAAACACTTGTCAGTTTTAATAATTGTTATGTATCTGTACTGTACTGCCATTACTTTGTATCTTCTCTATTTTTATATTATTTTGGACTTCAGATTACAGGCTTTATAAAGGTAAAAGAGCTTACATCTCTTCTTTAATCTAGTGTCTGTTAACTATTAACATACTGCCAATGCCCAAAGTCTCATTAGTAATTAAAGTATGTGAATTAAAATGTGCAAGCTTGTCAAGACACCCACAGGTCTTAAACCAAATGCTATAATCTACTTCACAAAACATTAGGAAATAATTTTAGTTACAGAAATTAAGACTCTACCCTTCAAAGCTATCAAAAAAAGGGAGTTCTATTTTAATAAAATTAATCCTTCAAATTTCTTAGGAAACTTTGGAAAGCTTTAGCTAATACTGAACTATATTAATATACACGGTTCAGAATTATTTGAATTTCTCTATTGCAGCACTCAACGCTTCCAGTCAATATACAGCAAAATAAATCCACCCTTCAACAATTTCAAGTCCTAAACATTGACATCATCCATACTTGATTTATTCAGGTGGTCACCATGCTAATTACAAGTCGTTGTATTACCACATAGCAGAGCAGTAAAACTTGCCCTTGCTAAATTCCTCCAGTGATCTTTTGTAATAGTTTTGACTCTAAGTAAATAAAATGCCTTATTTCTCTTCATTTGTAGCATCATTTATATGTTGATATCTGGACATTACTTTGCCTCTTCTATAAAACCAAAGCTAGTTAAAGTACCTAAACAAATGAACTGTCCTACTAGTGAGAGCCTAGGTCTTGGACAAAGTATGCATCAGTCAATAACCTTTTCACAGCTCAAGCTCCATCAGCTAAGGTCCCATCTATTACAGAAGTTTTGAGAATAACTATTGTAGGTACAATTTACTCAGTTTTTCAAATATGTCTTGATAATCACTTTTTTTTAATTGGTTGTTAACACAGCAGCAAAAAAAATTACAAGAATAGTTGTGAAAAGGGAAATTTCAATTCTGTTTTAGCTTCTTATTGAAAAGGAGTTGCCTGTAACACAACAACACTGGCCAAGACGTAGACATTTTCTCAACTGTTTCAAAGACAAAATTTCACAGTGCAATTTCAAAATCTTGGTTGCAAATCTCAGTGATGTCAAAAATGGGTCTCTTTCTGTGTTTTTTCTGACAGCTTTAAGTAGTGCCATACCACAATGACAGTGAGATTTTGAAATGTCTGCTGAACAACTTAAAACAGCACAACACTCCCTAGCACTGACTCAACTAGAAATAGGAATTTCCATAGGTCCCAAATTATTGTTCATGGACCATAACCAAAGGTCTGATGTCTCAGCAATTCAGTCATGTTAGCAAAAATTTTAAATAACTAAAACTCAAATACATTAAACCTCTACTCTTTATACCCTGTCTTCAAAATACACAGGTTTTGATCTGGTCCATTTTCTATTATAAAAAAAAGTTGCAAACTTGTCACTCATTGGTTCAGACTTGGATTTCATTGTACTTAGTGAGGAGGCTTCCAATCACATCCCTCCAAGCTACCTGTGCTGGCTCCCTGCAGTTCTAATTTATAAATGGTGTACTGACAAAGTAAAATTAATATAACAGAAGTTGCAGCCAATTATTCCTTTGTCAAATCTGTAAAAAATATAGACATGTCAGGTCAATGTATCTAGTAGATGCTGTATCTAGTAAACGCTGCAGAGTTTCATGTAAAGATTTGTGACAAAATGTCAGCCTTTAATGTTTTTTGCTTTGTTGGTTTGCAACTCAAACTTACTATGTGAAAGTGTTTTTTAAGGAGGGAGAAGTGTAGTGTGCTAAAACGGCTATAAAATGCAGTTTATACGTTTCTTATGCCTGATGAAAATCTGAGTGTACCACACGGAAACTCTGGGTGACTAAACAGATTGTCAAATGTAGAAAAAATAAACTCTAGCAGTCAGTTTTAATTCTTTCATGGCCATCAGCTTTTCTTGTCCTATTAGTTACCATAATAGCAACACAGTGTTGAGCGAAATACCAGAAGCTTTCACTAGAACCATTAACATAATTTGATAACTGATGGTATTTGATTTATGACTTTTGAACTTTGACTTAAAGCTTGGTGCAAGATGTAATCTCACTGATTGGATGTTTTTAAAAATACGAACACTTCATGTTACATTGCTTTATTAACTATAATTAATGTTCACATTTGTCACAAATTATGTTATTTCAGAAAAAAACAACAATGATGAAAGATGTGACAATGTTAAACCCATGTTGTCTTCTCCAAAATGATTAAGTCCTTATTTAAGGATTGCTCAAAATAAACTGAAGTCATGCATACAGTACTGGATACATACAAATAAGAACTTTTCAATAAAGTATTAATGTTTTTGCTTAACTTAAAAAAATTAAAGATTGGTACTAAATCCATCTATATCAGGTGTTTCAGAGCTATATTCAGGATGGCCTACCTACAACATATAATTAAATTACACACTGTTTTTGTGATCTTTAAATACAGAGGCAAATAATTAAGCTTCTTCAGTTCCTGTCTCTACTTGCATGACCAGGGATTTTTCAGAGACTGATAGAAGCTTTCCCTTTACCCACAGTTCTTACAATCACAAACTCGTTCTGCTCCCTCAGCATTTAGCCACATCAGTGTTAGAACTTGAGCTCACAGGCCTTGCCTCCTGGGGGGCCTCCTCAGTCTGGTATCTGCACTGTACTGCCTGCACAGGTAAGATGCTTCCAGTAAATCTCTAAATGTAGGCAGTTTTGTCTCAGAACTAGGCTCATGGTTATCTGCAAATCACTATGTGGATGTGTCCAGGTCAATTTTCACAGGTCATGTACCTCTTCAGTATGGCAAGCAAAGGAATGCAATCAAAGAATCAAAGTTGATGCAAGAGCATAAAATGTAACCATTCATACCACTATTCAAAAATAATTATTTTCCCACATATAGGACACATTCTCTGCAAAAAATAAAATATACTTTGGATCCCCCTTCATAAGACAAGACACATTATGCCTAAAAGTTCTTTCAACTTCCTATCAGAATCAACCTCTCTAAGTCTCAATACAACATTAAACATAAGAATTTCCTTATACTTGCTGTAATACCATTCAATTTGCTACAGCATGCATACATATCAATTTTTCAACTGCTAAGCTTTAATTCCTAGAATTTGTAAGACACTTCAACCCGACACAGAACTCAAACTTGCAACAAACATTCTTAAATTTTTTTTCTCATAAAAAAAATTAAGGAAGAGAATAAAGAAGCATTAAACCTGTATTTATATCATAGAAGACTGCAGAAAGAAATGCACAATGAAAAGGAAATCCACTAAAAGATTTATCAGAAAGCACAGTTCACGCCATAATGTCCTTGTTTGTGACTCAGCACACCAAGAAACTTATGGAAAAATTTTCCAAAAAATTAAACAGACAGGTTTGAAATCTGGGCATCAGCAAACAGTAAGAAGTATCGCTGGGTATTAAGAAACCTGACAGTTTAGTACAGTACACACTATTAGAACATGTACAATATATGCTGATACTCTGTTGTGTCAGGGTTCCACCCAGCACAGTGGTGAAGAGAGGAAGCTCATCTCTCAGTGGTAGTTTACCAGGTTAAGATTCATAGATTGCCTGTGTCTTAACATATACAATTCAGTGTGATTATCTTAACTTTCAGCTTTGTCTCACAACCAAAAAAAAGCACTAAACAGCTACGGCACTGGAATATCTGCCATATATTATATATTGACTATTTTCTTAAGTCATCAGTGTATATTTGAGCCAGGTAAATGATTTCTAGTACAAGATTAAGATAAGAACAATATCTGTTATTGGACAATCAACTTATGAGATCTCCATCAAAAACCTGTCACGAAAGTTCAATCTCAGGAAACATGGGATGATCTTCATTATAGGAAATCAGGATCCTGAAAGTATGTTGTACTACTAAAACAACATATGTGGTAATTGCAAGCAATATACACTTCTTGTCACAAAAAAATTCAATGGTACTTCTTACTTATACATTAATGCACTCAAAAATAGTGTGCCTCCCAAGCATTTATGAATGTAATCAGAGAAGTATCCTAGATGGACATGACTTTCGAGTACTGCAAAACTCGAAAGTTACTTCAGTTATTCACGAAGTCCCTAATATCCTCATATAGGCAATGTACACACCACCATTCAAAGAGACACAAGAACACAGTATATCTTGCCACCTAGAGTATCTAAAAGACACAGAAGCAAAAAAAAAAAATCACTGAGTTAAAAAGCTTCAACATAGTTTGTTCTAACATATCAGTTGTGAAGAAGTGCAGGAAAAAATGTTCTAATGCCTGAATGCTAAGCTGTGAATGAATCAGAGGATATATTCTGTCCCTAGTCATAGAAGACACTATCATACCAAAGAAAAAGAGGCTATTAAACATAATGCATAAAATAACATTTACCAAGGAAATCAGGATAATTACTTCACAAAAAGGACAGTCAAGTTCTAAACCATTGATCTGAATTGAGGATTATTTATGTCTAAATTAAATCAAGTAAAACTTCCTAAACACTCCCGTAAAGAACATCTGAAAAGAACAGGAAGAACTACCTAATTCATCATGCTTTGTTCTGTTAAAAATAGTAAATTTCAACAGGTCTTGACATTATTTTTCTTGTCTACAAATTCAGTCTATTTATTGCAGGAATATAGATTAATATAGTTTGGTTCTATAGAAACTCTGAAATGTGCATTCAGGTTAGCATGTGTAAATCAGACTAGAAATCAGTACAACCAAGGGTCAGGACCAGACTCTGCTGGGCAGGGCCATGAAAGATCTTCAAGTCATACAGTTTACAGTAAGGAAAACCTAGCAGCGAGACCTGTCCAACTATTGTATACTTAAAGCAGAGAAATGACTGTCACTTGGCACACTAAAAAAGGTTAAAACAAAAAGAGGAGAAAGTCCACAAGAGAGTCACAAAAGAATATACAGCACTGCTAAGGAAGAACAAATACAGAATTGTGCTGTCCTACTTCTTTGCTACGTTATAAAGCTGGACAGCATATCTTTAAACGCTGTTTATTACAAACATGCTGAATCATTCTCCATCACTTCACAGACCCAACATAGATAATGTCTTTCTTCATCTTGAGTGGCAGAATTTATTTTGCAAAAATAAGAAGCAAGTCTGACAGCTGTTCCTTTTGTGATCCTCTAAGTAGCAGCACGACATAATATTAAGCTTCTAGATTGGTACAGTTTTCTATATACTATGATTCTAAGTGTCCCATTCAGACAAGACGATGGTATCCACACTGGCCAGGTGGCATAAAAGAAATAAAAGTAAATCAGGAGATTGTCACAGGATCAATGTCTTGTACCTTAAAATCGAGCATTTTGGCTGTGCTTCAGCATTCATCAGCCAGAACCTATTATCCTATGACAATATTCCATTTCACTGATATCTGTTCATTATAAAATATATATATTTACAGTATTTGGAAGGTTATTTTTAATGCTGTGAATGCCCCTTAAAAGGAGACTATTTTAATATTATAGATTCCAAATGACTAGTCAAGATATTCAATTCCCTGTTTAAATCTTTAAATATACTCAGGAATTCCTTATTTCAATAGACTTTCTAATAACTGTCCCTTTACTGTTTAAATATATATTACAACATAAAATGAGAAAGGTCTTCATTAACTCATTGCACTTGGGGAACTCACCTTTTTATGATATTAGTTTCAGTCATTTATCACAGTGCATTACCAATAACCAAGAAAAGTGACAATAACATCACGTATGTCACTGTATTTGAACTTTTCAGGTTTTGAAAATGTCTAAGGGAGTTGGGTATCCCAACATATCAAATTTGAAAATCCTAACTCTGACACTAGAATAACAAACGTATGACTTTGTACCCATGTCCACCACGTATTCCAAGTCTCAGTTTCAGTTGGTTACCTCATAAAAAGGCCTTTACAAAAAAATCATTATTGACAGAAGTCTTATGTTGTTGAGAGATCTTTTTTTTATCTGGAAGAACTCAATAGGAAAAAAATATCTTTTTTCTTTTAAGAAAAAAAATCTTTATTTAGGTAGTGTATTTAAAGAGAATTTTAAGACGTAATAAAAGCAGTGAAATCCATAAATTGAACCAAAAAAATACCTAGTAGTATCTGAGACTGAGCACAATATTATCAGTGTCAGCATACTGATGACCCAGATGGAATTTGTATTTTTGAAGTATGACATCTTTACTCCTCTGTCATCCAACACAAGTAATTAACAATAATCAAGTGGGTGTTAATTTGATATAATGGAACAATCTCCAGTCAGCCTGAGCCTACTATTTGCCTCTTACTAGTAATTATGAACACTAAATACTCACACTAATCTCCTTCTTCTTACTGAAGCCAAACAGAGGTGCAGTATTTACTCAGCTGATAGCTTGTTTTGCCTGCAATTTAGTCTGTTTTAAGCCAAGAAACTCTCAATTTGCAGAGCCGTCACCAGCTGCCAGGATCACACAAAAGAATGTAAGGCCTTAGATGACAGCAATTCAGTATACGTCATCCAGGAATAAAGGATAATTATTAATTAAACTGACCTGTTACAACCACAGTAGCCACAACACCTGGACATGTAAATACTGAAAACTACCCATTTGTATGGCATCTGATAAATTCACTTCTGCTGTTTAAACACAAAACTTCCAAAGCTGCTATTCTTTTTCTATGAGAGACTGTAACAACCCTTTTGGTAATAAGAATGTAGTGAACAATGTCAGCCACATCACTGTAGAATGTGTTTGGCTGTTTGATTGCTATTACTGTAGCAAATTGAAAGTATCTTATCAAGAGTGACCATTAGAAACATATTACCAGCCATTAAGCAGGTTGTTAGATGTTTTAAAATAGCTTTTACATAGTAATAGAATCCAGAGTAGTCAGCCTTATTTATGGTTATTAAGGGCAAAAAGGGGAAAAAAAAAAAAAGAAAATCAAAACAATGAAGAAATTTTTATTTTTGTGATGAAATGGGGCATTTTTCAGTGGTTTTGCAAGACCATTACATAACTAATGTATGAATCAGATAATTCATTACATCACTTAAAGCACACTTAAATGCTATTAAGTTTACTTCTCTTGTAAAAAATAATCTTTCCTTTATTGTACGAATTGGATTGATTCAACACATCGATACATGCAAAAGGGTAGCACAACAGATTAGGCAAACAAGTTTTGAGGACAGCTTTTGAGAATTATTCCCAGGAAATTGTTTGCATCATTTAATTCACCCCAAACTTTGCTTGATTTACGAGGGACTGAATTGGCTTATGCTGAGACAGAAGTTTTTTCCTATGTTACATGTAGATGTCATCACTATGTCAATAACTTAGATGTGCATTGATTCACAGAAATGATGCACTATTTGGAACATAATTACTGATTGATGCAGAAGGCCAGAAATACAGACCATTAGGTACCATTATATTATTGATTCTATGTTTAAATTTGGGAAAATCACGCTATGCATGATGAGAACCTTGCAATTTTCCTGTGTCAATTCACATCTGCAGCTGGGGCTTCAACTTACACAGTTCAGATAGGAAACAGAATTATATGGAGATTTTAAACCAAATCATAGAATCATAGAATCATTAAGGTTGGAAAAGACCTCAAGGATCATCAAGTCCAACCCAACACCACCTAACTCACTAAACCATGTCCCTAAGCACCACATCTACACGTAATATAAATACCTCAAAGCAAACCACAAAGCAAATCATGACAAACATACACTATTTTAACAGGAATAATATTCAAACATTCTAGTGGCACCTCATAATTCTTTACTGAAAAGAAAAAAGTATCATACCCATGAAATACAGGGAAGTTTAGCTATATCAACTACAATCTTCACAAATAAAATCAACATTTTGCAGCCATCATATCTACCCTTTCCCCATTATGGAGTTAAATGAGTGTTACATGTTTAAATCTTAATTTCCCTGATGCTCTCTTTTAAAGTAATTTCTTTCAAAATACCCCAAAAAACAACTGCAGACACTTTTCACACTTCTCTCAAGCAGTAAGTGTATTTTTGAGTCCAAAATTTTCTTTAGGTCCTCTCCAAATTTATTTCAGGATTATAACTCCATAGATCTATAGTCAACCTTTTGTCATGACCTCCAGAAAATGATCTAATGAGTCTGTCCAGTGGATTCATATTGTTCAAAAATACATGAAACATTTCTGTGGACTGAGCATGCTATTTAAAGGAACAGCATTTTAACCCCAGTCAAGCAGAAGCAAAAAATGCTACCAGAACAAAGGATTAATTTATAAGGGCAAGAGTACTATGCCAGCTACTCTTTATCACATAATCTTTAGAAAAAATAATTAAGGAGAGTTGCCATGGCTGCACTAAATTTCTAGACTAGAAGTGATCAGCACAATTCAGAACTACATGACTTGTCTTTCTGGACAGCACACTAGCTGGTATGGGATCTCCTAAGACTACGGTGCACTTTCCATTGCTCCTTTTCTAACATTGACACTGTCCCGAGGGGAAAGAGGAAGAGAGGCAGTGGTGTTTAAATACCCAACTCACTGCATCACATCAACAATGAAAAGAAGAGAAAGAAAAAAAAGGGAAAAGCATCACCTGAGGGGTCAGGAAGGACAAAAACTTGAAGTAATATTTTTATAATTTATTGCAGTCTTAGATGACAATAGCATTCCTTGATTATTGAGTTGGTTTCTAAAAAAGCACAGGTGAAGAGATTTCAATTAAATGAGTTCCATTTAGAATACATCTATCTGCAGCACCTCATTTTGATTAGTTCTAACGCAAACTAGCTTTACAATCATGCACTTTTCCATTCACTATCTGGTTTGGATGCCTCTCAAGTGCCTCGTTCATCTTACACATGGTAGAGGGTATTCCCATTTAGCACACATATTAGCACATGGTACTGCACAGGAAGCACTTCAAAAGTAGATATTTAAGTCACAGTACTGTATCCATTACTGAATGGCTACTCCAACAGCCAATTTTTTTTTTTTTTTTTGGTAGCAGAACTGTCAGTGTTTGTTCACTACATCTGCAAGCTTCAGCAATGAAGTATCTGAAGTAAACTCTGCTTTAGCTTCTTCCTCTCCAAAAATGCATCCCCTGAGCAGGGTGCTAACACACACAAAAAATTATTAAAAAACCCACCAAAAAAGACTATGTGCTTTTCTAAATAACATTTTGGATTAAATCAGAGAGGACAGAAAACATTTCCCATCTGAAAAGCCAAATTGAATTCAGAACTTAAGGCAGAAGTAACTCCCCATCAAGTGCATCATCACCAGAAAACAATTCTTAGCTCATCAACCTGCTGAACAAAAATGCCTGTTAAAGTCACAATGCATCAATATCCATCAGAAGAAACCTATTAAATATCTTGGTGTCATCTATGTCATCCATGATTTAACTTCTGATATAACTGCTTTGAACAATTCAATACTTTGAGATAAAAACTGAGACAATAGTATATAATACATCATGTATAGTATATAAAATATCACAAATAGTATATAAACTATACAAATGTATTTTCCATCTCATCTAAAAATCTTGTCAAATACATTTAGTGATTTCTAGCCACCAAAATTGCATTTAGCATATCAGTAGATTTCCTAGAGAAAAACAAGTATTTCTAAAGGAAGTATCAATTGCCAATAATTGCTTAAGGATATAGTTTAAAAGGAACTGGAAGAGTTCTAGAGAGACTTAAAAATAACCAAATTAGTAATATAAGGAAAATCAGCCACCGTGCTTTACTTTCAAACCTAGCAACCACTATAGTACCAGAAGGCACCCTGGAGTCTTTTCAGCTTGAGGTCCTTGCCCCAAGCTGGCACATGCACAAAAAGAGACTATAATTAAAAATAAAGGCCACGGCTCTACGCAGATGACACAACAGCAGAAAGTATTCTCCCAACTGAGTTTCAGTCACATGCATGTAGAAGACCACCCTTCTGGCAGCCAACATCTCTCTCAGCCCTGTCAGTCTTCTATCGATAGGAGCTGAGAATCTGCAGAGGCAGTGTAATGGAAACAGGAATTCAACAGGAAATCAGAGACCTCGGTTGCATCTGCACTCAAGGTTTAATTTTGTTCTTCTTTTTTCCTCCTCCTACATTTCTTCTACCCCTAGAAATGAGGGAACACAACTCTGGTTCAACTGATCTACAGGAACTACAGGCTGAAGCCAGAGATGTACTGGTACAGCTGTAATTATGGCCTAATCTGGATTTCTTGTTTTACCCTAATTTGCAGCTCTAGGAAAGGAGTGAAGAAAATTTGTGTACCTTTACGGAGCAAAATTGGGCTCTACATCACCAGGTGTCTTTGTAATGGTTTCAAGACAACAGATCACCCAATGAAGATTAATTCCTGCTTTGGTTTTATTGGGATAATCCTAGCACATTTATTATTTTGCAGTAACTTCAGGGTAAATATGAAATAGGGAACAACAGAAAATATTGCTTGAAAATACAGGTAGATTTTTTAACATCTTTCCAGGAAAATTTAAAAACTATTATTTTCTTAATATTTAATCCCTTTTCAAGCAAAATTAAATGTCACATAGGAAAAAAATACAAATGTTATTTGTTAAAAAAAAACCCACAATCATAAAACCACCAAACCACAAAGATTTTTCACGACAAGTTTTAGTCACATGCAAAAAATTCTCATCCAATCTTGAAACAAATCACCTTTTGGTTCAGAACATAAAACACTTGAGATTACTGAGAAGACCTGGGTATTTCGTACTGTAAACTATCCTGCCATTTAGGTACAAGCTTAAATGAAGACAGATAAAACATGGAAATGATCCATATACATGAATGACTATCCCTCCACCTTGTGAAAACCAAAGTCTTGCTGTTACTGCTACCCCACTTGAAAGAAACCTGTCAGGACTCTCACTGGCACAGTGAAAAGCAACATGAATGGCAGAAATTTTGATTGATGTCACTGCCTGCCTGTCAAGTGAAACAAGCAGGGCCAACCTAATCACGTTAGATTAGTGAATATAGACATGATATAATATTTTTGTGTTATAGATACGCACATAGAGGGTGCATGCACAGAATCACAGGCATATAAACATATCTTTCAAACAATACTATGTATCAGACAAAGTGCATTATTCTCAAACTATTAAGCAATGCCAGTGGGTTTGGGGTGCTTTTTTTTTTTCCTTTAACTCCTGTGATCATACTCAAGTAAACTCAATGGATTTTCAAGACTTTCCACCTGTTTTCTGGAGGCTTGATTCATTAGTTTTCTTTTTGCACTGGTCTTCTGAACTAGATAATTTATACTAAATTTAAATTGATGCAACCACCTTTTCTAGATAACAGACCAATATGCAGATTTAAATACACAGTCAGACTATCTTCTGATAACAAGCTCAATAAATTTTAAAAAGTGAGAACATCTGAAGAAAACGGACCTTCTGTAAGAAGGGCATAGAAAAAAATAAATCTTATCAAAGTGTGCAAACAAAGAAAATGTCTATTCCAGACATGGAACTGGAATCTGAATACTACTGTCTGAGCATTCATCACTGAAATACTTGCTCAGTTGATATCCCTGTTGACTGATAAGTAGAAGAATCAATAAGAAGCATCTCCACACTACCAAAAAGGATGCAGAGTGTCCAGGTTTCAAATTAGCTGTGAAAATGGTATCCTAAAAACAGCTGAGAATCAAGATACTTAAATACCACATGAGAAAAGTTTAATAAATAAAAAAGGAAACAAACAAACAAACCACAAAACAAATCCTCTCTCACCCTACCTCACACAAACTTGAACTAACCTGGGCATTAAAAAAAACATTGTCAAAAGGAGCCAGAGCTACATTTCAGTTAGAAAGAGGTAAGTCTCCGAGATCTCATGCCTAAGGCTCTAGCTGACAGAATGCTTTTTGTATATTTTAGACCCTGTGTTCAAAATCAAACAAATACAGTGCCCTTTGATCACTGCATGGCTACACAGTTCACAAGAACAAATGTGCAGAAACACTTTCAACTGTATGGAAAAAATATGTTTTATTCTATATATTTCAAGTTACAAGCTATGATCAATACTAAATCTGAATGTTCATTTTGAATTTATTGGACCAAACTTGTTCCACAGATCTGAAAAAAACCTTAATATTTTGGATTTAGACAATGTTAAATAAGAGAAATTGCATTTCATGTTTTCATCAAATATACTTCCCCTTCTTTGAACACAAAATAGAAGCAGGCTTAACGCTGGATTTTCTTAATTTTGAGTCTGATACTGAAAGGTACTCAAGTATTTCTCTCTTACGCTGAGGCAGTCAGATGTACCAATATCTTTAACAGGGCTAAGCCTCCTTTTTTTTCATTCTTTATCTAAACTTTATCAAACTTAGAACAAGGGAAGAACACAACAATTTGGAAGTGAGGGTTAAGTTCCTTGACACAGATTGCATCCCCACCTCCTCTGGCATTTAATCTTGAACCTTGAAACCTGAGAAGGAGATAGTATCAAAGCGCATCCTGAATAAATTGCCACAATGTATATTATACAATGACTGGCCACTTATTAAACAGTAAATTTAAAGGACTTTTCTCTCACATTTAAATGCAATCTAAATAAGTATATTCATACACAATCCCTATCTAGCCATAGAGAAGTAGTTACTTGCACATGATCCAGGTGCACCTTGGAAAGGACTGCAAGACAACACAGAAGGCATCTACCAAAATAAATCTGCTTACATACACATAAGAAATATTTGCATGTTATACTTATAAATACAGCCCAGACAACACTAACCTGGCTGAACAACTGGCCCTCTCAACCCAATCACTTAACCAAAAGCAGCCAGCTCCCAGTTTGCTCATTTAATGAAGGAACACACGGTTCTGTGCCATCCCTGTTTTTCCAGTCTTGGTTGTGAATTTTGCTAGCTTTGAAAATGTTTCAGAGCTTACACAGAAATTTGTAAAATGTCAGCTTGAAAATTTTAATTGACTTATTAGCACTATCTCTTCTTTGAATGACCTTTCAGTCCTCCTTATAACATATCACCTACATTTACTACGTTCTAGCTGACAGCTTTTAATATATTCCTTCCTAGTGGATGATATCATCTGTCCTTGAATGGAATTAACTAAAGCACTACACATTTAAAAGCTGACATTAATCTATATCCACAGATTTTTAACAGCTGCTGGGATAAATATTGTGTTTCCATGCATTAGGTTTTATATAACAATGACTAGTAGAAATAAATTGAGATTAAATATACACTGGCAACATCAAAGCCAAGGAGAAAAAACACTCAGCTGATAAATGCAGTGTTTTAGTGGCTGCATATATCAATGACTAAAAATACTTAATATAATTAGCAAGAATAATTCAGTTATAGCATAAACATAAGGTATACTTTGTTATATGGCATTGTTATATCTCTTGATAATCACATTTATAGAAAGCTTCAGTGAAGAGAGCACTGGTTCAAGACTCAGATAATATAGCAACCCTTACAGTGCCTCATTTATTTTGCAAATTATGTGTTTAGGTTTGCACCCATAAACAGATGAGTAATCAAGGGCCCTAGATAGAGCAGGGATGAACACTGAAAGTGGTGTACAGGGACACAGCACTACATCTTACTTTAAGTGGCAACTGAACAGAACTCCCACCATTTGTCAAATTGAAAAACACACAACTCAATAGAAGACCTCCCTTCCCTTTCCCAAAACAAATGTATATAAAGTCATCATATGATTTTTATAGATATTTCACAGGTTAAAATTAAACTTTTAAAAAAAAGAATGGATCTAGACTACTTGTTGGGGATAGGGGAGAAAGACTATTTAAAGAATTTATAAATAATCCATAACATCCATAAGAGAAAAAAAACGTTTGGGACTACTCATCCTTGTAGTGTGCACTAGTTACAGTTATCCCATGCACAAGGTTTAGGATTTTCTCTGGTATTCTTTCCCATTCTCTTTTTATTTCATACATGGGTTTCTTAGATATTCTTTGAGGTTGTGGGGTTTTGGATTTTCTGCTTGTTTTGTTTTAATTTTTAACTGAAGAGCATCAGAACCTTAATCCTCCACCCTCCAGCAAGAGCACCTCCTTGCTCTTTGTAGGGCTTGCTTTCAGACATAAGATTACTTTATTCTGTCACTTCCACATTAATTATCAGAATCTTATAACTCCGAAAAGTTCAGAAAGAATATACATTTCTTAAAACTTAACTCACACAGGAATATTCACTAGAGCTGCTGAAAGGTTCTTACTACGCTTTTCATCCGTAATTGCTTACTACAAGATCACAAAATAACGAGTAGCAACATAACATTGAAAGAAACGGATTGACACCCCAATCAATTTACAGCTCCTAATTTACAGTTCAATTAATGTGACTGAAAATACTGTAAATTTTGTAACAACTGAATGAACTTCTTTTGCTATGCTAAATATTTTGAATGAAATTTTGCAGACTTATAACATTTAATATTGTTGGGACATAATAGATTTAGCAGATAAAAAAATGCAAACCATCAACTACCAGAGTTCTATCCATTTAATTCTGATGTTTCAGTTTATGCCTCTCTCTTTCATGCCAGATTTGAGAGCACCCAAGAGAGAAAGTTCCTAAGTCACAGGTTCTAGGCCAATCAGTGATAATATCATTTTGTATGGATACAAATATTGATGAGGTACCCAATTTACAGTCTGATTCAAAAACAAGAGGTGAAGCCTGAATTGAGCGCTGACAATGAGATCCACTCACTTTTAATCTCTTTACCCGTTCAACATATTATATGGAGATGAGACTAACCTTACCCACATCTTCTTAGAAACAAAACATTTTCTATACTTCACCATGCTATAAGAAGCTTTACCTTACATAATTGGACCGACACCTACCAATCCTACATCAAATCTCTTCTTGAGAGGCAGAAGGAAGAAAGGAAACCACTGCCTTTGGTGGCTTCTCATCAAAAAACATGGATTCAAAAGACACAACTCATGTTCTCTAGCAACACAGGAGATAAGCAATGCTTTCTAGATTTTCTTGCGACCAAACAGAAAACCAAAGCTTCTGTATCATATATTTGTGATTCAAGATTGCAGAATTACCAAAGCCAATTTTTTTTTAAAGATTGAAAATACTTTGCCTCATAACTGAGAATGTTGTAGATAATTTCCACCAAAGAGTCTATTAGCAAGGTTTTCCTAGAAAGTCCTGACTCTAAACAAAAATTATCAGAGGGCTGGAGTACCTCCCCTATGAGGACAGGCTGAGGGAGTTGGGGTTGTTCAGCCTGGAGAAGAGAAGACTCTGGGGAGATCTTATAGCAGCCTTCCAGTACCTGAAGGGGGCCTAGATGGGGAAGGACTCTTCATTGGGGAGTGTAGGGATACGATGACGGATAATGGTTTCAAGCTGAGAGGGTAGATTTAGTTTGGATATTAGGGTGGTGAGGCACAGGTTTCCCAGGGAAGTCGTGGATGCCCCATCGCTGGAGGTGTTCAAGGCCAGGCTGGATGAGGCTTTAAGCAACCTGGTCTAGTCGAAGGTGTCCCTGCCCCATGACTAATTCCTCATATTTAGATGAAAACTTTGTGCAAGACATGCAGCTACAATAATGTAACTAGAAACACCTGAGGACACAGACAACTTTTACCAACACACCACCTTCACAAATGCAATCTGTGCATTCAAGATACTGAAAGAAACCTTTATCGTATATTTGTATTTTAACCTGAGATCCACTTATCTATTAGGCTGGGAAACAAAAGCTTAACTCTCATAGACATTTCTATCATAGCACACTATCCTGCATGGGATTTACTAGCTCTGTAGAAAGATTCCAGGACTTCATTCTCAACTAGAAACACCAGCTCTCAACTGATCCACATTTTTTAGTATCAAGCAATTTATGTTTTCAGGCTTGACATTTCAG
This sequence comes from Pterocles orientalis, assembly GCA_011057875.1. NCBI lineage: Eukaryota > Metazoa > Chordata > Aves > Pterocliformes > Pteroclidae > Pterocles > Pterocles orientalis. The sequence continues at coordinate 1,574,368 of WKFP01014812.1, forward strand.
AGGCTTCTTTTTGGAGACTAAGAGTTTTTAGCAAGCCACACACTGTAAATATTTCCACATATCCTGAAGCTGATGCAAAGCAGGAAATCCCAAGAAGGGCTCTGAAAATGATATTCAGGACAGCTTGCCTTAGTCATACATAAGTGCTCATAGCAGCACATCTGGATGATATAGCCAAATAAACCTCCAGAGCCCCTGATGCAAGTGCTATAAAAGACTTCCAGAAATAGTTGCTCCCACACTGGAAGAGTACTGTATATATGGTTAGACATTAGCTCTTGTAATGGCTAACTGTACTGTCATGGGAGAATGGATAGGTGCTGTCTACTGTATTGATGCAAATAGGCCATTAAGCAGTTGAAAAATGTTATGAAGCACTTAATTCTACCCCTCGCAGTGGCACTACTAGTGGTAAGAAATCAGGATTTGGATCACAATCAGTGCTCAGCTGGAGGTCAGGGGGACTTTGGGGAGTTGAAGGAGTAGAGAGAAGGGGAGCTAGTAATAAATCAGACTTCTCAGTTATATTTAACACATTTTAGTTTTAAAACAAAAGAGAGAGGAGCGGGCAAGAGTATCTGTTTATTCAGAGATGCTAAACTGACATAAATTAGAATTAGAGATTAAATAAACTGTAGGTGAATAAATTATTCCCACACAATTATTTGCTTTTTTCTTCAGGGAAAAAAAAAGGCTACAAATTAGAAATGTAAGATATTTTTCAATTGACTGAGATTTGTTCATTTTGTTACATAACTTTTCACTCAAGATCTCCACTTGTAATAGAAATGCCAGTGTTACACATCCCTGGTTTATTGTGCATACATACATTTGTATATATGGAGTATATCCTCCCTCCTTTTTAGCTGAGAACTGGGGAAGTTGCATGTTTGGGTAGAACAGAACAGTCAAGGTGTTTATCTAATACCAGATTGTGAACACCCTGAAATAACTGAGCAGAAAAATCCCAATGTGTTTATGATATTCTTCTTAAATTACTTTCCCCTTTTAAAGTGGAAAGATATACATATTAATATATTACATGGAAAGGTGAATACGATTATCCGGTTTTTAAAAAAGCTTTGGGCTTAAATTAATATGTTATTGTTACAACAGAAGTTTCTGGTTTCACTGGAAGACTTTAAGTGTTATACTACTGCCAAACCTTGGACTTTGTTGTCTGGAAGGGATAACTGCTTTCTTACAGCAAAGACTTTAAAGATATATCCCTTTAATTTTTTTTTTTTCTACTTCGCGTTCACATGTGTTGAAACTCATTGCTTCTGGAAATGAAGATGCTCTGGTGTCAGCTGTAAAATCTGTATCTCACTTCCTCAGACAAGTGGATATTTATTGACAGGGTGTGAGAGAGAAAGAGAGGAGAGACTGCCTGTCCTGGAGCCAGTAACCTTGGTGAAGATGCAATGTCACAAACACCAAGCCATCATTCTCATAGACGTACAGCATATTATTTAAAGGGAAACAAATATTGGCCACTGAATGTCACTGCAAGGACACATTTTCTGCCTCTTAACTAAACTTATCAGTGCTGTGGTTTAATACGGTACTTTTTTCATCCTCCCCTCAAATTCATCTTACAGAGCAGCTCTTGACACTACCAGAGAGCAGTCAAGACTAAGATTTAGTGACGTTTGCTTCAAACAGATCTAGATTTATTGACATTTGTTGCCTGCTTCTTCTCTCAGTAACTGCACACAGGATTCATTTTAACCATTTCTTAAACTCTGAAAAACTTCATACTTAAAGTATAAAAAGTTAAGACAGACAAATTAGAGTTACTTGCATATTTCCATTTTTAATTATAGGACTAGAGTTTTAATCATAAAACATGAGGGAGGTTTTTCTGAAAGCTGGATTTAAAAGGCACACACCAATCCCTTCTCAAAATGAACTCTTTTTCAGTAAGGAGGGGAGGATTTATACCTCAAAATACTATATGCAAAAAAGTTATTAACAACTCTACATGAAAATCCTGCAGGTGGAAAAAAGCCTCATCTTTTAATAACTGCTTCAGTAGTGAAATATTGCTCAACTAATTCAATCTTTATTTATTACTCTAACCTGTACCTTCTGCTAGCTTCTAAACCCCCAAATTAATAAACTCATTATGCTTCTGCTTTTCTGCAAAAATTGTATCTTAGTTGCTAAATAACAGAAATCTGTTTCTACAAAGATACCTAATTATCTTGCTTGATTATTTTTAAATCTAGAAGTGACACTCAGAACTCAACTGCACAATTATATGAATGTTTTAGCTTATATACAGCATAGACATAGCCATTTCTTAGTAACATAGAAAAAAACACCTATATCTATATTTTTAAAGGATGGATTGATGAATATACTCTCTTGACTCTCCTAATGTTAGGTAAAAGTATGAATTTGCAGTGTATCGTAGAAGATTAACTACTAAATGAAAAAGAACTGCTGGGTATAAATTTAGAAGTCCAAAAACACCAAACACCCAAGAGGCATAACTATAATTATTGCTGAGGGAAGCTGTTTAAGACTAAAAATACATTTTCATTAACAATCAAAATTAGTTTTTATTGCTTTTTTCTCAAGTTTTCCGTGAATAATCTTTGATGACAGAACATGATAATGATTCACTAGAAAAAAACTAGTTTGTATTTCAGAAGTATGCATATTAAAAAAAAGAGTCAGAAATCATACCAATGAAAATCAAATGCCAGAAGACGCAGAGGACAGTTTGAGGATGAATAATATTCCACAATAAAATGCTTGCCATCAGAGTACATCCCGTACTTGTGCATACAGTTCTACAGAAGAATAATATTAAGACATATTAATCAAAATAATTTATGCTTAGCTTTACACAATGCAAATCCCTCCAATTTGTGCTATCTACTCAGTGTTGTCCAAAGCGTATTTGTTGGGAGAAGCACCACAGAGTACAGAAGAGCTGTAAAACACACTACAGAGCAGGTACACAGTCACTCAAAGTTGGGTGACAAAATGCAGGTTTCTACAGAATTTCTGCATGCCAGGAAAATACACTTCCATTTATGGGAAAAGGCTACAGTGTATCCTTGTAACAATATAAATCTCCAGAACCCTTCTGATGATATCTAATTTACGTGGCTGTCACTGGAAAATGTGGTAGAGTGAATTATACACAATACTAAGCTTAATTATGAACAGTAACCTAGAAATCTTGATTAGAAATCATTTATATGAATTTATATAGCACACTGAAATTCCAAATAATTTATTCCTCGAAAATCAAAAGGAAGATACAGATTATATATGAAATTATTTCTTAGGATCATGGCCAAATTGTAACTACACTATCAAATACAGAGTAAAAGTACTACAGTAGCAAGTCTGCTTTACATAAAACTAGCTACTCAACATTCACATCAGTTATTTCCATCTTCAAAAGTAGGCATTTATAAACTACGGGCCAGATCCCAACATGCTACACAGAATTGTATGTATTTCACTAGTAAACTTATGACAGAAGTTCTCAGATACATGACTGTTCCCACCACTATTCCCGGACTATTTCATCCTACTCAAGCTACTTGAATGTAGGTTTTCAGAAGGATGTTTCCACTGTGGTGGGATCCCTTTCCCAGTACACTTCAGAAACTCTCAGAAGAGAAGGTAAAAGTTCAGCACACTTCTCGCTTGGGTTCACTTAAAGCTTCTTGTGAAGGGTACCCCAGTTGCAGCCATGTTTGTCAAATCTTTGGGCTTCCATCTCCCTTGATGTAAAAAGGACATACAGGACTACTAACTTGTTTCATAAAACTAAATCAAGGAAGGTTTGGAGTGGTCATGTGATCACTAAATGAAGGAAAGCCTATGACAATTTCTGAAGTTAGCACTGCCTTATCTCCAATGTACAGCAAATGTAAATAAAATATGAAATTATAAAAATCACTTGCATCTTTTTATATAATGGAAAATTTCAACATCAATATTGTGAAGCATTCACCATTTTCCCCTAGAGAAGCCCAGTCAGTTCTAACTTCCTAAGCAAAACCCTCCTTCAGATGAAAGGACCTCCCAAAACATACTATTTTATTTCAGAGAAAGAACTTATATGTGGAGATTAAATAAATCATTATTACAACAGTAAACATGTAAATTCTGATCAATAAGTGCTTGCTTCCCCCACCCCCAACACTAACAGCCGCAATAAAGTTTTAAATGTAAAGCTGAGCACAACCAGCCATAAAAGTATGTAAAATAAATGAGGATAACATAATGAGGGATTCCAACATTCATCTCATAAATATAACATAACGACCACAACTAAAATGTCAGAGAATCTAATAAATCAATATGGTAGGATAGAGGATATTTATGCTTAGCATACATAAAAATATATTTACATGCAGACGCATTTTAATTTTGATTTTTTTTAAACCAAGGATCAAACCAGAAAAATTATAAGAAACTTAACTCCTTATTCACTTCATCATTCCTTAACTCCTTATTCACTTCATCATTCAAAGTTTCATGTTATTTTTATTTTGGTTTTCTATTCAACTGTAGGGAGCACACATGTTTTTCTCCCAGAAAATAACAAATCAAATTCCATTATTAATTAGGATGTAAAGTAAAATGAAAGCATGTGTTCAGACCTTTGAATGGACAATTCAGAGATACTGTTTGAAAGAATATCTCCAAGAGCAGGTACAGAATATTGTATAAATTCAAAATTTTTAGAAGAGGCAGATGGTTTGAAAAGTAATTCACGACAGAGCACATTTCCTTAATAACATCCGAGAACCGATATCAAGTATTTAACTACAGGTTACAGAGGTAGATTTGATTTCCTGTGTTGCAATACTATATCTATTTTAGCTGCTATTTTGAAAACATGAAGTGGTATGTATGCACAACAGCTACAATAAGAAACAGAACACAGTGAAATCTCAGCAAATGCTAGTTTTATTTTCTTGATTCAATTTGCAACAAGCTTTGAGATCCTTAAAGCTTGTTAGCACCTGAAGGACTAATAAAGCACATAAACCACAAACAGCCCACAATGGTACAAGATATTACAGCACATAATCAAAACTTTTTCTAAGTCTCAGAATTGGATTTTTGCTCAGTCTTTCTGCATTTCCTTACCATGTTGTTCCATCAATGGACACCCATGGCCCCACAGTGGAAACAAGTCTTAGTAATTCCATTAATAGGCACAAGATGGCATTAGAACAGCTGATACAAAAAGAATGCATGTCAATAATTTTCTCTTCCTTTGCCTACACTACTTAAGGTTATCAGCACAGAAGCAAAAAGCCTTTCCATTTGGCTTCGGGACCAGTCTTAAAATGGTCACTTCTGTTGATCATCAAGATTACGTACTATTTATATAGATACAATGTTGGTTTTACTGCAATCAAATACACACCATAATGCTGTAGTTAATGGCTACAGCCATTTCAATCTCTCAGTTACAGCTTTTCAATCTCTAATCCACAGATTCAAACTCATCTTTCTGAAATACATTATATCCTAGGCAATAAACTGAAGTTACTATACACTTCTTAAAAACAGGCACGTCAAAAAGTTGAGTAGGGAAGACCACGCTTCCATCTTATAGATACTTTTGTCAGTAAGTAGACATTTAATCTAGAGATTAATTATTACAGCCAGAATTAAACATTAAGTCAAACAACTTCTTATCCTTTGCATTACACCCTGAGGCCTCCTCTGCTACTTTTCAAGTACTCTGTGGTTTGGTGTCACTATTGCAACCTAAAGAAGACGAGCACTGTTAGCCATTTGTGTCTCAGACTATTTGGTAACACCGTCATTGGATACTTCCGCAATGTCCAAACTTGGATGTTATCTTTTTGATACTATATTTCCAACACAAACATCAAAAACTTTCCAGTAGATTCTGCTTTACTTGTCAATGTCTCATTGGGAATGCTTACAATGAAACCTTACTTCCATAGTGAAGAAATTACTCAATTGTTTACTTAAGCTTACTCTTACAGTTGGGAAAAAATTATTTTCCCCTCTCAGCCAATGTTTATTACTGTTGACCTGAAGAACTGTATAAGTCTTGCCATCTTCTAGATTCCGCTTTACATTGCCTTTCTCTTACAAAGACCACAATGGAACTGCTTAAACATTTATGTAATCTGCCTTGCAACAAAAACAACTGCACAGGTTAAGTAACTGTTCTTGAAGCTAGTAAGAGAATCAAATTCATCATCTTGTATCACAGAGCAAGAGAGAAATTTACTTCTGAGGATCATCTCTTTCCTAACAAGAAATGACAAGCAAGTCAGAGACACTTCAGTAGCACCCTCTATCAAATAGCATATAGGACATATCGAATTTGTTAAGTGGATCAATGCAATTAAAATAAGGTACCTTCTAAAGGAGCATGGGGACTAATGCTTTTTCAGTAGACACACAACTGCTTCATTTGATTGTTAACTTCTATGTAAGTTTGTAAAATATGAACACAATTTCATCTAAACTACATCTAACCAAAGGAAAATCTTCATAGCAGGCCATTTCACTCAAAGACAATGACACCAACAATCAAAAATAAGAAATGCTGATACCAGACCACTTCAGGGAAGACATGAAAGAGGTACCTACAATGACACCTTGGGGCTGACATTTTCAACCAATTCCTGGACTGCTCCCTGAACTCACCCATTGCTAACTAGTACAGACAGAGGAATCAAATATCTTTGTCCAAGAAAATCTAATGCAACTTAAGTTTATTTTTAAAATAAGTAACTCAATTACCACAGTAATTGCTTATGTACAGTTGCTTGCATTTCCTCAACAAAGAACCTTTTCATGCTCTAACAGCCTTTCATCAGCACTCAATTCTAAATAATCATCATAGAAACATATTGGACAATAAAACAGAAAGCTCAAATCTCAAAGATAGCCTTGTCCACTAGATGAGTTGGCAGACAAATTCATAAATTACCTGAACTTTGACTGATACAGATTCTAAAAAGCATTCTCTCATTTAGCCATATGTAATGTCATGAAGCAAACTCTGCATACAGTAACCACTTAAAACCATTACTTTGTGTCAGTAGATAAACAAGCTTTTTAATATATCTGCTAGTAACTATTTTTCCCAATTCATTTTGTTTTGGCTGAGAACAGTGAAAAATGTTTTTTATTTCCATGGGAGGAGACAGAAGTCCTTTGCAAAAGTTGGTGGCTTCATGCAGATAGTTCTCCTTCACATTTTTAACTCAAGAGAAGGATTTATTCTCTTTAGAGCCTCTACAGCTCACATGGCTCAAAACTTTTGGGAAAAGCAATATTACTCGCTTTATAGCAGTAGTTTAATAGTACTGTTAAAGTGTATCTGCATGCTTGAATCTCTTACAATTTGGGTGGGTGGAGATGCTGTAAACTGTATACTTTAGAACAGAGTGGAAATGCAGAGCTTTACAGTTGATCCATGGTATTGAAGGTATATCTCAGCAAGTGTACAAGGCATCAGAAATTAAAGCTCTATGATATGACAAACAAAGGTTTAAATGTATTTAGATCTTAAATTGAATAAACGTTTGCAAATTCCTAAGACAGTCTATTAGTCAACCCTGTCTGGTCTACGGGAGCTCTAGTCCCATTTAGACAAAGTTTCAGAATTCAGCAAATTCCTTGAATGAGGAATACTTTGGCATTTTAAGCTGTACCAATTAACCAGATGTGTTTATTAATAATGTGTATGAAATTATAATTAATGTCCAATGTAACACAAGAAAGTCTAATTTTAAGGAGTAGAGAGATAGATATTTTCAGAAGTGCAACACCAGTTTTGTTGCCTTGCGTTTTGATGCTCTTTCAATACACACCAACAGCTAAAAGAATCTTTCTAGTTACTTGATCTATTTATAAGCAGAAGATCCACCATGCTGAACTGCAAGTGAAAATAATCATTGATATTGGCATTGCTTTTTAAAAAGAAAAAAAAAAGGTGTACCATATAAACAAATAAATAAGGTCAGAAGAGAGGAGTGTAGAATACTGCAGTTTAAATTATTTTCATATTCCAGGAGTGCCAAAGCATTTGTAAGAAACTGGGAAAACACTCAACTCTTGTTTCCCATCCAGTTTTTCCACAGATAATATGCATAAGCAAGCCGAAAGTTGTATAGGCATAAGTAATCATAGTATAGGTTTTATGATGCCTTAGAAGAAAATAACATGAAGTCACACCTTTGTGCAAAAAGGTAGAATTCCCACAGAATACATATTTATATGCCTTGCTCTCTCCATAATTGGTTCTCTAGTACACAGATCATGTAGTGACATAAAATCAGATAAGCGTACAGGAGATAAGAGCCTGGTACCGAGTCTAACCTTTTACAACACTATACTTCTATATATATCATTTATATATATTTTCTTAAACACATACTTTTTTTAACCTTCTCCTTTCAGTCTTTCTCATCCATCTGTTGTAATGTGTGTTCCATATCACCTCAACATCTATAATGAGTTTAGATCAGAGAAGGTATGAAAAGTTGGAACTACAAACTAACATCCTAGACAGTAATGACGTTGTTCTGCATTTTCCAATGAAAGTTCTGTGACAATTCACCTTCTCTCAGATTCCAAGCAGGTCTACTTGTATTTCATTAAGTGACTGATGATATGAATGAAGACACATTTTGGGAATAATCAGATGATACTCACAAGGAAGTTCCAGGACAACAAAGGCAAATTAAGGTATTGTGCAGGGAATGTTCAATTACTTCAGAAAAAGTACAGCTTTTTTTTTTAAAAAAACCCTATCTAAATATATATGTGTGCATAAATACACATACAAACATACAGGCATAGACAGATATAAACTACTAGTACTACTTTCTGCAAGAAACATTTACCTGCCATTGCCAATTCTTGCAGTATGTTGTTTAGACAACGCTTTCATTAATCTACACTTTTGGGTGCACTTTCTGCTTTTCAGCAGTCATACTACAAAAGGTGGGTTACTTAAGAAACAATTAGGTGCATATACAAAACAATTTGCAGGCAGTCTTACTCTTTCAGCTTCTTAAGTGAAGTGCCTTTCAAGGCTGATTTATAACACTGTCGTCTTCAGAAGGCAAAATAATTAATAGGAGCATGGACTTCTAATTTCAGTGACTTCCAGAGAAAGTGGATTTCATTTGATTTATGATGGCTGGTGACTTTGCATTTTATCAGTTCATTCACTCATTATTTATGCTGATGACCAATTTCAATGGGTCGCTATCATCTAACTTGCTACTAATCAAAGAGAATTAGGGTTCACTGCATTATTTAGAAGCCACTAATTTATCTTCAGAACAAGTATCAAGAATAGTTTGGGGCCTCCTACACTAAAAAGAAGCACAGCTGGCAAAGTCACAGCATTTGCTCAGTATTACAAATGAATGTCTCAGGGGCTAGTTACAAGAACTACTACTTTTTACAGAAGTTTTAAAATGGGGCAGACTGTACAGATAGAAAAAAATATGAAATATTGAAACAATAAAATGAAACACATTCCGTCTGACCTCCTATGCCGAAATATTTAAAATATGTGTTTTCCATTCCCTCTGCAAGCAATTCAAAGATGCCTTATTTAAAAAATTATCTCTCTCTTTCTCTCTGCTAACTAAACAGAAATCTTTGTACCAAAACAATCCTAGTTGGCATATTTCTCACTTTAAAACCATTTGAATGTATTCTAGACATAAGAAAATAGATCATACTGAAACTTAAACATACAAAAATGGAGTTTTATCAGCAAGTAATAATACCAAATAATATTCAATCATTTGGGGGAAAAAATCCTCCTATAAGAGAAGAGGGAAAAAAAAAAAAAAAAAAAAAAAAGAAAATCAGTTGCCTATCTTGCTCCTAGTGAACAGAGTACAAAAACCTCATTTCAATATTTTTACACCTTTGTACTTTGATATGCATTTACCCTCCGATTTCCCAGGGGCTTTATATACAGCCCACCTTGTGCGAATTGTTTCAAACTGGATTTTGGTCTTTTGATGCAGGCGCACAACCTTTCTAAAATTCCGGTGAAGTACATGGTCAGCAATTTACCACAATGACACTGCCACACCTTCACCTAATAGGTCAATAGCCTCTGCTCTGTTTTATCCAAGTTTTAAATGCTAAGCAAAGGTGGGTGAAAAGAAATTAAAAATTCAATCTAGTAGGATACAGAAAACAACGATTCCTTGGGGCCTTCACGCACACGCATAGCAATCTTCCTGAAAACATCACCCATTCCTCCTTAAACAAACCTAAAGTTTAAATGTGCAAAAGCAAAGATATCCAAGGCTTCTTCATACCGCCAAGATCCCCAGGGAAAGAATTAAAGCTGTCTTTCAAGCCAGAGGAGGCGTGGACCAACATCAGTGCTTTTCACTGCCATGACTCTCTCCACACGTGCAGGCATGGTACTAGAAAATGGGAAACGATGAGCCTTCAGAAGAAATTCAGACTTCCCCCACCCTGTGAACTAAGGCATGGGAAACAGCTGGGAGCTACTGACAGCCCTGTGAGATGGCTCCCCCACCCCAGAGCAGACCTGCTGCCATCTCCCCACCCGCATCCCTGTTGGCTGGCGAGTCCCCTCTGCACCCCAGGCCTCTCCCAGGGCAGGAAGCCTAATGCAGGACAGCTGGCACTAATCATCAACACCCTGGCCTCACCCAGCCCCACCTGCCCAGAGAAACCACCTGCACGGACTCAAAGGTGGCACCTGGAATAAACCCACCACCCAAAACGCCCCTGCAGGCACAGATCCACAGGCTGCTGATGGACCTTCCTGCAGCATAGGTGGGTCATTCTTAAATAAAGCATTCATTTCTGGAGCACCCCTCCACCACCTAAATGAGGTGTTTTATTTCAAGCACATACATATGCCCTGCTGCGTGCAAAGGGTCACTCCCACATAGATTTGCCCATTGTCTAAGGTCAACCCACTGGGACATTAAAATTAGAAAAGTAAAAGCTGAATAATCGTTACTACCATGACACAAAGGCAAGAATTTAGAAGCAAGAATTAAGAAAATAATTATACAAGGCTACCAGTTTCATTGGATGAAACTGGTACTTTTGTTGCCAAACAATAATTACAAACTGATTGAAATTACTAAGTAGCCATTCAGATTAGTGTTCATCAGAGTTTTGTTCACATAAACACAACATGCTCATCATACTAATGATCTAAAATAAAACCCATGACTTGGCATAGTTTTCTGCACCATAACACAATTTACATTTCATTGCTAGTAAAATCAAGCTGAAACACTGCAAACCAGTTCGTCTTTAAGCTGCTTGCATTTTCTTTGCTGTTATAAGCATTTAAAGGATTTTTCTCAAATAAGCATTTATACCTAATTTACCAAAACTCAGTCACTTCTATTTCTATTACTAAAAATTCTCTGTACACTAAAAACTCCTAGGACTATTCAAATTTCTGCACTTATGTCAGTAAGGGTACATTTTTTTTTTAACGGAGGCATTTTTACAAAAAAAAGGATGGGCATCAACGAAATCTATAAATAGGCCTATTTTTAAAAAAAGTTTAAAAAAACCTGAAGTCTTCAGCATACCAAATCCTTAAAACATAACAATATGAAAAACATTATTGGGTATATAGTTCTCTTTGCAGGAGATAAAGAGAGGGATTTTTTTTGTTCAGTCGTTTGTTTTCAAATTTTCAACTTGCAGACAAATGTCACAAATGTTCTAGGACATATAAAACTGCTCATACACTTTCAGAAACCCATTTCTACAGCCAGCACTAGGCAAACATTCAGATTAAAAAAAACCGTAATCTATAGTAATTAGTTAATATAATGGATACTAGTACTAACGTGAAAATCGCAGGACAGTAAAAGTTCAGGATCTTAGTAGCATTTGCATCACGTGCTTATCACATAAAAGAAGTTTAATTAATCTGTCACAAATACTGAGCAAGTGAAGTCTCCTGAATCTCCCATTTGGACAGACAACATACAAAGGTAATTTACCCCACCCACACTAGTGTTCCAAGAAACTAAATTGCTTCATGTAATAATAACAGTGCAAGACAAAAGTGTGAGAAAGGGCCCAGATACCAGGTAAAACAAAGAGATATTTTCTATTCTTAACAAAACTATGATACCTACACGAATACATCCACTAAGTCCAACTGAACTACATATCATTAAAAGCACAGAGATATATAGGAAAAATGCTCCAAAGATTAGTTTACTTCAACTGTAGAAGCAAAATCCTTGTGCATTTGCAAAGCCCTTAGTCTGGGGCAAGAGATCTTTATCGCCCTAGAATTGCCATACATGCTTTCCCTGTGTTTCCAAGACCATGTTTTACGAAGTGAAAGTTCTATCACAAACCACAACTGGACTCATCTCAGCAAAAGCAACAAATTCTTGGCCAACAGATTTCCTATGTATACTGTAGGAAAGGGACATGCTTCAAGATTGAAATCCATCTCTTACCTTTGCACGCTAGTATAATCTCAAAACTCTCTGGAGGTCTCCCTTACATACACACATCTGAAGTTATTGTTTGCAATCAACCATAAAACTCTCAATTAAAAAAAAAAAAAAAAGGCAGTCTTAAAAGAAGGGGTTGAAATGGGGAGGAATGTGTCCATAGGAAAAACAAAAAAGGTGCTTCACAAAGGTCTCCCTCCCTTCCCGTTCCCCCCCTCCCCTCCCCTCCCCAATTTTGGTGCATTCTTAGAATAAATTAAAAAACCCTGCTGTTTCATTTAGATTTTTTAAACAGTTTTTAGTAATTATACATTTATCAATGCTATGACTTAGCATTGAAACTTTTCATTTTATATTTTTCTCTCTAAATAGCTAGAGACATTTTGCATTCCCAACAACTGAACAAATAGATTTTTAGACTCCAATATGACCTCTTCAAGCAAGCAGCTGTAAAACTTCCATTGTTCATAAAATCCTGCATATGTACATCCCCAAGTTTCCCCTTCCATTCAATATATATGAAAATGCAATTTACTGTATGACAAATGAAAAATGCAGTTTTCAAATGCATGACAACAGGTGCTAGTTAAATGATCAGACACCATTTGTTAGCTAGTCTCTTACTCTCATTTGCAGCATGATAAATTGCATTTTAGCAGAGTACTGCGATCTAAGGGGTCTTGACATCCTTTTATTGATTTGCATAGGTTATATGCATGTATTCCTGTTTGTAGGCAAATAGTGCCACAAGTAAATTCAAGTCACTGTGCCTCTGTTTCAAGAAAATTGCAGTCATCACAGGGGAGCCAAGATGGAGTGAGGTTGGGTAAAAGAGACACATGCAGACCATTGGAATCTTAGAACCTCTATTAAGATTTATAGGCTGCAGGATTCTTTTGGGCTTCAACATTATTCTTAGTAAGCCCTTTCTGTCTTCAGTTGTTTATAAAAACTGGCAGCTTTAGCAAAGACAGAAGCTTATGTTGTAGGTAGCACAATTTAACATAATAGTGACAGCCTGTCTTCCAAATATCCTGATACTGATTCTAGAAGAGAAACAGTGCATATCCTTGATTTCCTTTACCATAATTTGAAAGGCTTTCTTATTACTAAAGAGTAATCTTCTTGCTTGCATTTACATAACACTTTGTGGCCCCTGCTAGTTAAGGTTAGTTAGTATATCTTTCCTCTCTTACCCCTTCTCAAGTCACCCAGTATCATTATTCCCCTCTTAACAAAAATAAAAGAATCCTGCATAGAGAATTTAGATACCTTCCCTATGGAGAAAAAAAATAATAGCTTTAGAATTCAGAATTGAAACTTCCATGCTAGCATTTCTTCAGGCTGGGAAAGATGTGATCCACCATCACGACAATTTGCATATAATTCCCCTAGTTTAGTATCAGCACATGCACACACGCCAGCACTCACCCCATTAGCTAAAGAGAAAGCTGCTGGAACATACACAGTACCCTCACTCAGGAAGATTATCTCTATGCATGCACACACATCGTTTTGTATCACAAATGTTGGAGCTGGCATGCAACGTTAAGACTGGTGTCAACCTACACAGGCTACTGATCCAATCATTTCCTTGTAAATTTGCACATTACTGATAAAGGTTCAGGTTACTGGGGAACAGTTAATCTATCAGTAAAAGGATTTAGACTTGACAGGCATACTTACACCTCAGAGTATTCAAAGAGCTCTTATTTGTATATTTCAGTACTTAAAATTTAGTGAAGAAATGTTTCAGTGTGGTAGTTTGGCATTAACTTTCATGAAATTCAGGAATTGTATTCTTCTCTGTCTATATCACAAAACTTACAGACAATGAAAATTAATCTAATCATAAATTTAAGCTCCAAAAAAGGAATATATAACAAATATTAGGAAAGACATTATGGCATAAAATTAGGGCAATACAGAATGCAATATCTCAGAACACATCCTAATTTAACATAAACATTTCAATTCACGTGTTACTAATAAATTCTAACTAAAATGACTGTACGTGGGCCTCAACTAACATCTAAAATAATTGCCCACATTATCAATCTTACTTCCCTACAGGTTTCTCAGTTTATGAAAATTCTATCGTATATTTCTCAAAGAATGAACTACAGACTGTGTTTACAGAGATTATAAAATTGAATGGATCAGCACATCAAGATGCATCCTGAAAACATTTTTGTTTACTGTCCACCAGCAATATGTTCCCGTACAGTTTAGCAAATAAAAATGATGCACTGACTGAGGCTGAGAGGCACAATGTGTTAAGAGCTATATACGATTTGCACTGAAAATTGTAACTCATTTTTGAATATAAAGTATGTTTTTAAGATTAAGTCTACTTGAAAAAAACATAATGAATAAGGCAACATTGCTAAATATTCTTTTAAATTGCACAAAGAAAGCTGTCCCCTTTGGGACATCTGTAATAGACAAATGACTATTCCACAAATTCATAACTCTTATATTATATGATTTTGCAGTAGTGCTTAGACAGTTCTGCCTAGGAGGTTCACAGTGTAGTTTGAGGAAGACTTGCAGGCCCACTGCCTTCAACTGCTCATTCATGCCTCCACACTAACCCTTCAATTGGAACAACAGATTGTGGAGTTGCATGATAAGCAGCAACAGGGAAATGAGTTGACTCGGAATCCCTTTTATTCTTCGATCATTTTTGACATGGGTCAGTTTCTGATCTGGTCTACCATTCAGTCCCAACTATAGTAAGAATGAAACAACCAAACTGTCCTACGGTCAATGGAAGTGTAGGAACACATAGTAAGTACCATGTAAGGTGGCACTGCTCATCTGATTACTTGTTATTAGTTTACAGTCTCACTCAGAACACAAAGAAAAATTTTTCAGGCAGAGTAAAAAGCTCAAAAATGTAGCTGTGAAACAGCAGAAAAACAATGAGCAAAGGAAGATGGGAGACCAAAAGTAAATTACACAACACCACAATGATGGGTCACAGTCAAATCTTGTATGCAGTACGTGTCAGAATAATTTCAAAATGAAATTTGAAGGAGTAAAAATCAGGTGGCTTGCTAGATGCTTTTGGCAGAACAGCAGAAAGAATATGTTCCATCTTCAAAACATTTTGTATAAAAATATACATTTATATATTTAGTACTGCATTTATATGGACATACATTTTCAGAAGAGGAGACCTTGTGAAAAATAAGTGTCCAGGCATTTTTACCCACCAACAAGAAATATATTTGACTTTAAATTCCACTCAGGGTATTGACATTTAAAGGCAAGGGGAACCACAGGAATGTCTAAAGCAAAGGTGGCCTCCACAATCGGATGGTCACACATGAATGACAGGATAAACAACTTGAAAAATACCAGAAAAAAATTTTTGTCAATTGGTCCAATGATATTCAAAACCTACTTAAAGCAAATTTATCAACCTGAGCTGCTGCAATTCATTTCCGTCAAGTCATTCAGTTTGAGAGAGCATGCAAGAATATCTACACCATCCCAAATGAATTCTTGCCTCCTGACATTTAAGTAAAGGAGGGTTTTGAGGTTAAGTCTCCTAAAATGGTACACAGAAAAAAAAAAAAATCTTGCATATTACCACTCTATCAATGAAAAATAACTTACTACTTTCACTATATCAGTATTGCCTTTATTTATCCTGTTGGGCTCTTTCTCTAGTCCCAGGTTCACATTCACGTGCAGTCTATAACAAGAGGCCTATGTTGTCAACTTGCCAAACGTTTTGCCTGTGAAAGCGAACTTTTAGAAACAGGTTATAATTCAAAACCTATGACATTTTATTCAGGACATTGACACAGGCTGGTATTAAAGAAGAACACCCAGCAGCCCCGAAGACTACAAGCACTCCTCTCTAGATATAAAAGATAAGTTTGTACATCATTCTCAGCCAGGAGACTAAAAATACTCTAGCAAAAGTGGATACAAGCACAGTTCACCACCACAAAGAAAGTCTCCTTTTAGGAAAACAATTAAGCACAACTAGCATAGCCCAGTAATCTGACTAGGCAACAATAGTTACTTGAAATCAAAGCACAGAAAGGCATAATATTAACAAGGACGTCAGCTGATTTCTCTTTATATGATAAAAATCTTTAGGCTAAGAAGAATCTTATGATAGTTTTTTCATAACTAAGGAATTAAAACTAAATCGAACTTGGTGTACCTTGCAAAAGACAAATAAAGATTGCAAAAAGGAACATCAAAACAAAAAGAAATGAAAGTGGTTGTAGAAGTTCTATATTGCAAAATTCAGAAGTCTGCAGAACTGAAAAGGGCTCTCGGGATTTCTTGCTAAAGACCTTGCCTCTGGTACAAATCACCTATTTGTATTAACCTCAGAAAAGATACGAAAGATTGTTCAGTTTCTCCCTAATGAGGGGAATTTAACATGGTTGGCATAACATTCCATATTTCTATGCAACATCTTTGCTAGCACTTCAAAAGCCACCAAAAATTTAAAAAAATAAAATTACAATAAACATTACAAAACATGGAGATGAACAAATTAAAATAAGTGGCACTGTCAAGTTACTGTTTTTCTCCCCTCTCCTTCTACTCTGTGAGAAGATAATTAGGATTGCTTGACCTACTATTAATTTGCTGGTGCAAATTACATTAACAAGTATAATTTCTATTCTGGGACATTTCTATAGAGAGGAAGTATGTCTTTTTACAGAGAAACATGTGACTGATCACTGTATCACGTCTCATGGTTATGGTACTTCAAAACCATGTTTTTCACATATTTGTCACTCGCTCCTCACCTTGGTTCAAGGTCATCTTACTGCAACTTTCACTTTAGCTGTAGTCCTGTAAACAATTTTCTGTACTTGCATAAATTCACATGTCTGATTAGTTTGAACACGCTTGTTGTACAAGGCTAAGCACACACAGGAAAATTCCCAGGAACCTAGCAGGAACTTCAAAAAGAGAGAGGATGCCTAGCTTGTGCAAATACAGGGGAAAAACCTTAAGCATCATTTTGTTTATAAGAGCACATCTATTGTTGTGAAAGGCCGCACTAAATTTTACATAAATGAGTAATAATTAATATGAACTAATACATAAAAAAAATTGACAACCTAAGAAGCAGCATCTTATAGATGTAGCTGACCACCACAAAAGCAGCTCTCCATGATGAAAATAAGATTTTTTAGGTACTTCTGAAAGTAGACCTGAAAGATACCTTAATGTAACAGTTCATCATTGCAGAAGGAAGTATTAAAAAAAGGTGAGAAGAACTTTACAAGAGTGTGGCAAAGAAAAAATGCACTCCTCCAAACCTTTTGGAGGTCAGGATTTAAAATCTGACGCAGAGATATACATTGCAATTAACATCCAATACTAAAAATTTAAGAAATTCCTGGAAAGAAGACAATACATAAAGGAATTTTCTCACATGAACAGAGAAGCAACAAATCGGCATTAGCACTCAAACCAGTACTTAAACTTAAATCAAAAAGGTTAATTCCACAGATCAAATGGATATTTAGGGCATTCTTTGCGTATTCAGATCTTTCTATTGGGAAGGTTGTCAAATAAAGGCACTCAGAGAGGAAGGAAAGTAGCCATGTCAAATCATACGTGCAGTGCATGCTCACGAGCTTGACACACTTTCACCTTGCACTAACTGTATATCTATCTGCATTTTAGTAGCCCTAAACCCTATCTAAACCCTACTCCCTCTGGAAAAATGTATGTTCAGCAGTATTATAGCACACATACTTTGTTTGTGCTTATTAAATAAAAAGAAAGGATCACCTTCAACCATATTAATGATGGACTGGTGGATGAAGGATGTCTGCGAAAATTCACAACATCTGTTTGCTCCACTCTCTTCTCAGCGTGCTGCACCTATTCCTCATGCTTAATGATGCTCATCCACTCTGCAAGTTTTACGAACAAATGTGTGTTTAGTCACATTCATCATTCTGAATGAGCGTTCTTGATGAAGCATCCACTGGCCTGTTTCACTCTTTCTGCTACACTTTAACAAATGACAACTACTCTACGTATTTTTCATTTGTTAAAAATAAAAAGCTAAGTGACGAATAGGCCTAGCAAATCTTTCTTTTATTCCTCTGGTAACTTTACTAGAAAAGAGAACACTACATGCTCTTAAACTGTATACAAGTTCACATGCACAAATCTAAATGGTGCATACACATTTTCAAAACACTACACAGCAGAATACAATGTTTCAACAGCATATCAGGAAAACATTCTATCCTATACCAACAGGAGTAGTTAAATCTTCTCTTGAAAGTGATGTATTATGTCTCACTATGATTACCTAGGGGACTGATTCTGCGATGTAAAGAATACCTTGACACAAGACACTCAGCATCTTTTGGTACCAGTCCAGCAATACATCACAGCGGACATCTGCCTTTCATTTTCCAGCTTTCCTTCTTTAAAGCACACTAATATTTAAAAGAAAAGGTGTGTTTCCCAGAAAATGCGCATGCTGTAAATGCCATCCTAGGAATGAATTCAGTTGTGAATAACAATTCATGATATTTTTATCAATTAGAATAAAAATGGACTATAAAGAATATTAGTGACTAATCAGAGCTAAAGAATCAAATCTAACACAAAGAAAGTGCTCAGAAAATTTTAAATGTGGACATCTTCAGAAGTTACCTTTCTGAATTTAGAGCAACTCACAATTTTCATCTCAGTTAGTGCACAGAAAAATTAAAATGTTCATCCCAATACTAATTTTCCTAAATATGTCTTCAGGAGATTACTGATGCCACATACAGTGGAACGTTCTCAGGCTCGTCTTCTGGTAGGGTTTTCTCTGTTTCCAAAAACTATATAGATTAAATGAGGTTTTTATGAAGGCAGTCTACAACCACTTAATGCTATTTCTGTGCTTTATTGATTGAGCTTTTGCAAGCCCCTTCTGGTCTGTACTGGTTATCTTGGTTCATCTGTATTAGCTGTATCCAGGAGGCCCGTGCACGTATTGGATGAACCATGTTACATTCTAAAATATGAATGACCTTTGTTATCAAAAATGTTTATTGCAAGACAGTCATCTAACATACAGACCAGTACTGTGGTTCTTGTTTTCATGTTACCCTTTTAATAAATAGATTAGGGAAAAAAGTGGGTCCTGCAAAGAGATTTTACAAAGTTTGCCACAGGTTGCCTTTCTTCTGAGAAGCTCTACAACAATTTTCCTTCAATAACGTACTTCAGGATAGTTCACAATGAAATAATTGTGGACAAAAAGTACTGAGGGAGAAAGTTTAGATTTATATTCCATAAGGAAAATCCTCGATTTATAAAAAACAAATCATAAAATAATTATGTCCAAGCCATAAAGAGACACAACAATTCAATAAGAAGTTATAATTCAGTGAGTAGTATAATCCAGAATCAAACACACAGAAATTCGCAGACACTGAAACTATTTTTTAAAACTGTACTGCCTATGAACCTTTTAAAGCCAACCAACACAAATAACAACAAAGCAGACAAAAATTCTCCATTAAAATGGAGAACTGGCATATACTAATACGGTCACCAAGAATAACATTCCTCCTAACAAAAATAGTCTTAAACTCATATGCTAAATTTTATCATTTTTTTAAACTTAGAAACTGGCTAATGCTCAACTAGGTAGTGAGTGGACTAATTATCAGAATTCAGGCTTCTGCTCCAACTTTGGAGTAATAGTGTGATGTTATGATGACATGCAGCACCACAAAAGTAAATCCTACACTAACGGTATGGTTGGTCAAAGGAATGCTACCTTATCCTGTTCCTGAGACTCTCTACTTAGACTTAGAAGGTATAAAAACATTAAATAAATAAAAACTAATCACACAAATTATATCCTGCTTTTTCAATATTTTAAAGAAAAAACTAGTATCAGCTCCCCTCAACCTTATCTGAAGCCCTTAAGTTTGAGATATTGACTGGCAAACTTACCACAAAGCAGCATTTGTTGGTAAGTTATGTTCCATAACAAAAGTGCAAGAAATTATGGAATGCTCAAATTCAATAAAAGTTATCATAAATCAGCATGCAGTGGTATACCCTTTCACAAATTAGTACAACGTAAAATGAAGATCACAAATTTAGAAAATCAATTTTTTGCTAAAGTTTAGTAAGAACTTCCTGTGATGTCTCAATACAGATAAAAGAAGGGAAGAGAACTATACAGTAAGTCAAATGAAATACATAAAAATAAAATCACTAAAATTTAATAGAAATTGCAACAAATGTCTATTCAGGCTCCTCTGAGGTATAAGTACTCAAGGAATCCATTATTATGCTTCACAGAAAACCATCCATGAGAAATTTATAAGCTATATAGAAAATAGTCCTCTTCAGATATCTTCTACAAGCACTGTGAAAGAACTGATAGCAGCTGTATATTTTTGTTTTTTAAAGGAATTTGTAATTATAATAAAATATACAAATTACTATTTTCTTTTAAAAAGAGTGCCTCTGATCATCATATTTTTAATATAAAAAATTAATTTACACTTTTTGCTAGAAATTATTTTTTCTCTACTGAAAAAAAAGATGTATCTGAAAATATAAGAACAGATTTATGCAAAAATAACCTCAAGGGGATCACTACAGAAACACAAAAAGTAATTTTCTACTAGAATTGTAAAATGTATTAGCAATAGATGTTTAAAAATATGGCTACAAAATACATAAAACATACAAATGAACAGGATTTAATACAACCTCAATAATTTAAATAGTATCCTTACTTAAGTGACAGAATGTTTAAGCCACAAGCATAGTTTCCAAGGAGTGGGGGGACATCTTTTGCTAATTTAAAATTTGAATGATATTAAAATTGATACATGTATTTTGTACTATGTAGATACATAGCCATCACACTCATCCTCATTACTTACATATTAATGGAGTATAGATAGCTTATTAGACTTTCTGAAATAAATCTACAGAAATAACTAATCACTTGACAGAACAAAAAAAGACAAAAAGAACAATATTGAAAGCAACAAGTACAATTCCATATCTCTATAAACAAGAGAAACTGAAAACGAGGATGATAGTGCTCTTACTCATGCAGAATAGCAGCGAGTGCTGTGAGCACTCATTCCCACTAGAATTAAAGAGCAGCAGCCTACTTTGCGCGTGGTCCCAAGTCCAGAAGTGTCAGTGTGCCCTTCCATGACTGACAAGG
Organism: Pterocles orientalis; assembly: GCA_011057875.1. NCBI lineage: Eukaryota > Metazoa > Chordata > Aves > Pterocliformes > Pteroclidae > Pterocles > Pterocles orientalis. The sequence continues at coordinate 1,596,055 of WKFP01014812.1, forward strand.
GAGGCTACTGAACTTGCAAGGCAGGTACAGCCTAAGACATACATTAACTCGAACCGTACAATAGGTCTCAAGAAACACATCACAGTACTTTTGAGAAAATCAGAGCACAAATAACCCATAGATTACTGCAAATTACTCTGACAAAAATAAGTCCAAGCATATCTGACAGTAAAATTACACTCTCCTCAACAACAGTATCCCTTAGGTAATCCCCTTTCTCTCCCCATCCTGAATGTTAAACAGACTCTTAGCTTTATAACAAGTCAAGGCTAAACGCTGCACAATGCCAGTAAAGCACTTCTTTTCATCTTACGTAAATTTTATGTCTTCTCAATAGCAATAGCGTGGTATATTTTACGGAAATTATGAAAAGCATCACAAAGAAACAAAATGTAAACGACACAATTCAAAGCATCTGAAGGGCACTGTTTCTGCTAACTGCAAGAACATCACACAATTTCTTCCTCTATTGTAGGTTGAGTTTATGCTTTTCCATGGAACAATGCCTGTGAGCTATGGGGATTATCCATTTTTTTTCTTTGGGAAACCAAAAGGATTAATATATTTTAGAAAGTTACAAATAAGATGATCTCAGATGAAAACAACGTTAAATCACCTATAAAATATTAAAGAATACCTAGGACAAGATTTAGGTTCTTCAACAAAGGTCTTGTCTTAAGCCTTACCTTAATTTTCCCATGGACTGAATCAGAGGTTCTGTACAAGTATTGTCTCTCATTTTCTGTTTTTTCCCCTCCAGTGGATAATCTTATCCAGCAATGAAGGCAGATCATTCTTTTATCTACAGAATCAATCTGATACATACTAACGTTACACACAGAAATTCACAGAAACGTGAATTGGGACAGGATATGGCAAAGCAGAAGGTGGAAAAAGCACGTTACATATCCAAATAACTTAATTCTTATGTTTTCCACTGGGGACAATTCCATCTCCTAAAACAGATTCTTTAAACTTTTCTCCTCCTTATAGTCAGCTATAACTTTAATCCAAATGATGCTCTTCATATTTTTGCATTATCATTTTTAAAAAGTTCCTCCCTTGTACTTGTAACTGCACATCTCCGCTTTCTCCACTTCCTTCAAACACTCTTGAGCTCTCTTTCCAGAAATACATCACAGAATCACAGAATGGTTTGGGTTGGAAAGGACCTTAAAGATCATCAAGTTCCAACCCCCCTGCCATGGGCAGGGACACCCTCCACTAGACCAGGTTGCTCAAAGCCTCATCCAGCCTGACCTTGAACACCTCCAGAGATGGGGCATCCACAACCTCCCTGGGCAACCTGTTCCAGTGTCTCACCACCCTCATAGTGAAAAATTTCTTCCTAATGTCTAGTCTAAATTTACCCTCTTTTAGCTTATACCTGTTACCCCTTGTTCTCTCAGTCCTCTCCCTGACAAAGAGTGCCTCCCCATCTCTCCTGTAGGCCCCCTTCAGGTACTGGAAGGCTGCTATCAAGTCTCCTCAGAGCCTTCTCTAGGCTGAACCCCAACTCTTTCAGCCTGTCCTCATAGGGGAGGTGCTCTAGCCCTCTGATTGATTTTTTGGCTCTCCTCTGGACTCTCTCCAACAGGTCCAGGTTTTTTTAATGTTGGGGGCCCCACATCTGAACACAGTACTCCAGGTGGGGTCTCATGAGAGCAGAGTAGAGGGAAAGAATCACCTCCCTTGACCTGCTGCTAATGCTTCTTTTGATGCAGCCCAGGACACGGTTGGCTTTCTGGTCTGCAAACGCACACTGTCGGCTCATGCTGAGCTTCTCATCCACCAATACCCCCAAGTCCTTCTCCTCAGAGCTGCTCTCTATCCATTCTCCGCCCAGCCTGTATTTGTGCTTGGGATTGTCTCAACCCACGTGCAGGACCTTGCACTTGGCCTTGTTAAATTTAATGAGGTTTGCATTGGCCCACCTCTCCAGCATGTCAAGGTCCCTCTGGATGGCATCCCATCCCTCCAGCGTGTCCACCACACCACACAGCTTGGAGTCATCGGCAAACTTGCTGAGGATGCACTCCATCCCACTGCCCATGTCTCCAACAAAGATATACATGTAAAAGAACATGTCATGAACCAAGCAATACTGTAGACTTGTATTGCTTGGTGTCACAGAAAAAAAGATTATTTACAATTTCCCTCTATATAGCTCCCAAAATTTCACTGTTCATGCCAGGCTTCATCTAACTGGATGTCCTTTATCAGTCATTAGGTACCATTCTCCCCATAACTGCTTTCTAGCTTTTTATCTCTATATAGAGACTGACTGTGCTAGGGAGACTGTTTAGGAGCCCACTCTCTGATGTGATAGCTGAAATTTCACCAAGTGAAAATCTTCTGGTTTTCCACAGGTTCATTTTAATCTCTACCAATCTTTTTGTGTCATTACCCTACCTCCGTAAGTGACCAGGATTCCTCCAGTTTTGTTTCCTATAAACAGTTAATGTGCTGCTTCCTTCCACACCGAGGTGTACAGGTAGCTTTGTCAGAGGCCCTGACGCATACCGAAGAATCTGGACCAATTCCATTTATTGTGAAACAGTAATAAATAAAATAAAGAAATCTTTGGTACTGAGATTTAGTAGTGGGATAGTAAACCACTTGTAAGATATTTAGAAAATTAGTTTTGGCTGGTTGAGACAATACAAAAGTGACCCATACTTGAGGAAATCCGAGACTTGGAGATCGAGTGTTTTGTCCTAATGACAAGCAAATCTGGCTTTATGAAAAGAGTTTTCAGTTGCAGTACTTAGCATTTTCCTCCTTAAGCTCATGAGTTCCTCACTGATCAGAACTACAAAAGCACACTGTTAAGAAACACACTTGTTACGTGGGAAGTGCCAAATTAAGACCGTCCATCCTGTGCAACTTCAATGCAGTCTCCCAGTGTATACTCAATATACTGCCATAATACTTTAACGTTTGCTTCTGATATTAATCAATTCTCTACGCAATGCTCTGCCAACTAAGAAGATGGGATGAAAGGACAGCCATGTAGATGAAGAACCAGATTACAAGGGGAGAATGGGGACCAGGTGAGCAAACAGGACGTAGCAACAGCCAGTATGGTGTAAAGATCCTGGAGATAACTGATCCTGGGACTTGGCTTGCCCCAACACAAGTGCAGGAAAAGCTCAATATGTAAGAGAAACAATGAAGGACATCTCACGTCTGACAAGCAACATGTCTGGGCAAAGATGAAAGCCAGAGGAGAAGTCTGGGAATATGACAGAGAAGATTTGGATGCTTATTCCTCCCAAAGGTTTTGATCCTGACTGAATTTACGAGGATATGCAGGGAACATGACCGCGTTTTCTAATAGGCTGCCTGACAGATTTCCCTAATCACATCTGCAAAAACCCAGAGGTGAGTGGCATGTGATAACAGATGTGGCCCAGAAAATAAAATGAAGTTAAAAATGGAGGCCAAAGCTGACCAGCAGTACTGTACCTTGCTGAGTACTGTTGCCCATGAACCACCTGATTCCTAGCATCAAGTAGTGAAAAATCACACACCACAAAGGGTCTACCTGCTCCAACCAATTTAACAACTACATAAAAGATAGATATGGGCAAGTTTCTAAGGGGAAGACAAAGCCAGGGGAACGAAGTCTTTTGGGGTTAGTTGGATGATCAAGATGCTCTTTATTTTCCTAATTTACTTGTTGATACATAGCCATAAAGCAACATCCATAAAAATAATCCCACTATCAAACTCTAAACTTAGGTGTTATTTTTCCACAACTCCCCACTTGCCTTGCCTAAGCAACATTTAGCAGGACTGCCCTAACTGCCTCTGGCACTTGACAAGAGAAGATAAAAAAGATGCAGAATAATGTCGGCTTGAATCACTATCTGTTCGTATAAATATATTTCCAACAATATCTGTTAAAATGGCATAAATATTTTCATTGTTTGCCATGCCAAATTCTTGGATGAGAAACTTAGTAACACCTTTTCTTGTGTTCTTTGGAAACGAACAAACAGAATTTCCAATGTGATTAACTCAAGTTAGTCTTTAAAAGGTACCTTTACATCCAAATCTTACAATGCTTTCAAGTTATGCAGGACTTTACAAGCAATTTGAGAAGGCCTAGCAATAGCCCTCTCACAAAAATTACAGTACGCTTTCCTTCAGCAGACACTTCAAAGAAACAGAACCACCTAAATACCTACTACACTGTGATGTCTTTAAAAAAATGTTCTTCTTTAATGTTGTGCTTGTTAGTAGCATTCAGAGAAACTTTGCTTTCATTTAGTTTTATTGTACAACACTATTTAAAAAAAAGTCACCACATGAATCTAGACTGACACACATAAATATTCGCACTGACTAGTAAAATGTTGACATATTAAGAATAAATATAATTGTGTGCTAGAAACAGCCTCTACTTCGGACACACCCGAGTTCACATCTTTTAAATGGGACATGTCAGCACCGTGTATCCTTACAAAATCAGACAGACCACACATCTGTCATTGACTTAACTGAGCAAGAGACATGACAGGTGCTCAAAACTTCAGCCAGAAATGCAATTACCTGGCAGTAAGAAAATTACACTCAAAGAATGAAGTTTAGCAGAGACATTTTGCCATTGCTGGTCTGTCTCTTATAAAGAGGCCATTTTATTAGTTGGAAGTGATAAAGCAAGTTTAAATATATTTAAGAAAACAATTTGAATACCAAAAAAAACCCCAATCTCTTCTGGTATCATTTCATGCTTTCAAATATTTTTTTGTTTTATTAATCCAGCAAAGATATAAAATTATTTTCATTACTGAAAAAAAAAAAAAAGGATGGCATAATAAATTAGCAAGAATTTACAACTTTTAGGGCTACAGCTGCACTGTGTGAAGAGTTATATTTCACAGTTTTATTCTAGGATCATTTCTATGGTATGACACCTAAACCTTGCCAATGCTACATCCACCTTATGAGTATATATGGCACAAATACAACACACTCTCTTGAGATGGATTTAGCACAAAAGGCTATTTGACAGTTTTCTTCATAATAATAACCTCTCCAATCACCACTTTCTCATACTTTGCCTTCCAGGTACACATATACTTTCAAGAGTGTGTTTACTTTTTTTTTCCCCCCACTTTCACAAATTGTAGTTCATCCATTTCATAGAGCAAATAGATCATTATATGTCCAGTTGCCCCACATGTGTCCTCCTTTTCCATCAGCAAATTTTGCTGGAATAGATTGTGAGAACTTGTGGCTTTTAGTGTGCACCTGGACAGAACCATGGGCAGGTTTTAGTAAGTCCATAAATTCCAGAGATGCCTCCATAGAAGTATACAATTGGTGCTCAGCACGCTCAGCATGTCAACTGCTTTCCAGAAGCATTATCTCACTTTCTAGTGCACTACATAGAGCAGTTATACATTTAATTCTTTCTGAGAAATTCCAGACAAAAAGCAGAAACCCTTAATAAATATAAAGAGAAATATAAGGTCTACCCTTGGCTGTTCTGATGTGACACAAGTCTGCACTGCACCTGTATTTGGTCAAGAATGGTGTTTTTTTTAATAACAAGGTTGCTTCCTGGTTCATTTAACTTAATACACTTTGAAAAAAAAACAGATTAAACTAAACTGGAAAAGACATTCATTATGGCGTAAGAACATTCATAGCAAAACTAATCAAGAACATAGCTAAATACAACTATTTAAAAATTAACATTTTATTATTACCCAGATAATTTTTTTGTAGCAGAGGACTAGAGTAAACAAATGTTTTAAGTGTGAAGGGGTTCCCGTCTCAGTTTGTAACAGACTCAAATTCTGATTAAATTTCTCTTACTAATTCATTTCAAATCAACCCAACTATTTATTCTAGTCAGACTTCTCAGAGGAGAAAGATTAACTCATCTAATTTGCTTTCAGCATCGCATGTAGCCTTCAATCTCATATGTCATAAAGAGTTAAGAAAATTAGATTACAAAAATAAGAAGTCAGGAGGACACGTTATCACCTGCCCCAAAAAAGTTACGTGGCTGTATTCCCAGATAAAAGCAGCTATACACACAGGAAATATTACTGCTAATTAATGTTACAAACACACAGTTCTTTCTCAAAGCCCTCTCTGGCTGTAACAACACCGTCATCCTTTTGGCTCCCATTCAGTCAGCCCCAACACCTCAGATATTCTTTGGGGCTCCTTGAACTGAAATACCACACAAAAGGACATAGAAACAAAACAGAACAGGGGGGCAGGGTGGCAATCAACAGAAAAGATTCGGGAAGGGGTGAGTTTGCTCTTGGAACTTCTGGGAAGAGAAAAATAAAGGGGGAATACTGGCATAAGAAGAACATGAGGAACAAACAACTCATCTCTTCGTATGAGGGGAAACAAAGGTCCAGAGAACTGGCAGAGTGCTAAGGGAGAAAAAAAGGAAGAAAAAAGATGAAAGGCAGAAAGATCTGGCACAGGGAAAGATGATTCAACAGGTTTGAAAAATGAGCAAACTGTCAGGTGTGGACAGAAATATGCACAGAGCTCCCTGTCTAATGAGCTTGGCCTACTGTGAAACCACCGCAGCCCTAAGCGTACACACACAACAGACAAATCATCCCTAGAGCAATGCTTCAGTGTTTAAAAAAAAAAAACCTGTGAAAAATTACATTATGTATCCTTTTGCAGTATTTTCTTTTGCAACATAAACACAAAACCACAAAAAAACTAGTTAGCAACCTGTTCCAGTAGTGAGAGAGAGAACAAGAGAGACACTACCAGATCTTCTGCTAGTTTGTAGTTCTAAGTTGCAAATTATCACTGTTATGACAGGAAAATTCTCCCCCTACTATTCTAGCTCCTTCCTATATGAGAAAAAACAGCAATGGCCAGACAGATGACATGCAATTCAGGGCCCAGAAGAATTCCAGTAACCTTACTTTAATTCTGGAAGAATCCATCAGTATTTCTTTGTATTTGCTTTTTAACTTCTGGGTATGATTTGTGCAACACTGGAACATCAAGCCTTCAGAGCCCACACTGGGATCCCAAAATGCTATGAATAAAGCACACAAAGAGTGGGAGGAAAAGGGAGCAAACTTCTAATGTGAAGATCTGAAATCCCAACCGATAGCCCTGATTCTACAAGCACACCCATGGGTTCAGACTCCTTCCTTCTTTCACAGGGAAACAACAGCAGGATCAAAGTCAAACAGTACTAAAGACAGAAGCTCTTTCTTTGTGTTCAGATTCAAAAGAGAACAGCCAACATCAGAGGAGATAAAAAAAAAAAATCTCAAATAAACAAGGCAGGGCTGGGTTATTCCCTCAAACTCCTGTGGGTTTAGGCATGTAACTTGCCAAGGAACATTTTGAAAACACAAACAGATGTGTTTCACTTAATTCCCAAACAGTGGTCAAGGCAAACTAAGTCTTAAAAGTTTAAGCATTCACAGCATCAATAAGAGTTAGGATGGGAACCCCTCAACCTCAGTCTTCTAAGGTACTACACCAGGGAGAATACTGTGCCACACAAATGTAAGACTAGCTTGTTTTGAATGACTAAACGACAATTCCTGTAACAATTCCCCTCTGCTCTGATTTTATCTCATGATCTTCAGCTTGACAGACTGTGTCTTATTTACATCACAAACTTTCTTAGCAAGTCAGCTACTGCTCAGAATGAATCTTGACACACCAGGCATACAGGAGTCTGTACTCACACTGCTAAGCTGCCTTTGGGGCAAAGATTACATGCAACAGCTGCTCCTCAGGGGAGTCCATTCAGCTGCAGCTATGCTTCCTAACAGAACTTGCAGGAGAGCTCCCCATCCTTCAACACAAACCAGGCAGCTTAAGCCATTATATTACAAACAGAAGACACATAGAATTGATAGGGTATAGATACACACTGTCTGCCCCAGCTCAGCCAAACCCTGCTTTCAAACACACACGGAAAGGACAGTATGAAGTCAATGATCTCTTAAGAGAGACTGTTCTCCATCAGGATCTCCATAGTTACTTCTTTGGGCATTAAACAAGTTAGGTCTAGATCTATTTGCAGGAGCTGTTTATGGTAAGCTTGTTCATGACCTGTAGCCAGTCAGTTTACAATCAGGCACAGACTTGTCATTATGTAACTCTAATTCACTCTTTGGCACATCCTTAACTTTTTACCTTTGTCCATCTGCCAACACTTCGGTAGGGCTCTGACTCTTTACCCTCATACATATGTCTAGCTTCTCCAATTACCATTTAGAAGAGCAAGTACTGAATATTTTTTTTTTTTTACTACTATTCCATAATGTTTGTATTTCAAACAAGTTTTGCCACATACATACCATACAGCATACAATATGCCTATTATATGATCTGCAATACTCTTTAGATGCATCTCTTAGATAATTATGAAAGGTTTGCTGTAATTGGAATGGGAAAACAAGAATCACTGCCTTATGACAAGCACACGAAATGCACTATCATACAATGACTTTTCTCAGAACTCTATTAGAAAGTGCCATGACATAATTTCATTTTGTAATGTCCCATTTTTAAGCATCATCTCATAGAAGTCTTAAAATGTGCTAATTGGAAATTCCCACTATGTACAGAATACTGCTTTCAGAATGACATCTGTTCCTCTTTCATCAGAGTACTCAGTAGCAGGAGAAAAATCATTCCCAAAATTCAAAGCATTTTGATCTGGTTCTGTCAAAATGCTACATGTTCTCAGCTGGTAATCTCTATTCAGTCAAAACATGACTATTTTTATTCAGGACAGTGGCTTTCTGAATATGATCATCTCCAAAAGTTGGGAAAATACCAGTTTGTCTCACCTGAAAAATTCTAGTGCCTCCCAGAGACTTTTTCCTCAATAGATAGCTATGCCATATAAAGAGTATTTTGGATATATTTCCATATGACAAGCCACAGAATAATTAAGGTTGTAAGGAACTTCTGGTGGTCACTTACTACAAATTCCACACAAAGTGGGGCCAAATCCAATGTTAAACTAGGTTTCTGACACCTCCCGCAAGTGTCTACAATATTACTTAAAAAGGTAAGTTAATTTGTGGAATAATTCAGCCATTATTAGGTGTTCTCTTGGTGGCTTCTACTTCCACTTCTGCTTGGTACCTCAGCACCTAACAGTACAGGCTGGCAGCTCCCCCTCATTTCCAACTGTTATTACAGACATCTAGACTCCTTTTTGCAGTGAAAGCACTAGACATCTGTAGAAGCAGCAGGCAGCAAAGCGATTGAGCCAGGATTGTGTAAGTTGCCAGATGCATATGGACAACAAGTTGTCTGCAGCCTGAAGTGTGAGAATCAGGAGTATAAGAATCATGCTCACTTTAATCAAAGAAAATATTAAAAGAAAGACTTAAAGACGAAGTAGCTAACAGTTTTGCTTATAACAAAACAGCAGATTGCTGACACGACAGGGTCTCTCTTAAGTATGTGGAATTGTCTCAAATGGAGCAGAAGACCAGCTAGTGAGTTGCTATATTCAAAACTCCATGAAAAAATGTTACTGTGTACATCTAAATGTGCCAGGATGTTTGCCCTGATGACAAGCCAAACCCACCACTGAGTTCACATTGCTAGGCTAGGCCAGACATTATACGAAGTTTATAAAGCCCGGGCCAACCCGTTGATCTTCTCCACTCTCAGTAGCATACAGCCCTTAGCAAAGTTGCAGTGAAATTACATATGGCAGTAGATATCCCAGCTGTAATCATAATAGTTAATAAGCACGAATACATACAATATGGATACAATATTCATATAACAAGCTGTGACTCTGACCTTGCTGACCTTAGGTATCACTGAGGAAACATGTGCAGTCATTTCAAGGTGCTGCCAATTGCCACCACCAGCATCAAATTCATTTATCTCACTTTTGCCAAGGCAGTAACTCCCAGCAATACAAAGATTAAAGTTTGGGTTTGTGCGTGATTAAACTCTTCTTTCCCTACCTGTCACCATGCATCACAAAGTAAGCACCAAAAGGGGCAAGAATTATTTTTCGTTTCCAGATGTGCACAAATGGGACCTACCATCACAAATTTACATAAATAGGTACACACTTTCACTACTGGAAACAATAGAAGGCTCTCAGAGGGTCCAAGTAAATTCATTAAGAAAATTATCTGGCTTTAAATATAAACTCTTGCAATGCAATGTGATTCCAGAAGTCTTTCACAAGGGATACCCTAGACATCACAATTTAAAAGAGCTCTCCAAGAGTTCCCAGTACCTACAGGACAAGCACCAACAATCCATTGCTACTACTGTGCAAGGAATGATGAAACTGAATGACCAATGTGCTGTTGTGTAACTTAAATGATGTGGAAAAATGATGAAAAGATGGACTCAGAATTATCTCTTATGATATAATTTCTCACTTTCCCACTCCCCCGTTGCTCATTGTCTTGCCAGAGGTTAGTCTTCCCTTTTACAACAATTAAGGTTTTTTTGTGAAATCATGATCAAAAACTGAATCAGTAAAACAATCTCGGGTAAAAAAAGAACTATATGTATATACTGAGCGAGATACATGATTTTTAGAGTATCAATCACAAACAACATAGTGCAATAAGGACAGAAGATGGGATCAAACAGCTTAACCTATCTTCATCACTGGGAAATTGACTTTCGTATATAAGCATTAAGTTAAACACAAAGTGAATGTCAGAAGTGAAACCAATACTCCTCAGTTTTAATGATTTGGACTGAGCCAATCTCATCTACACTACTAAAACCACAAAAGGTATTATTTTTGTCTCAAGAACAGAGAAATCAGTGATTTCACAAACAGTATTTGTATTGCTATCTGACAGAATACACTTAATTGATATGACATCACCAAAGAAGTACTAATCACGATAATTATGAATTCATAAGCTACACTCCCTCCTTCCAAGGCTTTCAGAGTTCATTTACTTCACAGGGCATCAAGTGAGGCTGTACTGTCATTACAGCTCTATTCAGCTGGACTTTTCAAGGTGTCAAATATGCTAGTAAATGTGGCTGTAAGTTTCAAGTAAAACAAGAACAGAGTAAGATTTTGCTTTAAATAATAATTTTTAACATTTATCTCCCTTACTGTTTCTTACATTAATACTGAACTTCAAATATTATCATAAAGCTTGTTAAAATGAATACAGTTACTAACTGTAGTAAAAAGTTACCACAAAACACATTCTCTTTCCATTAATAAAGTTTTCTTCTAACTTTAGAGCAAATTAAAAATACTGTGAGTTGATGCACTACACCACACTTATTTTATCAATCTAGTTACCTTTAATAATATTGTGTCTGAAATAACGTATTATTTTTGTTAACACCTCATGGAAAAGACCAGTTGCTGGCCTAATTAGGGACTAGAACAATAACAGTCCTTAAAAAAAAAAAAGAAAAAAAAGGCAGGGATGTCAGGGGCTTAAGCCATGACTAACTTCAAGCCATGGCATAGACTGTAACCTCAACCAACGATATCTTACCCTTCACTTAGTATCTGCTAATTTCAAGTGAAACCACTTGTGAAATTAGGTACTAGCAAATATAAAGGTTTTAAAATCCAATCCTAATAATAATGCATTTTGGAAAATTTCAAGAGGGAAAGACCTCTCAGAAAAAACACAGATTAACCGATTCTGAAAAAAGAATTAACAAAATCCTGTTAATTCAGTGGCACACTTGGACAACTAAGTTCCTATATTTAATACATTGGCGAATTTTGTCTTAATCTTTTATCTTCCAGAATGATTCCCTTGTGCCAAAAATACAGCCTTGAAATTGGTACAGTTTTAAAAATGTGAATGCTTTTTAAATATAGAAAAAGTAGGCTTTCCCTCTCCATAAAAGAACATGCCTTCATCAAATGAATAATTTAAACCCCTCAAGTCATCATATATTCCATTAATCTTTCTGTTCAATACACATATTAGCAATGAAACGTTGTGAAATCTTCAGTAGAGGTCCAGTTCAAACAAACAAACATGTTTTTATGCTTATTTTTAAGAAATGTTGCCTGGATTAAATAGATCAGTCTATAAAATTGAACAGCAGGTTGTAAAAACTGCATTTACCATATCGTGAGCCTGTTTGGAATCATCACACATACAGGTATATTAGGTTTTTCATGTACAGCAGATCAAAGTGCATTACATCAGTTCAAAGACACTGCATTATTCCTCTTCCCATCTACAGTATATTTTATGAATTCTTGTCATTATATCAATTTAATCCACTGCCATTTTTTAGGCTACTGTTTGTCTAACTGAATGAAGAGCAGAATACTCGGCATTTAATGTGACTGCATCGCTTTTTCCAACCCGCCTACTTTAAAGAAAAAGTTTGTCGAGTGCACACAATTCACTTTACAGATCATTTGAAATGCATAAACAATTCCAAATGCAGAAATAACAAAAACAATAATTTGTCATTTTGAAATGCTGAAACGCTTGGAGGAAGATTTGAGTATAGTACACTCTTTTGTTTGTAAGCATGGTGATTTGCCAAGCTACACCTCACACTGCACTAACCCTAGGGCATTCCAGTCACAAACACACTTTGATCTGCTGTGCTTTTGGATTCTCTCTCAGAGGGCTCTACCTTTCTTGACAATCCCAGAGGGAAAATGCAGCCCTGCATTCTTTCCCATCTACCACTCCAAAATGAACACTCCATATGCTTGCTGCTAGTTCAGCCTTGCACTGTTTTTTCACAAGCTTGTTTGTATAATAACAGCTGCAGGATTCTTCAGCTTGAAGTTGTGAATTGGATTTAAAAAAAAAAAAAGAGGGGAGAACAAAGAAAAAAAAGAAAAGAAGAAACCTACAGAGATTATATGACACCGTGTCCCACAGCACTCTCCTAGAAAAACTAGTGGCTCATGGCTTAGGCAGGAACAACCTTTGCTGGATAAAAAACTGGGCTGAGCCCAGAGAGTCATGGTGAACAGAGTTATGTCCAGGTGGTTGCCAGTCACCAATGATGTTCCTCAGGGATCAGTTTTGGGGCCTGTCCTGTTTAACATCTTTATTGATGACCTGGATGAGGGGATTGAGTGCTCCCTCAGTAAGTTTGCTGATGACACCAAGTTGAGCGGGTGTGTTGGCCTCCTTGAGGGTAGGAAGGCTTTGCAGAGGGATCTGGACAGGCTGGACCCATGGGCTGAGGCCAGCTGTATGAGGTTCAATAAAGCCAAGTGCCAGGTCCTGCACTTTGGTCACAACAACCCCCTGCGATGCTGCAGGCTCGGGGGAGAGCGGCTGGAAAGCTGCCCAGCAGAGAGGGACCTACAGGTGCTGGTCGACAGTCGGCTGAACATGAGCCAGCAGTGTGCCCAGGTGGCCAAGAAGGCCAAGGGCATCCTGGCCTGCATCAGAAATAGTGTGGCCAGCAGGACTAGGGAAGTGATTGTGGCCCTGTACTCGGCACTGGTGAGGCACCTTGAATACTGTGTTCAGTTTTGGGCCCGTCACCACAGGAAGGACATTGAGGTGCTGGAGCAGGTCCAGAGAAGGGCAACGAAGCTGGTGAAGGCTCTGGAGCACAGGTCTTATGAGGAGCGGCTGAGGGAGCTGGGGTTGTTTAGTCTAGAGAAGAGGAGGCTGAGAGGAGACCTTATCACTCTCTACAACTACCTAAAAGGAGGTTGTAGTGAGGTGGGTGCTGGCCTCTTCTCTAAAGTAACAAGTGATAGGACAAGAGGAAATGGCCTCAAGTTGCACTAGGGGAGGTTTAGGCTAGATATTAGAAAGAATTTCTTCACTGGAAGAGTGATCAGGCATTGGAACAGGCTGCCCAGGGAAGTAGTGGAGTCACCATCCCTGGAGGTGTTCAAGAAACGTGTAGATGTGGTGCTTAGGGACACGGTTTAGTGAGTTAGGTGATGTGGGTTGACGGTTGGACTTGATGATCCTTAAGGTCTTTTCCAACCTTAATGATTCTATGATTCTATGATAAATGAGAACTATAGAAACAATATACTTCTTTGTGGTCTTAATACATACATGAGAAATAGAATGCAGCCACAGTTTTGTATTGCTGTATCTGGGCATCCTATCTTAAAGGGTACTAAATACACTTAATTTTTACTTTGTGATACTAACAAATCAAGAGCCAAACATCAACGTGTAAAATAGTCAAAAGTTGTTAGTAACTGCGGAATCCAATCTGTTTCAACTCATCAGTACTCTGACCTGGTGAGAAAGAATAAACACTGCAAAGGAGTCAACAGTGATACATATTTAGTACAGAATACACCTGTATGTGTTAACAAAAATGGTAGTTGCAGCACTGTAAGGTGTTTTTGGCGTAAATACCTACTTTAATCTGGTTAAAAATACATTGACAACATATGGAACCAAGCAGCAGCTTGATCTGGCACTATACAATTTAGCATGAATTCACATGCTTGAGGAAAAAAAAAAAAAGAAGAAAACAAAAGCAGGGTGTTCTTAAGTCTTTGGTCCATACTGCTCTTCAGAGTTTATAACCGGAGGTCCTTATCTTCATGTTCTTAATACCTTTAGAAAGAGCATTTCCAGAGCATGCTGTTGGCATTTTTCACTCTTCTATCATAGTATTCTACTATGATAATGAAAGTAAAATTTGAGGAGACTTAACAGCATACATTAAACCAACGCTATTTTGAGCTTTTTTATTTTTTTTCTCCCCCTACTGTTTACTCACTTATTCCTTGGTGATAGTGAGTAATTGTACTACTGTGAAGAAGGGAAAAGCCAGCACTGAAGCTCATCTCTGGGTAGTTTCAGAGATTTCTTGGTCTAGTCACATACCAGTCTTCAAATTCCTTCTTCTGCATTGTATACTAGCAGAACACACAACAGTGACAAGGGGAGAAATGCCAATTATGCTGTTTTTCATATTCACTGGGAAAGCCTTGAATGAGATGTTTCATGGTCCTATAAGTACACAAGAAATTGCTTAGTAAAGACTAAAAAAATACAATTAACATTTTTTATGGAATTCACAACTTGGCTGTTGGCACACAAGGACTTGTTCTTCTTCAAGTCATTTCCACTAACCATCAATAAATAAAATATCATGCAAATGAAGCTTTGTTATAGATACTTCACAAAATTATTCCATCTGCCAAAATACCTTTAAAAAAACAATAAATCAACCCAAGCCCGCAACAACTAGATATTCTACGGCATGGCATAATGTTGAGCTGTATTATTTGGTACCATTTCTGAAAAAAAAAACACCTGTTCTTCAGATTTCAATGTATTGATTCATTGAACACACATTTGAATACACATATACAGATTATATGCAAACTTGTACATATGCAAAAGGAGTATCTCTCCTTATATGGTTACTTCATATTCTCTCTCTAAAGATATAACACCTCAAAGCAAATCAAATCATTACATCCTAAAACAAAAATAGGAATTATAAACATTAATGACGATCAACTAAATGCAGATAAAATGCTAACACTTTCACTTTCCAAAATGCAACAGAAGTCAATTTGCTTCTTTGTCTGAGTGTGCAAGCCACATAATTAGATTCTTTATTTAAAAGTGATCATGTAAAATGTACCAACCCTCACATCTATAATAGCATTAGCAGCATAACTTTACTAATGTAGACATAAATTAATATGCTTAGTTTTTAATACTATCTAATGGAAAAGATGGAAAGCAGAAAAAAAAAAACCTCTCCAACATATCAGGAAGAAAAATCGAACACTTGAAAATTGAAAAACGCAAAATGCCAAAAGAGATTCTTCAATGTCTCAGCCATTTACTGTAGAGGTCTTTTCTCATTTGCTGATGACTTTGGCAGATCTTGTTCTGTCACTAGTCACTCTGTATTTTGTTTAATTATGTAGTATACCAACAGAAATTTTCTTTCTGATTGCATAAATCACAGTGCTTTGACACCAACCTCAATAGGGGCTGCTAGAACAATACAGAGAGAGCTATTGACTCCATCTCGCAAGTCCACAAGGTGTATCATTTAGCCAAGAGTGATAATTAGACACAGAATATACTGAAAACTGTCAATAGGCATGTCAATAGGAGGACTCCTAGCATCTAGCATCCAGTGAATCAATGGTGTTTTTCAGCTATAAAATCAAGAAAATGATAGCTTTCAAATGAATGGTGGAAAGGAAACACGAGGCTCCTCAGGGAGGAATAAAACAGCTCAATTTTCCCTCACTGAGTGGCTCTCCAACTGCCTCACTCAATGGAAAAGGTCACAGAACATTACAGCAAAATACCTCTGAAACAAGATGTACAACAACGCTGGGACATGACATGAAGTACAAACACACTACAAAGGCCCATATATCTCTGACCTGACAGAATTAAAACATGGGTCAGTAGATGCCAGACAAGACAGGAATTGAAAGACAATGATTGATCTGTGTAGAAGAAAATATGACTGCCTGTCCATATAAAATATGTATGTATGCATGAACACGATTATATGTACACTATGTCCTCTCCCCAACAGTTTTTAAAGCCAGTCTTGCTTTCTTCTCTGTTAATGTATATAATTTCCAGCTGAACACCAAGGAAGACATAAAGCTTATCTTTTTGATACATAACTTTTCATTGGCATATTCCTACCAAAAACTGTACCAGAATCAACTGATCTTGGGATAACATTTGCATGTATCTTTTTAAGCAAAAAGAGACAATATAAAGTCACAGTTACATACAGTTTGGAATCACAGAATCATAGAAAGGTTTGGGTTGAAAGGGACCTTAGAGACCATCTATTTCCAACCCCCCTGCCATGGGCAGGGACACTCTCCACTAGCCCAGGTTGCTCAAAGCCTCATCCAGCCTGGCCTTGAACACCTCCAGGGATGGGGCATCCACAGCTTCTCTGGGCAACCTGTTCCAGTGCCTCACCACCCTCACAGTAAAGAATTTCTTCCTAAATCTTCCTTCTAGTCTAAATCTGCCCTCTTCCAGTTTAAATCCATGACCCCTCATCCTGTCACTACATGCCCTTGTAAAAAGCCCCTCCCCATCTCTCCTGCAGCCCCCTTCAGGTACTGGAAGGCCGCTATAAGGTCCCCTGGAGCCTTCTCTTCTCCAGGCTGAACAACCCCAGCTCTCTCAACCTGTCCTCATAGGGGAGGTGCTCCAGCCCTCTGACCATCTTTGTGGCCCTCCTCTGGACCCGCTCCAACAGCTCAATGTCCTTCTTGCATTGGGGAGCCCAGACCTGGACACAGCACTCCAGGTGGGGCCTCATGAGAGCAGAGTAGAGGGGCACAATCACCTCCCTCCATCTGCTGGCCATGCTTCACTTGATGCAGCCCAGGATCCGGTTGGCTTTCTGGGCCACGAGCACACACTGGTAGCTCATGCTCAGTTTTTCATCTACCGACACCCCCAAATCCCTCTCCTGGATAGGAGGAGTGGTGATAGGAAGCTATTTCCGTTTACTCAACTCTTTCAACTAAATGTTTTAATTGGCATAAAGAGACATAGGATTCCAATAGCAAATAACACAAAGACTTCTCTGAGAACTGACACATCTCTTACAAATCCTGTTTTATAACTGCAGCTGTGAAGTAATTGTAGCCTCTGCACCATGGTCAGAAATGAAACTGTAAACAAGAAAGAACTACAGTGCCGACAGGACAGGGGAATCAGAACAAAACCAAACTGGTGAAGAGTTTCAAAGTTGCCACAAATTGTTGTATTTTCCTTTGGACCTTAGAGGAAATTGTCTTTTAGAAGGTAGCTGCTTAATAATTGCAAAACCAAGACTTTATACAACACCTATCTTTAGGCATCCAATGCATTGTTTACTCCAGGAAACCTTGCTATAAAAGTACAAATGTCCTCTAAGAAGCAACTAAGTGGTCCCATGGCATTTCACACTTCTCAGCTCTTCAGTAATTACTAGATTGATTTCTTCAGCAATTGAAAGCCATGTGAAGCAATCCCTGGATCTGAAAGTCAAGCTCAATTCTTTTCTGTTCCCACATCAGCTGAAGTACAAAACCACTCACAATTGGGCTTAGACTCCAGATCATGCTCTTCTGTGTTTCTGAGCTCCACATAACTAAGAGAAGTTGGAAGCAGCCACAGCACCTCCCCACTGAAGCCATAAGAGGGGCACGTTCACGACATAAAGAGGGAGTGGATCTTTTGAATAAGCAGCTGCTGTCTTTACATTCACTCTTCCATAAGTGCTCATTAAATATCAGTGTGGTTCTTTCAATATCTTAACCAGAAGTATACAAAACATGAAGCTACAAGTAATACAAATCTTAACTCTTGTTGACAGAACTAACGTAGAGTAGGTCTTCTGCTTTTCTTTCTTTGGAAGTTCCAGCACTGAATAAAAGATCAGCCTTTTTTTCCCCCTCAACAGATTACTATGTGAGAAATTTGAGTTCAATGTCAGATGAAGCATTTCATCCTGGAGGTGCTAGCAGGGGAGAGAATGCCAGCAATGATAGAAATAGCACTTCACGGCCAGAAAAAAAAAGTTAGAGTTGCTCTTTTACATGATACAGCACTCAAGAGATCCTGTCATAGAAAAAATGTGACCACAACTCACCTGGTGAAAGTACAACTTCAAGCGTAAATCCTTTGAATGGTTTATATCACTTCATCCTATTGAACTAACAAGCTTTCCTTGTAACATTAGACTAGCCAACACAACTACCCTAGGAATCAAAAAGGGCAACTGAGTATTGACACTCCAAGTAGAACATAATCTCAGGAAAATATCTATTGTTAAGTATAAAATGACAAGACTTCTCCTTAACGTGCATAATTTATAAACTCTCCCCTCATTCATTTTCACAAACCTTGACCAAGACTTAAGTCATTTTCGTAGCAAACAGCTACACACCTTACAGAAATGCAGCCTCTTTGTTTTACATTATTTTTTTTACATTCTCACAGTGCTCTTTAAAAACACTAACAAACTAGAAGGACAAATGAACTGGCAAGCCTAGATACATTAATAGCATGAGTAATCTTGTTTAAATCCTTGGGTGAGAAGCATTCCAAGAATGGAGAGAAAATTAAACCCAAAACAAGCAAACAATAACAATAAAAACAATCACAACTGCATCATGTAGGAAGAACCATCTGTGTTTTTTAAACATTCTCCCAGAACAGTGCATGTCACCTATTTTCATGTATTTTAAAACCACTTTTTTTTTTCCTCTCTAAATGGTTCCATCTATACGTCTCCAAGTAGTACTTTTACTATTATCAACACAGACATTGTTTTTAACAAAACACATTTAATTGCCAAGATTGTGGAAAAGTAGTAGCCAATGCTTAACACACTAGAAAATGAGAATGGGTGTAGATCAAAGGATTTGAAAGAACACCTGCTGCAGAAGCTAGATCATCAAAAAGGCACTAAAAGCTACCCGAATTTAGGGAACAGTTACAGAAACTTAATACTCTTGTTGGCAAACCCGCTTATGAATTTCCTCCTCCTCAACTCTTTATTCTCAGTCTCACACATTACCTTACCTTCTCCCATAACTTTTTGCAGAACTGTGTTATAAACTTGATTACTGAAGTGACACAGGCTTTACAAAGCCTTTTGTTGTTAAGCAATAGCATTACTTTAATTGGAAAAAATTCAGCACTTTGCAGTGGTAGGCCCATGGCTCAGCAGACAATACAGCCTCTTTCTCCCTGCCCTCCAAAAATAAAATCGAATCAAATATACCCAAACTTGCAGCTTGAGATCTATTATCTCGAGGTGACATCTTGTCCTCAAAACAGTCCTCAGAGATAAAACTCCCCCATTGCCGAGATTAACTAGAGTCCAGTACCAAGTTTTACTAAAACAAGCCTGTGAAACCATAGCATCCTTTATTACTGTTCCTGTTATTTTTTTTGTTTCTCATATCTTTTAATGTCAGTGGAAATCAAAATTAAAGATATGGTATAAACAAATAGATAACTCAGCATTTTAACCACCCTCAACTCAAAAAAAAAAGTTTTTTAGTTTTAGTTCTCAGGCACTCATAATTTTAGCTAAAATCTTATGTTATGTCTACACAAAATGGGGAAAACTGGCTGTTCCTACAGTCTCTGCTTCTCTGTGAGAGATCTACTGAAAGACACTTTATCAATGCAAAGGCATGTTTCGTTACAGTTACCAAATAAAGCAACAGCAGTTTCAAAAATCAAAGAATGTTCCTTTGGGACAGCATTATTTGCAAGTTCATGATGAATACTTAACTACACATCTGTGCAACCCCTTAGGTTTTTGGGTACGAAGTGATCTTTTCAGAGGGCTTTGCCAATTTCCAGCAAACACTCACTCAACCTTTGCTGGGCTGAATGAAAGCAAGCTTATCAGTTAGCTTTCAACCTCATTTTAAACAGTTTATAAAAATCCATGTGATGAACTACTGACTGAATTGACCAGATTGTGCGGCCAGAAATTGCCTTAAAATCAGAGGGTCAGCCTGAATGGGAATTTTGATGAGGTGCCACAGTTTATTGTTTATAATTTCATCTACTGAAAAAATGAAGTATTCAAATTCAGTATTGCATGTGCTATTATTCTTAAATTAAAGATCAGGTTGACTTATTCTGAAAACTGTTATCTATTTGATTTTCAGTTAATAAAAGAACTCCAAAGATGAGAACAGACACGCATACACACAGCAATACCTCTTAATATGGCACCTACAATCACTATGTTAAAAAAAGACTCAGAGAAGGTATGATGTAAGCAAATTCCCACTATATTTAATGTCACAATTCAGAGATCAATGAATCTAATATCGGTTCAAAATATAAAAATATTTATTTAAAGTGTACATGGATACCATATACATCCCATGCAATATACACATGCCCAAATTTTGCCTTACTGTACAGACACTTACACACAAGTGTGCACATTCACATTCTAAACAAGCAAGAAAATGGAATTCAAAGATTCCAAGAAAGAACTGTGCTGTGCTACACAAAAATATTAGCAGTATTTAAAGTTACCAACTGTTTTAGTTTCTAGCATGTAAAACAATGCTATGAAGAGACAGGTAAGTTTGCAAATGCAAACTACTGGGTTTGCGTACTTACTATTAATTTCCTTCTGTTTATGACACACCAACACAATCCAATTAGTTTATTTAGGATAAAACATTATAAATTATATTTCATTATTAGCAATTTTATTCCAGCTAAGATAATTTATTAAAAGAAATTATACAGGTAGTTTTTCCTTCTTCAAAAGAAATCCTCGCAAAAAACAATTCTTTCCTTGATAATATTACATTAATAAAGCAATATGTGAGACGGAACAGGTAACTGTATGAGGAAATAAAATATATTTCATAATCTTTTATAAAACAAAGCTATAGTAATACAAACATTTATATGAAGAAAGTATCAAAGATATTATTATTAAAAATGAAAACCTTTACCAGACGTTATGTTTCACATCCAGTAAAAGCAGTCTATGTATTGACAGTTTTTATAGGCTGCTACAGGTAAAACATTACAAATTCTTAAACAGTAGTATCTTCATTCCATGAAATTAACTATGGCCAGGAAGTCTAACAATTATCAGTTGGTGCCAAGGATCCACTGAAGTTCCCCAAGGGTCATGTCAGACGGGGCTGCCTACATCTGCTTTTCCCGAGTAAATTGAAAGGGGTAGCATCATCCTGAAAGGGACACCTTGTAGCTCATTTCCTTCTCTTAAGGCGTATAATTCTAAATATATTTAAATCAATAAAGTTTAAATTACAGGACACATCATAGAAGCTAAAAATACATGGATTTGCTACAAGATTTATTCATCTTCAGGTGGGGCTTATGCACGTGCCAGAGCTGATCAAACTTCCTACAAAAAAGCCAAGGTCAACACTTAGGAGGGGGAAAGGAAAGGAAAACCATCAGTACCACTGGAAGATATCCACACTAAGTTAAAATCACACAAATTAGTATGAAGGTCAATCCAGAAGAGCCAGCCCCCAGAAAAACTATTTAAGAGCAGGAGAAACAAAGCAGGCAGAGTGGGTACAGTTGCTTCTCTCAGAAGATGAAGCACGCATACAGACAATTGCAGCACTGCTGCTTCTGGTACATAGAAGTGAACGGCCACTGTTCTGAGCCATACAACAGACCAAAAAAAAAAAAAATCCATTCAGACAAAATAAGCAGCAGTATAAATGGAGCAGAGACACTAAAAGATATTCTCCAAATACACAAACAATAAAGCCATTCCAAGACTCTTCTCAAACTAACTATTCTCATCACGACTGCTAATGACTGAAAGCAATTTTAGTGCTGGGTTCTGTTATCTTACCCTTGTGTGTAACTCTCAATAAGCTGTGAAGATGCACAAGCACCTAAAGGTAGAACTTGTCTCATATGTAGCATAGTAACTTTAAGGGCCCTACTACAGACACAGATTTCACCAAAGCAGCAGCTCAATGAGCAGTGCTACGTCTCCATTCACACCAGCTACTTGTCTGACCTTTGCATCGCAGTCAATTTGCTGTTCAACACTCCCCTCCCAATCATCCCCATCATTTCCATCCATTCTGAAACCTTTTTTCTTTTAAGTTCTTTGCCTCCAAGAGAAAGATGATTCAGCAACTTCACTGCTTTAAATGGCTGATGAAATCTAATAGTTAATGGCAACACACCCCCAAGGAAAACAGCAAACTTGTTAGAGGCAGGGCACATTGCATAAATTCCACCAGCAAAACTGAACAGAAAGGTTCAAGAGAGTGACAGAATCAAGGAAGGATATTTACCACTGTCTTTCACTCTTTTTCATATTAGGCAGAGACAGACTTGCAGGAGCAGGACTGTAGGAAAGAAATTGTGGAAAATCTTGGATTATTAACAAGAAGCCTTAAGTTTTAGATTTTGTCATGGAGCTCCTTCATTGGTTCTAGATAAAGATGCACAATCAAAGGTTCAACAAATAACTGATAAGAGAGAGATGACAGGATTAAAAGCTTGAGCAAAACTTAACAGGATAGTGGCAAATCACAGAATCACAAAATCACAGAATGTTAGGGATTGGAAGGGACCTCAAAAGATCATCTAGTCCAATCCCCCTGCCGGAGCAGGAACACCTAGATCAGATCACACAGGAACGCATCCAGGTGGGCTTTGAATGTCTCCAGGGAAAGAGACTCCACAGCCTCTCTGGGCAGCCTGTTCCAGTGCTCTGTCACCCTCACTGTAAAAAAGTTTTTTCTCATATTCAAGTGGAACCTCCTATGTTCCAGCTTGAACCCATTGCCCTTTGTCCTATCTCTGGATGTCACAGAGAAGAGCCTGGCTCCATCCTCCTGACACTCACCCTTCACATATTTATAAACATTAATAAGGTCACTCCTCAGTCTCCTCTTTTCCAAGCTGAAGAGACCCAGCTCCCTCAGCCTCTCCTTGTAAGGGAGATGCTCCATTCCCTTCATCATCTTCATGGCTCTGCGCTGGACTCTTTCCAGCAGTTCCCTGTCCTTCTTGAACTGAGGGGCCCAGAACTGGACACAATATTCCAGATGAGGTCTCAGCAGGGCAGAGTAGAGGGGGAGGAGGACCTCTCTCGACCTACTGACCACCCCCCTTCTGATACACCCCAGGATGCCATTGGCCTTCTTGGCCACGAGGGCACAGGGCTGCCTCATGGTCATCCTGCTGTCCACCAGGACCCCCAGGTCCCTCTCCCCTACACTACTCTCCAACAGGTCAGTACCCAACTTATACTGGAACCTGGAGTTGTTCTTGCCCAGATGCAAGACTCTACACTTGCCCTTGTTAAATTGCATTAAATTTTTCCCCGCCCAAATCTCCAGAAATTCACATAATCTAAATAAAACTTTTACAGATAGAAATTAAAAAGCCGAAAACTGATCGATGAGCCTAATAGATGCAGATTTCCCTGAAACAAGAATGTCTTTTCCAAAATGTCTTTTGCAGCATGTGCATGTATATATATATATTTTTTTAATAGGTCCTGACACACAGGAGTGTCACACAGCTTATCACTATGGGCCTTTGGGGACAGGGTGGAGGTGGGAAGGATGCATGTGGGTGTTACTTCAGAGGTTTTTGAAGCATCCACTCCGAAAATAAAAATCTAATCTGAAGACAGTGAAAAAAAGCAACTAAGAGATGTTTTCAACTGTACCTGGAGTAAGCAACATTTTCTGGCCTCAAAAACAATTTCTCTTAGTGGCCCAAACTGGTATTTATGAACTTATTTCTAAAGCAAGAAAAACAGCTAGCTGTGATTTGCATCTTTGAAAGTCTCCCCCTCTCTACAGCTTTAATTAAAACTAATAGTAGGGATAGGCGCTGAACTTCTGCTAGTACCACTAGGAGCAGCACACACTGGGTAACATCACAAAAGAGTAGTAACATATGCCCCAGACACTCCTGAAAACAAAAGAATACAAAAAATATCACTACATAAAAAGCAGTGAAATTAAAGCAGACAAACTGACAGAGAATGCACTTTACTGTGACAATAAAACCTCCAGTATATGAGATTTTCCAAAACTTGGGGAAATTATATCTATCGCTATTTTTGAAGCAGATACCACAACTAAAATCTCAAGCTTATACTTCTAAACCACACTACTGATTTTTATCTTTCAAATCAAAAGCTTCTGCAAATTTAACTAAATGATACAGCTTCCTCTTAATTCCTTTACAGTGTTTCTCTCGCAGCTCATAAAATCTGTTACATGTTCAACTTTTGAATTTAATTTGCATAGTAATTGCAATAACAATAATACTTCATCATTAGGATAATATAGGCTAAGATTCTATGTAATTTTCACTTTTTAATGGAAACTATGAGACGAAGGACACAGCTAAAATATTATATATTAATTTCAGTATATCTAATTCCCCTCAAAATCCCACCAATTTACTTTTCACTGACAATGTTAAAAGAAAATGATTTATGCAGATCAATCACCTAGCTCATCAAGTCATTCACTGACAGCCAGCCTTCATCATTGCTATTTAAAAGGCACTGCTGACAGAAAAGACCGACTCTTTGATTAAGGGCTCTGTCTGGCTAACCTTTTATTTGAAGAATGATTGCTGCTGAGTGACAAATACTTTCCCATTCATTTCAAGGAAAATTTATTGACATTCAAATTCTTGATGTCTACACTGAGCAGATGCCACTGTTGGCAAGTGACTTGATAGCAACAGCAGGTACACTGCTGCTCTGAGGGGTGAAAAACAGCACCACTGGCTCAAGTTAAAGGCTCTCAACAAGTGAAAGCTACAGATCTCTCAGCCAAATCCTCTCTCTTCAACAGCTATCATCAAAGAACATCTGTTTGTTGTTTCTCCCTAGTCCTCTTCTTGCAAGTGTCCTAGCCTCACCTTGACCCCACTTTCAATTGTATTGGATGCTATTACTAAAAATAAAGAGAACTCAGCAGTGAAGTGACCCTTTGCTTGAGAAGGGCGTCCCCCTTTAAACAACATCCCCAAACACCAGTCAGAGAAATCCCAAAGCAAGGGCTGCCGCTTCCGTACTGATGTGATTTCTGTTGACAGTAATGTAAAATGGAAGTTGCATTTGCAGTATCACATACAAAATCGAAGCCAATATGTTTGTTACTTTAAGCAGACCCTGCTGTCACTTTCTACTTTATTACTTTAAAGAGGGAGAAAGGGAAAGAGGAGATGAAAGCTGGCCAAAATAAGCCACTAGACAATGTGCAAAAAGTAGTGAATGTTCAGTTCCTGTTTTGATGAGAATCTACATCTGAGTGTCATTAAGATTTTTTTTATTCTTCCAAAGAAAATTAACAAATCAAGATAAGTACACCATTTGTCACAGCTCTCAATACTAATTGTTTTCAAAAATAAATCTATCACACATTGAAACAACTATTTCTTTACTTGCATATTTCACAGATTTCAGTCAGATTCAGCACACAGATGCATATCACTTAACAAATGCTTTTTGATGCTATTGATTAGTCTTCCAACTTCTCTACAACAAACAATAATACATACAGTGATGTTACAAGCAAACAGAGCTAATAAGGTAATATCAACAATTCTCTCTCCACTCCTCCCCAAAATTTTCTGCCCAGGGTTGGGCACTGGGGATGAATATTCTACTGCATAATATATCTTAATGTCTTTCTGACACTAAGACCCACAAAACAAAGGCATCTCTTTTGGAGTTTTCTAATCAGGTAGCTAACCTCTATCACACAACTTCACAAAAATACACCATGTAGTTAGCAAAGCAGGAGAGGGATAAAGCCAACACTACCACTGGAGAAAAGAAGGGCTTGGAGTGGGAATCTTTGCTTTTCCTACTGTCCAAATACAATCTGCTCCCCAGCTTCTTCCTGTTTCTGAAACCCATAGCGCAAGATCAGTAACAACAGAAACAGAAGTCATGCCTACCAGGAGGGAAAACAAGGAAGCCATGCAAACCCAGAGGGTGAACAGCATTGCAGAGGTAAAAGGACAGTCTCATTTTGTCTCTCCATACAACAGAAAGAAAAGAGACACCAGGAGCAAGGACAGAAGCATCATCTTCTTCTGAAGATGTCTGGCAAAGGTGGACCCACATTTATTTATTTATATTTGTAAATAATGAAAATAAAATAAAAATCGGGATATTTATAGTACAGCTGTAATATCACCAAGACAATAATTGTCATTTAATACTTCATTTTTAGTTGGCTACTGATTCAGTAAATTTCATGATTGTGGAAAAGCTCCATGGTTGTGGGAAAGTACAAAACCAGCACACTTATTAATTTCTAAATGGGCTGTTAGCTTTTTTGTGATTTTTTAAATATTTTGTTTTAACTATTAGGCATAATCTTAACATTAAGAACTAGCAATCTATAGGGGAAAAAAATTTAGAACAACTGTGGGTGTTTGGCTGAAGATGTGATCCACTCAGCCTTTGCATCCCACTCATAAAGAAACTATGATGTAAGAACAGCTTTACTGGGTCAAAGTGTCAATAGTCCAGCACCTTTTGTCCGACAGTAGCCAAACGGGTATGTTCAGGAATGAATACAGGAATAAGGCAACCAAATAGGATGCTCCCCACCATGATACTCTATCAGCTTCCTACTGCTTTCAGGTCAAGAATTTCCCAAACCCAGTATGGCTTGCATGTTTAATAACTCTCAACAGATTTTTCCTGAAAAATTTTTCCCAGTCTCATCTTCAAATTAGGTAAACTTCTAGCACCCACAACACCACACCACTTTTGCTTGAACTTGGCACATAGTCCCCACCCTCTACTTCTCATCCTTACACACGACGGGACTGAACAGTTTGTCCCCCTTTCTCCATGCTGCCTGTGATTTCATAGACGTGTTTCACAGACAGTAGAGGTCCCCCTACTTTGTCTATTTCTGTTTTAAAAAATGATCACGACTAAGCTTAATATCACTGAGGCCATCCTCCTGAAAAGTCCTTCTCACCACATATATTTCCAATACCCAAATACTGTATTTATGACAGTAAAAGGAGAGCACCAACTGCATTTCTGAATTTGTCATAGTCATATCTCAAATTATTCATAAAACTACTGTGATAAACTTGCTCTCAAAAGCACGAAAATTAACATATTAAGATAAATATGAAATATACCCAGTCTGCAAACAGCATGAAAGAAGAAAGAATGGACCCCCATGACTGAAAAAAGAACACAGAAGGTACTAAAACATTAGTAAGAAGAAAATGGAAACTGGCTTACAGACAAATGTCAAAAAAATTTTGGCACTACAGATCAAAGAAATAAGGTGATATCATTTTTGCAGCTGGGTTGCACTGTTTTCCTTGATTACCACTAACACTTGATGGTCTAGCAAAAGTACTAGTGCAAAGTGTTTTCTTTTTCATAAAGATCTTAAGTTGATACAATCTTTCTGAAAATGGTATGTTTGGGTACGGATAGTGGAGATGGTGACAATATTCATTGGTTGGAATGCCTGAAGCATCCAAGTGAACACAAATATGCAACAAAATCATGGCTAAGCAGGACCTCAGTTATTACTCCTGTGATGGTTTGCTGGTTGCCTTTCAGAGAGCAAACTGAGGATCAGCCATGGTATCTCCCTTAATTATGACTTCATAGGTAAAATCTAGGAAGACACCAAAAAGCTATAGCCGCCTCTCTTGGTAGAAAACTCCTCCAGTGGCAATCACAACTTCAGACACATAAAAAGCTAAACCACTTTGGAGTCAATTGCCCATGCCAAAAAAGCAACCAAACAAAAAAAAACAAACAAAAACCACAAACAAACAAACAAAAAGGCAAGCCTTGTACTGTAGTTTCCTAAACTTCACATGCAATCATTTATGAAAAATTATGGTTTTGTTCACGTATCTGAACCTGTACAGGCCTGTAATCTGTGTTTGTTTACCGTTATTTAATAAACTACTTGATCATACTCTTTCTCTAGCACTTTTCCATTTTAAATAAAGATTAAACTGTGATAGAACTCTAATGCTGTCACTGCAATCAAACGAAAAAAGTGTTTTCAGGTTTTCATTGGCTTCCCTGCATGCTCTAGTAATATCTTTCTTTTTTTTTCCTTAAGCATATTTGAATGAACTGTTTGAATATGTTTAGTCTTTCATCTCTACAGCTTTGAAAACTTCACACTATATCTTATCTACAACAAAGCAATAAGGACTGCAGAGGTTGACAGCATGGACATAATTAAAGACTACCATCAATAAACTGCCATGTTGAACAATACTGACTTATAATGCACTCCAAGATCAACCATTTACATCTAAAACAATTTCACTGAGAGGTCTAAAAAGCAGCAGCTTAGATTGTTCTCATAAAAGATCCACAGAAAGAGGAATAAACTTCCATATAACTCAGTCAGTAATAGTAAACTATCCCTGCTCTTTACCAGAAGATTGAGGTTTACATACTGGATGCACATGTAAAAATGTAAGCAATACTTTGTAGATGTCATCTCCAAATAAAGATCAAGAGAAGAAAACCAAATCTATACTTATTGTATTTACATAATCAGTAAAGTGTCACCAGACGGATTGTTTGACACTTAATTAATATATATGGCACGTACTCAAATACTGCACATCTAGTGACTGATCTAGACAATCTACTTTACATTTGACAATAAAAACTCTTACTTGGGCAATGTTATTATTGAAATTTTAATTGAGGAAAACTCAAGATCGTTCCAATATTCTCACAGCATTAAATGATCTTTTTGACTTGTATAATTTACAATAGCATCTTCCCCAAAAAGGCAATCAGTACAGAGTGATATACTAACACACCATTTCTTCTGCAACAGAAAAAACAACCCTGAAAAGATAGAGGAAATGCAAAAGCTAAACTAAATCTTAACTTTGCATTCTACTAAGTATGTTTCTGAACAGTGATATAAGTAACCAACATGCACACAGACATATTGCTCAAAATCATGGAAAATGTCCAAACATTAATACTGATAACAAACCAGTGTGTTTCTCTTGCGCCCTTCAGCATGAAGTAGATGAAAATGGAGATTCTCTGTCCTTAATAGTATCACAGACTCAAAGTCAATTTTGGAAGTCCAAAAGTTAAGTCATTCAAAATTACCGCAGATAAACAATTGGAGACAAAAATTTAGATAAACTGAAGCAAAGGCCTCAGTAACATGTCCTTAATAGTTCTTTTAAACTGATAAGTTACAAGGCTCTATTTTCTGACTACAGATAACTTAACCTCTGCATCTTGGGAACAAACAATAGAGAAGTAGCTTCACTTTGGAAATCAATTACACCAGTTCATACAAGCCACTACCTCACAAATGTTATTTGTGCAAGCAGATACAAAATACTTTCAGTGATCACATTTTTTTTCATTTTTATACCATTGATTAATTAGGTGAGATACTGTTTTGTGTCTTAAATCTACTCATGTCTTGTTTCGATCTCAGACATTCAAAAGCCACAGTTGATTTCAGGATGATGTCACATCACAAATATAGGCGGTGCTGCATCTGAACACTCTTGTTTCTTCTTAAAGTGGGACTTTGTAACCTTTGTAGGTCAAATGTCTTTAAAGTTCCTCAACTTGCCTGAAATCCAACTGTATCATTAAATACTGAGAAGGATTCAGACTATTTCACTCAAGCAGCATAGATTCCCAGAGATATTTAGGACACTAAATATTAGTCATGCTTCACATAACATAGGGAATATCTGCATAGGAAACACTGCAATTGGTAAGAGTTTTCTTCAGGTCCAAAGAGACATTCATGCAGAATACTCCACACTACAGCTGAAAAGGTAGTTTCTTCCTCCAGCTCCCCGATTTGTCTCTACATATTATTGATGGTCCCACTTTTTTGTTCCTGCATTGGTGCCAATGTAGGCATAGTATGGGCCATACCAAACTGACTGAGAAGAAAACCAAGGGAGAGGATAAGAATAAACAGTCAGGGGAAGCCAAGTGACCCTTTTGGTGACAATGAAACACTGATACCAAATAAACACGCCAGCATAAATGTCTTGAAAGACCATTTGCCATTTTCTTTCTTTGCTACTGCTTTCAAACAGAAAGAATCAGAAAAGGGTAGATATTTATATAACACTGGTGTTCATCACCCTTTTAGTATTCATTCTATAACATATTCTGTGTTTCACCTTTTTAAATGTGTCCACTCTACTGCAATTTGAAACATACAAAAGTCTAATATTCAGTCCTGACCTGACAGCTGTGTGAAAGGTAAATAACAAGTAAATAAGCAAAGGTAAGGTAAATAAATGTAAATAATCTGAGGGTTTTAAAATGGAAATGCAGTGTAATAATAAAACTGCAGAAGGGCTGCAGTGTAGATTACATTTTTCTACCAGGGAATTGGGAGATAGGTGAATGTGGAATTAAACAGAAGATTCCACTGACCATCTGAATGAGAACAGATCACACTAAGACCAAGTCTTCTCTGCGATGCAACCTACAAACATAGTATAGAATCATAGAACAGTTTGGGTTGGAAGAGACCTTTAAAGATCATCTAGTCCAACCTTCCTGCAATGAGCAGGGACATCTTCAACTAGACCAGCTTGCTCAGAGTGCCATCCAACCTGATCTTGAATGTTTCCAGGTATAAAGTAAGGTGCACATAAGAGTTACATAGAATTGTCTAATACCAAGAAAAGTATCCATATCCATCTCTTTTCACTTTAGCGAGGAAAAAAAAAAGCAAACTAAAAACAAAACAAACCCAACAAAAAAACCCTCCCAAAACCAAAAAGACAATCTAGCTTTACCAGTCATCTTACATTGTGTTTGCCCTGCAAGAAATGAGGTCTCAAAGCAATAGCCCAATGTAATTATGATACTGTATCCCTTCTCTTTTGAAGATTAACCCACCATTTTAAAAAAGTCACAACAATGTAGTCTCTTTTGGTTTTGTTCTGGTGTTTTTTCCCTACATTTTGGCTATCCTATTCATACCAAGTCAATTAAATTTCAACATTTACTCTGGTTATGGGCTTATGAACAAATAGAAGTATTTCTTTGTAAGCAGTATTCCAAGAGATGGTTCAAGTCAAAAATCCCCATCACCTGAACAAGCAAAATATTGCTATTGAAAGTAGAGAAACTTCCCAGTTTCACAGGGATTCACAGCCTTTTTCAAGCTGTACCATACCAAGAAACATAGTAAGTTATATTGCTTGAAAGACAGAAAATTAACAAGGAAATGAACTAGCAACAAGCAGCAATTCATAAAGGAATCCTCAGTGCCATAATAAAAAATCTAATTATCCTAAACTTTGCAGAAAATATTTTGACACAGAAAGCTTGTAATTTGTAAAAAAATTTCATACTTATAAAAATACTAGGTCAAAATAGGAATGTATGTAAGCATAAGTATAGAGAAGAGAGATTTTTAATAAAACAGAATTACAGCTATCACAGCAGTTTGTGGACAAATTATTAGGTTTATTACTCTTCAAGTAGCTCAAATAGAAGTGTTCCAGCTGTTACACCTGATCACCAGCACATCGCCAATTTTCTCTGCCAGACATTCCTTTTATGCATTAGGAAACTTGTTACAATTAAGGGATTTTCTCACTTTTTTATAATTCAGTGATTTACAATGTTGTCTTAAGAAATTCAATTGCATGAACCATATTCAGTTCCTTTTATTCAAAACTTACCGTATACAGAACAAATGAAACCCTCAAATCCATTTCCAGCAAGAAACCCAGTTTAACATCTTTCTAATTGTGCTTGCTGCATTAGTATGTTGCTGCTGGTACACCTGACAGCAAATAGCTAGAGTAAACCTCATGGCATATTTGTGGGAAGTCTTTTTAATGAGATGCTTTATGCTGCAGTAATCCCTCACTACCTTCAGAAACACATATAAAATTGCAGGCTATTCTACAAAACTATAATATGTTATGGTTTTTCCTCAAGAGTTTGATTTCTAAACCCAGGTATCTAAAGCCAGAAAATAGTAGATGTTGACCAGCAGAAAAGCACTGATTTTCTAGTATTCTAAAGCTTCTTATCAGTAAGATAAAACTACTCAATTGCTGAATTGTATCATCATTACATTTACTCACCTCCTTTCACTCTGTAATATCTCAAATACATTACTTATTTCAAAAGGAATAGAAAAAAATCATCTATTACTAGAAAGTGCAACACTACTAAGGCTGGTAGAATGTATGAAATAGTATAGTAGCACACATGGGGAATTAAACGGGAAACTAAGGAAATTAAAACTGACTGTACAGAAAGTGCTTAAGTAGGTAGGATTTATGCATTTGTTCAGGGTATTTAATGAAAACAAGTATGGGGTTTTTGATAGCTTTTTGAAGAGTAACATATACTCAAATAATTACTCAGAATACCAGTTAAGGACAACACATACAAAACAGCAGTCTCTCCAACGCCCACCGAAACAAACTTCTAAGAGAAGAGCTCACCTAACCTTCTGAACTTCATTCAGAAACATTGGCTTTCCCCAAGGGTTTCGCTTCATCCGGCTAATCAAGCCCAATCTTGCGTAGCTTGTAGTATCTGACAAGATAACTGCTATACCACACAAGGTGGTCCTGCAGGTAAATTTAAAGCCTAATCTACAGCAACTCTGAGCTGCATTCCTAGGTAGAAGATCAAGGAACATTCCTCAAACAAGAAGTGAATTGGCACACAGAGCCACAAATGCCATTTTGTAGAACTCTCCTACAATGATAATACATGACTTATTCAAAAGATTGCATGTTCCTTATTATCTTATAGTTCCGGACACGTAGATTCTTCTCAAGTCATCATAGAATTTTGAAAATAACTCAAACACTTACCCACACATGTACTTGGGCACTGAAACTATTCAGGGCCAGAACTAGCTTCTGTTGTTCACATTCACCCATCTCCTAATTGCCCGACACAGAAATGGCATCCACACTGCAGCCCTTCTGCACCTCTTCAACCTCACAAGGCAAGAAAGATCAACTGACCACCAACTAGCTGCCCCAGTATGCAGGGAATGACAGCTATGCTACACTACACAGCTCATACATAAGATGATCATAGTCAGATAGCAATCTCCCTCCTTCAGTTAATCAAATTAAAAAAAATTCTTTTGTTTTAGTCACTAGTGAGTTAAGATGGAGCAACTAAAAATTATCTCTAAAACATGATCCTTTATCAACCTTTGTTTACTAAACGAATCTCAGCTTACATTGATTAAATAATTATTTTCTCATCTCCTCTACAGCACCTTCAAGAAGAAAACATACACTTGTCCTGGCTTCAGCAGACATGCTATTAAACAGAATCACACAGAATCACACAGAATGTTAGGGATTGGAAGGGACCTCGAAAGATCATCTAGTCCAATCCCCCTGCCGGAGCAGGAACACCTAGATCAGATCACACAGGAATGCATCCAGGTGGGCTTTGAATGTCTCCAGAGAAGGAGACTCCACAACCTCTCTGGGCTATTCCACATACAAAAACTGTGCTGTGCTCTGCTCAGGAGCCTCAGCTTTAAAACCAAAAATCTGAATTTGAAGGGTTATTGAACTTTGATAGATCCACAAGTAAGGAATTAAAGCAGGCAATATTTCAAATAAGTCCAAACTCTCTAATGGCCAGAGAACAAAGCAGCAGATGAGAAAACTAACCAGAGAATAACTACACAAACACTGACACGTGGTTTCTTACCAGCAAGAAGCCCTCGGAAAAGCTAGCATGAGATGTTCTTGAAAAGAGCTGTTTTGCCATTGTGATAAACCAGACTGTTACTAACTCAAAACACATCACTAAAATAATAGGCACATCATTAAGGGTCAACAACTGCTTACATCTCTGGTCTCTGAAGACACTTGCTGTCACTGAAGAAAAAGAAAGTTAACTGTAATTGGTAGTAGGCAAATTAGAGTCTGCAGAAAGAAATAAATGCTGAATAACCTGCTAAAGTTTTTAAACATAATTTGATAAAGCATCTATCAAAAACCATAAGACAGACATCATGGCCTCTTAACTTTCAGTAAATATCATTGACAAATTCAGAACCTGAAGATTATATATTACTTATACTTAAGTCTCTGGAGATATCATTGACTATTAATAATCATAGCTCCCCAATTCCACAGATTTCAGGGCACACACAGCTGAAGTGCTTTGCAGAAGGGTCACAGAAACATTAATCAATTGGAAAGCAACAAAAATAATCTCAAATACATGATTATCAGTCAAGTATTGTTAACAATGAAAATGCATTGGCTGCCATTCAGCATGCTTCTGTACTGCAAGTTTGCTCACATGAAATCCTTGCTCCGAGCTGTTCAGCAACAGGTTTTTTAACTAATTTTCCATTGTTTTAAATGCATTTGATATAGTCTCTCCCATGTACCAAGAAGTTACGATAGATATTAAATTTTTGACTTTTGGTACAACATGAGGAGGGTGGAAAGAAGAAAAAAGCATTAAATTGTTGTGGGGTTTTTTCCTTTAAAAGAAAGCGGAAATACATGAATTTATTTACAGAGGGAAAGACAAGGCATGTCTCACACATGCTTCATTTTGTGGCTATCCTAAATTGTACACTGAATGACTACTTAATCTATGATGTTTATTCCTTCCCTGTTGAGATAACTATAATGAACATGTAGAGGGTCATGTAAATCACTACTCTGGCATTGCAAAACATTTGATAGTCTCCCCTGCTGCCAAAATGAGTTTTAGGAGTCCATCAGGAAATTTTCAGAAATTTCTTTTTGTTTGGTACTAACATGGAAAAATCAAGTAAACCAAAAAAGTTAACAGCGAAAACATACATTAAAATTTAAAAACTTGTCTTTACAAGATGCCAAGTAAACAGAATTCATGACATATCCCCAACACAAGTGCTGGCTTCTCTTAACACTCTCTAAAGGTGTCCTCTTTCTTCATGCACACTGCTTTGCTTTTTATATATACTATGTAATTTCTGTAATTCCTAGCACAACCAGACTACAGCTTTCTAAATATAATATCACATTAATAACAAACAAAAAGAAAAGAAGAAGAAACCCAACACCTACCCCACAGTCAACTGTATTAGTGTCACATGAGATGCACGTACTGTATTCTGTACACCAGGACTGCAAAAGGCATATTCTTCATCTGCAGTCTCTCCACTTGTTTTTAACACATAGACAGGATTCTCCCCAGTTTAAAATTAATTTTGTATTCATGAGTTATATTTCGAGTAGCTTACAAAGTATGTCAAAAGCAACAGCATGTCCCTTTCCAACACTGCTAAATCTAAATGATTTTGCAAAAGTTGATTCATCGATCACGTTTCTACCACTTCCTTAGTTAGACCACAACCAATTCACAGCAATGCACTGCACTACACTACACGAGGAGCACAGGAAATAAAAAAGTTATCACAGCATAAATGAAAGATAAGAAAATATCTCATTAAGAAGATCTACTTCATATCTTATTGCCACCTAACAAGAAAAAAGTTTTATAAAATAAAGAGCACTCTACCAAGACCTCTTGGCAATTTAATTTCTGTACACTGTATTAGAGCACTTTCAGATCTTTCCAATTCTGTGTTTTTTAAGCATTTGTCTGAAGTAAAACAGTACATAATTTTCATTTAAGTAATCGATCCTCCTTTTTGACACAAGATTCTAACAGGAAGAAATAAACTGTAATTAAAAAAAAAAACAGCTCAGGAGAAATAGTAAAATTACTGTATGTTCTAGCCATTAAGAAACTTACATACAATTTGTGAAGTTGTTATGAAACTGTATTTCCTGAATGTATGGAGAACTACTTTTTGCTGTCAAAACCATTTATATATGTAGTAGTCTGGGACTGTTACCTTCCCAGGTTGTACTGTGACAAAATAAAAGGGATGACAAGAAAGATGCATGGAGCTGCATAAAGTGTAGACCCACCTCCTTTCCCACAACACCATAAAAGAGCACAGCAGAAATACCTGCTCAGCTCCCCCTCCCAAAGGAAGTTACATGGTTTAAAAAGACAAAATTTAAGGGTTTTCTTTCATTTTGAAGAAGAGAAAAAAACACTACAGAAGGACTTTTTGTCAAGAACTATCACGTGAAACTATAGGACCAGACCAGGACAAAAAGCTGATTCAAAAAGCTGAAGGAAAACTGTAACATAATTCCAATTTGCCAGAAGTTCCTGATCTGAGCCCAAAAACATTTAAGAGATTGAAGCATGTAAGGTTGTGTTGACTACATAATTTTGTCTAGAAAACACATCTCCAACATCACTAATTAGGGAGCAGTCATGTTTTACAGTACTGCTCAAAGTCTGTCTGCTTGTTTCGATTAACATCTACCTCTGAGAAGCTAAACTATTGACCCAGAG
Source organism: Pterocles orientalis (assembly GCA_011057875.1). Lineage (NCBI taxonomy): Eukaryota > Metazoa > Chordata > Aves > Pterocliformes > Pteroclidae > Pterocles > Pterocles orientalis. The sequence goes on from WKFP01014812.1 coordinate 1,632,895, forward strand.
CATCAAGAACAGCTGCAGTTCTGGGAAACCTGTGTTTAAACTGTGGGAAAGCTGAAAGGGTTGGCGTTGGTCCCAGAGGTCAGTTGCTAGACCAGAGAAGGTGCTGCAAAAGGTTGTCCATCCCAATGGAATTGTAAAGCTCCAAACTCTGCTCAGCTTCCACCAACTGGGCACAGGCAGGGAGACAGCAAAGACTATGGGCACCCCAAGGAGCACCCAATGCAGTGACAGGGAGGGAGAGGGGCTAGCTCTGCCAGAGAGAAGAGCGCTCGCAGGCATTCACAGCACCCCCTGAACAGTGTTAAGTGGATCATTTAAAACTGAAATGTGAGCTATGCGAGCACGAAAAGAATACTAATAGTTATGCAGAAATTACAAATTCATCTACAAGAAATTGAAAAAAAACAACACACGAGCATAGAAAAGACATTAGGCAAAAGTTAAATATTCTGAAAACACTGCTTAACTGAAATCTGAATGCAAATGAATACCTGCATTTTAAAATCTGCATATGCAAAGTGTTAGCTTGTCAGTTTAATCCCACTCCCCCTTCACTCCTCTACAAAAATAGTCCAGTTGATTGACGAGGGCCTGGGTAACGTATAGGATCAGTACTCAGGAAGAAGTTTGCTATCAGTTTTAACAAGATCATATTTTTAGCTATCAAGTCCTGATGACAAAGACATACAGTTCTGACAGCCAAGTGTTAAACACAACATTAGCATTCTTTGTTGTAAAATAATAAAAATAAATTTTTACAGCCATGTTGTTCTTCCCGTTTGCTTTTTAGAATATATCAACTAATAACAAAATACCACATAGTCAGCCCTATACAAAGGCATGAGACTGGATTTTGTCTTCCTCAATATCAGAAATATTTTCCTCCTATTAAACTACTTTTGGACACACTTTTGTACGCTGGGAAAATGCCATGAAGTATTTCTAGAAAGATTCAGGTAAGTAAGTTACCTGAAAGTCTGAAGCTAAAACAAAGGATCAGCCTATTGCACATGGTTGGCTCATTATAATTTTGGTTGACATTAGTAATGCTAACAACTAAAAACATTTAAACCTACAGGCAGCATTCTTTAACTTACAAAACACATGCTTCAGAAAAGAAAAAAATACAACTACTGCAGCATAAAGAAAAAGCTGACTATGCAATCAAAAGCCCAAAGGACCCAATTTCTTCATAAAGTATCTGATGGACAATGTGACAGTCTGATTACCTTCTACCACCAATTTTTGGAACATGTGAAAAATACTGTATGCTTCTTGCTGGTATGTGGTCCAAGATGACTCATAAATCTTCCTTTATCTCCTTCGTGGTGTTAGCAGAAAAGGATGAGTTGCTTTTTTCCATCTCATTCACATGTCTTTCTGTCTGTTACCTGTGCCCTTGAGCAAAGATTACTGACGCTCTGCCTTTGATATATGACACATCACATACAGCAGCTTTTCATCAAGTGAATTAACCTGAAAAAATGCAAACCTACCTGCCAGTTGCTTCCCAACTTTCCACTATTCCTTTGTGTACCTTCTTCCTGACATGCCACACACAAGGCATGCAGGAACAAGGTTATCAGACACAGAAAATTAAATTGTTATTCATGGGACACTGATGTAATTTATTGAACTATACCACTTAATATTTACCTTCATAACTGATTCCAATTGTAAAATATCCTGTTAGTCACACTCATAGCCAGAAAAATACATCTATTTAAAAAGTTCAGAGGATGAACTACCTGCTCAGATCACCCCAAATTATTGCTCTGAGTCATGTATAATAACTATGATTCATGTAATGCATTACTGATATGGCTCTACAAACAATTCTGCAATGCTAATCGATACAGAACAATCAGTCAGTATGCTGCGTATTCTGAGTTTTTTTCTTACAATTTAAAATATATTTTTACATTCCAAAAGCACTGATATCTTAAAATGTTAACTTTGTTCACAATGGTTGAATTGTTCAAAAGAGTGACTTTTAATATATGAAATTAAAACTCCACTGCACTCTTGTTTTCCTTAGTTGGGCTCTTTTAAGAAAAGGAGGCAATAAATACATCTGTGATGTGCTCTCTTTTCTGCATATACCTTCAATCTTACAATTTAAAGATGCCAATTAGAGAACTGCTAATTAGCAAAATTCACACACTAACCTGAGACATTTTTCTGCTTGGGAATTTTTTTCCACTGTAGATTATTAATTAGCGTATATTTGTAACTGATTACTGACAGGATCTCAAAGAAATTTAAGTACAAGAGGTCCTAGATACTTCAACATTTTTCAAGACAGGAAAGTAAACTCCCAATATAACTATTCCACAAAACAACACTCTTTAAAATACACATGCTACACCTTTCATAATGAAAAAATGATTTTTTTTCCTTCTTTTATCAAATTTGTATTGTATTATATGAAGGCAGTGACTGAAAAATGTAAACATTGATATATATTTTCCAATGAATTGGCTTAAGAGTAACATGTAAAAATAGGATTAATGGTATAAAGCATGTACTATATAAAAATAGCCTGTAGAAAGAAGCATTAAGCAATTACAACTCTAGCACTGAAGGCTCCAATATTATAGGGTAATATTTCCTTAATGTTAGACTTCATTAACCCTAAAATAATCTCTCATAAATTTTGCCGATTTTTAAGGAGAAAAAATAAATTATGTTTATTGAACTACTGAATATGTTTATGAAAACAAGACATAATCTAGTGCTATAAACTTCTGGTCTTTATCTGAATAATCAGGAAGCTCATAAATAAAATATCATATAACAAAGTGAGTGTTAAAATTCATTACCGTAATAGCTATGCTCATGATCTATTTCATTAACACTTCTCCTTTCTTTGAATAAATGGGTTCTTTGGTCTACCAGAGCAAGGCCATTTACAAGACAAAATACTAAGCTGCTTTTTCTCATTTTCCCTTATCTGTTCTATTCCCAACTTTCTAAATTAATTCTTCCTTTAAATCTTATTGTTCCTTCCAGTGTAACTCACAGCACATTAGAGAAACTTGAAAGTAATATAAGCAAAGAAATGGGCCTATGGAGTATAAGTTAATTAGGAATCTAAGTGACTGGTGATGAGACTTGATGGCATATGGCTTTGCAATGAATTTAAGAAGCTTAAGTTCATTTAAAAATAAAATATAAATATATCAGAAGTTCAAAAGAAGTCATACGTCAAATTAAGTCATGCTAATGTTTCAGCTCCAACACTAGCTAAAGATAACAATATATGACGGCATACTGATTTTATCTCAAAACTTCCTTCTCACCACCATGGATCAAAAAAGCCAGTAGTTGTTAGTGAGGTGGTAATATAGACACTTACAATTAAACATTAGCAACTGCAGACGCCACCATCTACAATCAAATACATAGCTATGGCATTCAGCTTAACACACTACTCATTAATAACCCTATGCAGAACCTACTTTTCAATCCTCACAGCAACAGACCACCTTTATGTCCATCAACCTTGACTTTATTGTTTTTTATCCATTTCTGCTCATTTAATACATAATATATAGGACACGATCTGGATAAATCATCTACCATAACATTGGGGTTGCAAGAACAGATCCTTGTGAAAGATGCAACAGAACAGTTCTGAACTACAGCGCTGGGAGCTTTCCAGATCCCATAGCCACATGATAGTTGGGGACTGGAACTGACACAGACTGACAGGGGGGCTAAAGACTTTGCATGCCTCTCTCTCCATAAGAACAAGGCAGCAGTCTTTTAATTCATCCTTGGGAATGTTCCATTTTTTACAAGGCTTTAAAAATATGCAAAATATGTAACTGCACCAACTCAAGAAGCTCTAAGGCAGGGAAATGCAAGATGTAAGAAAAGAGAATCATATTCTGCAAGGAGAACTTGAGTCGTTAATATACAGAAAACTAAAAAAAAATTTATTGTTGCACTTAGCAGCTACCAAAGAAGGAAGGTATACACATAAGCTGGATATTGTTTTAAACAGATTTCTTAACAAATGTTTTCATTTTCCACTCATGGAAAATCACTGCAACTCCTGATGCAACTACGACAAACTGCAACAGGGTACAGTCTCACACCATTCACAGGAACACAGTATTGGTACTCAAAGCACCACTATCCATGAGGAAAAGAAGGAGCATCAGTGAGAAAAAGTATCAGCTGAAAAGCGCTCACTTCTTTCCCAGAACTTTGAAGATAAGGTAGGGGATAATACAGTATATTATACACGCATTCCATGCCTGTATATTAATTTATATAGCTTTCCCCCCTCACTAGGTATAGGCAAATTTTCCGCAAGAGGACACTGGTTTATCAAAGCAAATTATATACAATTAAATGCAAAGTGTAACAGTACCTTTTATTAGGCTAACTGATAAAACCAGAGAAAATACAAAGTAGGCAAGTTTTGCAGGCTCTCCTAAATCACTGTTTTGCAACCTAATCAACTATATAAACAATACATTGCAACTTTTAATAACTTTCATGTTAATATTTAACCTCTAAGCCTAGCTGCACTTCATTATCGCTATAAAAATCTTCATACAGAGCAGGTTGCCTTAGCAAGCCATAATATACAACACAAGAGCCCCTCTGCAGAATTCCTTGATCATATCGTTTTTTGTATCACCTTCACCAGTCTTGTCTGAGAGGTCTCATGAGGCATATGCTTTCCCCTGAAGCCCATCCTGAGATCTACCTGCTTTCAAAACTAACATGCATGGCAAAGGTTTGCACTATTTTACCTAGGGAGAACACAAATGCTAGAGTAGATACTAGAAATATGTAAACACAGTTTAAGTATCAGCAATCGTTTAGATGATTAGGCAGAGACATATTTTGAGAAAGTCCATTTTACAGAGTCAAAAACCAAAATACCCCTGAATGCTTTAAGAGCCATATCTCAGTCAGTGTAAAGTAGCACTCTCAATTCTGGGAACTCCTGAAACCCAGGAACACAGAGAAGGATGCAAAATCATCAGTATCACTCTTTTTACTCATGTACAAAGATAAAATATTGGATATAGTAGATAAAGCATTAATAAATTATTAGAAACTGTTAAAAGTCACTATACATACGCAGTATGTGCATTATTGATCCTGTAATCTACTGGACTGTACAATCAATTGGTATAATAGATTGTTATCCATTCAATTGCTAATGCTACAAACTACACACATACCCTAACGTGGAAGGCAACTGATTTTTATTTTTTTTTCAATACTGACATAAAACAGCTGAAAAACAACAACAAAGTTTTCAGGAAATACTAGCATTTTTCTTATTGAAGTATTTGGGGTTTTTTTCCTACTGCTTTGGTTTGGTCCTTCAGAGGGATTTTTTTGCCAACTGTATCTCCAGAAAGCAACATTCTGCCTGTTGAAACAGCTCGGAGCTATGTACTTGAGCCAGCACCTGCATGAAAACCCAGTACAGACCATGCTGGTCTGCATGCTTTGAAATGGAAGCAGGAGAATGATAATGCTGAGATATTGCCAAGGACTATGGCATTCAATCTTTACTGAGAACAACCCAGAAACAGCTGGCACCACACTTGCAGAACCACTTGCAACATAAGGGCCAATGACTCTTATAATGCAACTTTGTGTGTAACTTATGTTCACCACTGGTGTAGGTGGGCTTGCATTCAAGTTGGTCAAAACAATTCTAGAGGGGAAAAAAATTAAAAGAGAGCCGAGCTGTCAGTGTCAAATCACAGCTGATGAATGAGATAACCTGCAAGACTTTGCTATACGGGAAGTCTATTTCACTGGACACAAAGCAAAAAGAAAAAATATCAAAGAGAAAGCCTGCATTAAAATATGACTTTAAAAAAGATTGTGGATTGCCCATGACATGTAATAAGTCATCTGTCTCTCTTAATAAAGTCATTATTTACTAGTGAACTAATACCAGTAACTGTTATAAGCAAAACCAACAAAGTCCATAAAAACGTAAAAAAGCTGTTCTATGAAGTTAGGTTGAAAGAGAACACGTTCAAAGTTTTAGATGAAAAAGCATTTAGACTTACAATCTGTACCATACAACCTCCATCACATATTGGAAAATGAAACATATCAACAACTCATCCTCATCCCCAACTTCAACACCATGTCTCACAACATTCTCCTAGAAAAACTAGTGGCTCATGGCTTAGGCAGGAACATCCTTTGCTGGATAAAAAACTGGCTGGATGGCTGAGCCCAGAGAGTCATGGTGAACGGAGTTATGTCCAGGTGGCGGCCAGTCACCAGTGGTGTTCCCCAGGGATCGGTTTTGGGGCCTGTCCTGTTTAACATCTTTATTGATGACCTGGATGAGGGGATTGAGTGCTCCCTCAGTAAATTTGCTGACGACACCAAATTGAGCAGGTGTGTTGGCCTCCTTGAGGGTAGGAAGGCTTTGCAGAGGGATCTGGACAGGCTGGACCGATGGGCTGAGACCAGCTGAATGAGGTTCAATAAAGCCAAGTGCTGGGTCCTTCACTTTGGTCACAACCACCCCCTGCAACTCTACAGGCTCGGGGGAGAGTGGCTGGAAAACTGCCCAGCAGAGAGGGACCTAGGGGTGTTGGTTGACAGCCAGCTGAATATGAGCCAGCAGTGTGCCCAGTTGGTCAAGAAGGCCAAGGGCATCCTGGCCTGCATCAGAAATAGTGTGGCCAGCAGGACTAGGGAAGTGATTGTGGCCCTGTACTCGGCACTGGTGAGGCTGCACCTTGGATACTGTGTTCGGTTTCGGGCCCCTCACCACAGGAAGGACATTGAGGTGCTGGAGCGAGTCCAGAGAAGGGCAATGAAGCTGGTGAAGGGTCTGGAGCACAGGTCTTATTGAGGAGCAGCTGAGGGAGCTGGGGCTGTTTAGACTAGAGAAGAGGAGGCTGAGAGGAGATCTTATCACTCTCTACAACTGCCTGAAAGGAGGCTGTAGTGAGGTGGGTGCTGGCCTCTTCTCTAAAGTAACAATTGATAGGACAAAAGGAAATGGCTTCAAGTTGCACCAGGGCAGGTTTAGGCTAGATATTAGAAATAATTTCTTCACTGAAAGAGTGGTCAGGCATTGGAACAGGCTGCCCAGGGAAGTGGTAGAGTCACCATCCCTGGAGGTGTTCAAGAAACGTGTAGATGTGGTGCTTAGGGACATGGTTTAGTGAGTGGTGTGGGTTGGACTTGATGATCCTTGAGGTCTTTTCCAACCTTAATGATTCTATGATCTCTGTTCTATGAACTTTTACAGCAAAAACAGAAAATGTATTATTTTTTAAACATGAATTTAAGTCACAGGAACTTGTTTAAGCTTTGGATTGATACCTATGGGTGTTACAATTAATGTGGCCTTTCAAACAAATGTACTACTTCTCGTGGTTTATAAAGCCACAGGGACAGTTTTTTGCTAAACACCTGGGGGGCTGAGGCAGGGACAGGGAGGGTTTCACTCACCACTTAGGGTCATGGGCAAGAAACCAACACAACTTGGGAAGAACATGAAAACAAGTGAATTTATTAACTATTTACAACAAGAAGCAAGATACTGAGAGAGAAAACCACATCTTAGAAAGGCACTTCTCCCACCCCTCCCTTCTTCCCAAAGCCCAAAGGCTTTGTCCTGTACCTTCCCCCCCTCAGCAGCACAGGGGGTGCAGTCAGTCCACCACTCTTTCCTCCTCAGGGGAGGGCTCTGCACAGTCTTTCCCAGCAGCAACATAGGGTCCCTTTTCACAGGAGAGTCCTTCTCAAGAACTACTCCAGCGTGAGTCCTTTTCCAAATGGGGCTACAGTCCCCTGACAACGGCACCGTTCTGGAGTGGGCTTCTAGTTCCAATGTGTGGTCCTCCACGGCTGCATCTTCTCATGGGCTGCACCAAGGGACAAACCATGCGTCACCATGGGTTTTCACCACGCTGCAGGGGAAATGCTGAGAGCGTTCCCTTTCATATCTCCGACCAAGTGTCTGCATGGTTGTCTCCCTCAAAATCTTGCTTCTCTCTCTGCCGCAGGCCTTCATCAGCTCCTGAGGAAACGGACTCTCGGGTGAGCCATGGCAGAGGCTTGGGCTATGGCAGGTCAGTTCGCAGAAGCCAAGCAGGTGGCTGGACGGCACAACCAGCCCGCCTGAGCCAGGCGGTGCCAACCCCATTGTTCCGTGCCCCCTCTCAAATATGTTTTTCGCAGACGCGCCGATAGGCTCAATCCTGGCCTGGGGTGAGTCCAGCCTGAAGCTGGGGAAACTTCCAACACTTTCTCACCAGGACCAGATCGGTGGTACTCCTTCCCCCACTCCCCCTCCCAGTTACCAAACGCTTGGAGCCAGGGGTGGGGGTGAACCCTTAGCAGCCACTTACAGGAGCCACCACTGTAACCCCTCCCTTGCTGCCAGAGCAGACTCGGAGCTAGGGGAACTCTCAGCAGTTACTTACAAGGGCCACTGCAGCCCCTCCCTTGCTGCCAGCAGAGCTGGAGTCCAGGGAAACCTTTAGCAGCTACTTGCAGGAGCCATCACTGTGGCCCCTCCCTGCTACCAGACAAAACCCCACACACAAAACCATAACACTACTGTTCGAATACTACATCATCTTTGGATACTGTAACTTAAAAGAAAAGTCTCATCTCCTCTTCTAAATATAAAGCACATTCCCAAATTGAGGTTTCCTATAGTCCATTATCTCCATGCGTACTGTTCTCTCAAGTGTTTCAATCTTCATGCAGGTGATGCAGTCCGGTTTCATGGAACTAAGAATGACAATGCCATTAAACTGCTTTAGTATATTATTTTTCCACATCAATAACGCCTAAGTTTTATCACTACTGGGACAATCCTTATAAAAATAAACTGTTAAACACACACCGTATCTCTACATAATGTCACTAAAACGACACTTGTAATGTCTTAAAGAACATGGGATTTATTTACTAATATTTTAGGACATTAGTCTCACTCAGACCTGAAAAATAAAAAAAAAAGCTTCAATTCAATATAATTAAGGTAGTTAAAACTTTGTGTTTCATGATTTCTTGGCTTTTGAAAAATAAACTACTATCTATCTTGAATAGTAGTTATTACCATGTTTCGTAATTCTTCAACCATAGTAGGATACAGGATGTTTTTCAAATGATGAAATCTAACTAACATGAATAAATACTGAGATTAGAGGGGTTTTTGCCTAAAAAAAAAAAAGTATGACAAAAACCAAAATAGCTATATAAAATGTTCTTTCAACTTTTAAATCAGACTAATGGGAGAATCTACAACTGCTTACATTAACTCGCAGTTAAAGAAAAAAAAAAATCACCAATCAACTATAACTTCTTTCTAGCTAATTTTGCTTGGCATGTGTTTGAGCCTGTTCCTAGTATTAATTTGTTTTCCATACAAGGTGTTCAGCAAATTTCAATATACTTTTCCCAATAAAATCCCTGCTTTGTATGCTTAGGGATATTAAAACACTATGATTTTCAGAATCAGAAAGGTCAGATTGCCTCCTATAAGCAGAGTGAAGCTTAAAAGAAGCTTATAAGAGCAAAGCTTATCTGAAAAACATATAAACTGATATACAAAGCAGATACTTAATCAAACCACTGAAGCACTGCTCTAAATTTATATATCAAATCTTCAAATTATTAGCTCAGAAAGTATAAGCAAATGAATATATTATCTGGTGAAAGATTCTGCTGAACAGTTACAGAAAGTGTTAGTTGATCCCTCACAGGGAAAATTTTTCTAAGGTCACTACCTAACTGAAGGAGTGACTCCAAAAAAGGTTACCAAACAACAAATATAACTTTGCTAACAATTCTGAAGGTTGCAAGACTCCGGCGAACAACAGACGAGCTTGCTTTAAGTATTCAAAATTCACTGAAGTAATGGCCCTAACTAAATCTATTTTACAAAAAGGGGAAACTCATTTTAATTAACTGTAATTTTAATCTTAATAGTGATTTTAGCCTCTTAATTTTTTTTTCAAAAGTAATTTTACTGATAATAAATGAAAGACATGAAAGACTAAATTGCGTAATAAAGCATGAGGGGCATACAGTTATGAGATACCATGCCCCTGAGAGAAGCAAGCAGTGTTTTATGTTCAATGAAAATCTTAAGAGCAACATGCAAAAAAATGAGATAATATTCTTCAAACAATTAACAACCACATTTCAGAAGTGGATTTTTAAAATACTGCTATTTCTCAAGACATGAAAAAAGTTGTAAATCAGTAACACAAGCAAGCATAGCCATCTTTTCCTCACCGATTTCTAAAATACTTAAAATGATTATTGAAAATATATCTTCCCTGTCATTTAGGCCCTTCAACAACTGACAATTATGTAACTAGAAAACCACTTGATTTTGGCAGCTAGTAAAGCCCCAAATGATTTTACTGTTGACATAGTTTAACAACTCACTAAATGATATGAAAAGTATTTTTTACCTTTTACTACAAAAAAAAAAACCTTTTTGAAATTTGCTTGAGAAAAAAATGTAAACCAGCCATTTTTCACTTGTGCTGAGCTGCAAATGAAACTATTTCTTTATAAACCTAAGTTCCCATCTCCTGGCATGAATGTATATTCATTTTAGGAAAGTACGTTCAAATGAGTATAGCAAGCTTGAGTTGATAACAGAAAACTTTTTTGGCACGTGCATTAGATCCAACTTGAACTCCCAAGCTGAAATGAACAGCAGCAGTGAAGATGTTTTTCCTTCACAAGTACAAGGCAAGTGCTTACAAACAATGTTTGAAACGGGATAAGCAAGGTAAGGAAAAAGCAGCACAAAGCTCACAGCACTAACACTAAGCACTAATTTTTCTCATCTCAAAATGCTAGGAAAATATTTTTTTTTTAAAAAGCCTTCAGAAACAACTGAAGAAACCTGATTATTCTCTACAGCCTATACACCTCGATAAACTCAGCATGGCATTTTAAAACAACAGCATTTTATCAAGCAGTTCTCTAAGTTTTCCTCAGCATGGGTTACATCTCATTTCTGACTCTGTCCTCTCCCATGGGATGCTTTAATGGTTTCCAAAGATTAACTGCTTTAAGGCCAGCATTATTTCTATATAGCTTGAGTTTATAAGTAAAATGGGAAACAGTACACCAGAGCAAGTGTGTGAGGGTGCAAACACAGAGGAGAGAAATATACATTTATCAGCACTATGCAAATAGACCCAGTTCTCCATGTATCAACTAACAGCTTTTTTTGGGCTACCCAAATAAGCTGAAGGCAGAACAGTTATTCATCAAATCTCATAATACTGGAATTTTGGGATACTCAGTGAAACCAGTAGGAGGTCAATTTAAAATGAATGAAGTACTCTTTAAAATTGACTAGAGAACTTCTGGAGCTCTCTGCTGTAAGAGGTTGTGAATACAGATGGTACCAGCAAATGCAAATTAGAATTCTACAAATTCATGGACAGCAGATCAATAAATGGATACGCAGAGGGATGTATGCCCTAATATCCTTAATACAAGAATGATAGGGAGATGGGCAAGAGTAAGTGGCCAAACCTGCCTGCTCTTCCTAAATAGAACCTTGCTGCCACTGTCAGAGATGGAATGACAACTCAGATGGACTTGGCCTCAGCCACAGCATGATGTTTCTTAGGAACTAATACTACACACATACAAAAGACCTGAAATATTTTCTTTTCATCTTGGTATGGACTTTTACTCAGGTATAAGTAAATCAACATTCAAATATTACATCTGAAAGCTTCCCTGAATTATTTGTGCTTAGACAAGATATTCTACCTCCACAGCTGCTACTTAAATTGATTTACTACTCTACAAAAAAATATAACATAAATGTGGTAATAAACTAATGCCAAATTAGGATTTGGACTAAGGAAAATCTGTCTCGCTTAGAACTAAATGATTAGAGAAGCAGTAAAAGACAGACATCAGTCAAACCCATTTATATTTATCACAACCACTGGTGTGATACATCCCCTTTAAAAAGCACACAGAAGATGTAAAGTATAGCCCTCCCCTTTGATGAGCAAAGCAAAAAATTATGCCCATGCTGCCCCATTCTGCTAAAGGAATATAAAGCAACAGAAATCCTCCCACTATCACACCAAGGCAGCTTTGTCACCTGAGCAAACTCTGGCTTCTTTGCAGTATTTAACATTATGCAACATGGCTATGCCCAGAAAAAAACAGATAAAGATTTATCAAAACCAGATAAAGCAACTAGCAATCATTTTGGTTTAAGAAGCAGCATAAAAAAATTCCCTGTTTTCCAGACCAACAGGTAAATGCTGCAAGAAAAGAAAAGATATGTGAAACAATAGAATTAAATTGTTCTTGGGATCTTGATCAACAACATCAGAAACAATACTTCTGTGCTTGCTGGTAGACACAACACTGCACCAAAGTATTTTGAGTAGAATAAAAAAAAAGCTAAGTAAGGCTATTCATGTCCCAGGATGCTTTCCTGAAATTCCAACCAGTTCCAGCAAAAGTGTACGCTCCACTTATTTATATTTGCCTAGAGGTTGAAACAGGCATAGTAATTGCCACTTTTCAGCTCAAGCACTACTAAGACTCCTATACACTGCTTAGCAGCTCCCATATTTTACCCTGAGTATGTCAGTGCTTCTGTGATATGTTAGCTTTCGTTCCCCGCGCTTTCTCTGCATGGACATACACAATATGTGCATATGCAAATTACATAATTCAAAGAATGAAGGAACCTTTCCTGATGGGATGAATAGATTTAGCAGCAACAAAAACATTACTGCAAGTAAGATTCTTCATTTTTATACACTACTGTGTATTTCTTATGATTCGTGTCTAAGATCCTGCTAAATATTTAAACAACAATACAATATCAGTAAGTAAACTCCTTAAATCAGACATCCTCTATACTGTATAGTGGAAACAGATGTGCTCTTATTAAGGCTATATTGTAACTCAACAATAATTTGTCATATTTGACATATTGTTAAATTACGTGCACCTGCCAGAACTGTAGCAGCAATTACAAACAATATATATACCACTTTTATTTTAAATACCTAAACAACTCATGTAGATGTGAATACGATGTATGGAGAAATTGTAATTTCCTAAATGTCATCACCAAACAACACCTAATGTCTCACAATTTCTTTTTATGTATATTTTATTATAGCACCCAACTGTTTCAACACTCCAGTGGCTGAACTTTAATGTGGTTCAGGCAGCCCAAAGTAACATCACCAAATGTTTAACATCTGTGAAAGTTGGACCAACAAATGCTCATATTTTCAGGAGGTCATGCTGGCCAGCTTTCATTAACAGTTACTTTAAACTTCAGTTTTCTTTATAGCTTTTTAATTCAGGAAGGACATGGAAAGTTCACCTTAGCTAAGGTGTTAAGTTTATTCCAAACTCATATGATATTAATCTTTAGAATATTTATAAACTTCTAAAAGTTTCCTTTCCTTACTCCAATATTTGGATCTTGTTTAATTCACCCATTACTTTAACATAGGAAAACAACACTTCTAATTAGGTCTTAGAGTTCAGCATATTTCCAGAGAATCTCCCAGCTCTCATGTCCTTTTACTTTATTTTCCTACTTTCCACCCTCATCTACAATATTCACACCAGATTTACGATTTGCAAAACTCCTTAATGCCCTGGATATTTCTTATTGCTGACAATTCTATAATCAGAAACCATTGTACCTTGAAAAAAAATCTATTCAGAGCTTTGAATTTTCTACCACAGTCATACCCATAGCAAGGCTTGAATTTTGCTGCAGACTTCTAAAACAAAGAGCTCCACTCTGGGGTTGGACATTCAGTGGAAACTTGTAGGTCAGAACCCCACGGGACTCAGTGATGCAGGAATTCCAGGGAGTGGATTTCAGTGCAGGTTCAGGACTGTAGGGCGTACAACTACCTGATACTTAAGTGCGCATAACAAATTCTTTAATCTGCACAGTTCATGGGAAAAAGGAAAGAAAGTATCTTTTAATAACAGCATAATTATAGGAGATGGTGATTAAAAGAACAAGAGACATAATCTATTTTAATGATCAAAAACCCCCACTAATTTGAAAAGAGAACAGATGAAAGAAGACACCACCAATAAGCAACATTGCACACACACTAATTATCCCTATGAAAATCCAAATTTCTTTCCCCTTCTGTCCCCACGTCAGCTTCACATAGAATCATAGAATGGTTTGGGTTGGAAAGGATCTTAAAGATCATCAAGTTCCAACCCCCCTGCCATGGGCAGGGACACCCTCCACTAGACCAGGTTGCTCAAAGCCTCATCCAGCCTGGCCTTGGACACCTCCAGGGATGGGGCATCCACAGCTTCCCTGGGCAACCTGTTCCAGTGCCTCACCACCCTCATAGTGAAAAATTTCTTCCTGATGTTTAGTCTAAATTTACCCTCTTTTAGCTTATACCCGTTACCCCTTGTTCTCCCACTGCACTCCCTGATCAAGAGTGCCTCCCCATCTCTCCTGTAGCCCCCTTCAGGTACTGGAAGGCTGCTATTAGGTTTCCTTGGAGCCTTCTCTTCTCCAGGCTGAACAACCCCAACTCTTTCAGCCTGTCCTCATAGGGGAGGTGCTCTAGCCCGCTGATTAATTTTGTGGCTTTCCTCTGGACTCTCTCCAACAGGTCCATGTCTTTTTTATGTTGGGGGCCCCACATCTGAACACAGTACTCCAGGTGGGGTCTCACGAGAGCAGAGTAGAGGGGGAGAATCACCTCCCTTGACCTGCTGCTAATGCTTCTTTTGATGCAGCCCAGGACACGGTTGGCTTTCTGGGCTGCAAGCACACACTGCCGGCTCATGCTGAGCTTCTCATCCACCAATACCCCCAACTCCTTCTCCTCAGAGCTGCTCTCTATCCATTCTCTGCCCAGCCTGTATTTGTGCTTGGGATTGCCTGGACCCACGTGCAGGACCTTGCACTTGGCCTTGTTAAATTTCATGAGGTTTGCATTGGCCCACCTCTCCAGCCTGTCAAGGTCCCTCTGGATGGCATCCCTTCCCTCCACCGTGTCCACCACACCACACAGCTTGGTGTCATCAGCAAACTTGCTGAGGGTGCACTTGATCCCACTGTCCATGTCTCCAACAAAGATGTTAAACAACACTGGTCCCATTACCGACCCCTGTGGAACGCCACTTGTCACCAGTCTCCACTTGGACATTGAGCCATTGACCACAACTCTTTGAGTGCGGCCATCTAGCCAATTCCTTATCCAGAGAGTGGTCCTTCCATCAAATCCATGTCCCTCCAGCTTAGAGACAAGGATGTCATGTGGGACTGTGTCAAAAGCTCTGCACAAGTCCAGATAGATAATGTCTGTTGCCTTTTCTCTGTCCACCCGCACTGTGGCTCTGTCGTAGAAGGCCACCAAATTCGTCAGGCACGATTTTCCTTTGGTAAAGCCATGTTGGTTGTCGTCAATAACCTGCTTCTTTTCCATGTGCCTTAGCATAGATTCCAGGAGGATTTGCTCCATGATCTTGCCAGGCACAGAGGTGAGACTGACTGGCCTGTAGTTTCCCGGGTCTTCTCTATTTTCTTTTTTAAAAATGGGGGTTATGTTTCCCCTTTTCCAGTCTGTGGGAACTTCACCAGAGTACCACAACTTCTCCAATATGATGGATAGTGGTTTGGCAACTTCATCTGCCAGTTCCTTCAGGACCCGTGTATGTATCTCATCAGGTCCCATGGACTTGTGCACCTTCATGTTCTTTAAATGGTCTCGAACCTGAACCTACAGCTTTTCCTACATGACTCAGAGGTTCACATTCCTTGCTGTAGTCTCTGTTTCACAAGGAGATACAGGAAATAACCTGTAAGAGACATGCTCTTTATGGTTATTTACAGGTTTTAGCAATATTGCCATCTCTTACTCCTTTGTCCATCAGGAATACTTGGCTTTCACTGTATTATAAATCTGGATATTCCACCATGTGCCATTTTAATAGTATGCAGCTATACACTCCTATTGCAGAGCACCAGAGAGGAAGCTTCAATGGGGATAGGTGGGAACTGATCTCTCCCATGCCTACAAGTTGTACAGAGATCCCACTCCACAGACTCTCCAGTGCTGCAGTGGTACTCTCTCATCAAGTAATAGTTGACCTGCAGCACTTTGAGGAGAATGCAGCCCACCAAGTGATGCCAGGGAGACTCAGCTTCTTTCTCTAACAGTTAAGAATTACAACACACAGGCTGTTATGAGACTCAGCTTTGCTCCAGGACTTTGGACCCCGCGTATCCAACATTTAACACACAGCTTGTTAGTGGCTGCTTTAGTGTTTCTCCCTTTTATTATTAATAAAGAGCACTGGCACAGATACATTGGAAAGGAAGGTGAATATAAAGCTCATTCTGAAAAGCACAAAGGTTTTTTTATTTTGGAAATGTTTGCATTATGTATGGGCTTACAAGGAAGGCTTTATAGACTCCCTTAAGTGATTTACTGTTGAGGTACATATTGATTATAATCTCCAGTTATTTAAAAGGAGACCTGTTTACCCCACAGCACTTAATACACTGTGACATGTTTCAACTTAACAGTGACACTGGTAAACAAAAGTTACTGATCTACCTAGTGAGTTATAAAACTTGTAACACGCTGTAAACAGCTCTGTCATTTATTTAGCATATTGCATTGCACGAGTTGCTTTATTTACCTAGTGGTAAATCTTTATGTATCAAAAATGCTACAGAAGGCACAACAAATAAATTACAAACAGACACTAACATCTGACTAGTTAATCAAACAAATAGGACATGTAACAAAAGAGAAAAGCTATAAATATTGACAACAAGCTGCTTCAGTTACAAAAACATTCAATACTTCAGTTCTCAAGTGTGAGTTTTATATCAGTCCCCTGGAAACAGTTTGTATCCTCCAATAAATTTTTACAGTTGATTCACCTGCCTGATACCCTTCAGCCATTTCCTTCAGAAGCTGTCAAACCCGCCAACAATAATATATGGCCCAACCAACAAGAACAGCTGTAGCCCTTCTCTCTGCTGGTTCCCGCACCCTGTTCTGCATAAAATAATACATCAAGATTAATTGATTTCCTGTCAGTCTCACAGAACAGAAAATTAATTTTCATGTAGCTATTTTCCTCAGCATATGAATTTCAAACATAGCAAGTAATTTAAGTTTTTTAATTATTCATAAGCAGAAGGGGAAAAAAAAGAAGAAAAAAAAATCACAACACATGACAAAGTGAACCCCTGAAAGCCCCAAGGCCATGGCCTGGGCCTTGATTTGTGCTGAGACAACAATAGCATTCAGTAATGCCTATATAAATAATATATGTATTAACATACATCTTAGTACAACACCAATTCCTCTCACTGTGACCCAAGACCACCAGGTCATACAGCAGCAGTTTGTCACAGTCTGTGCAGTGGGCTGCACATGACACACTACAAGAAAAACATATAACACGTCAGCCATGCTGGATTGACCCCGATTGCCTCTGGAGCATGAACACACCTATAATATAATGGGAAGGTAATGGTCAGTCTTTGAGGAGAAGACTAAACCTTGCTAATCAGCAGGGTGTCATGTCAGCAAACCCTCTCTTTGCAGATGACACTAACTTGTGCAAGGAAAATTCCTAATGGAAAATTAAACAGAATAATCTGTCTTGCTCAAGTTAAATCTTTTATAGATGATTGCTGAAGTCTTAAAGAAGAACACAGGCCACTCAAAAGACAGTAAGATGTCATAAAGAAAGCACATTGAAAAAAAATCTCATTTGCTAAGGTTCATTCTCTAAACAGACACTCTCACAAGTTGCAAAATAGAATTTATGACCTTGAACTGGGGCCAAAATTGTACAGGTAAATAACCATAACTCAAAGTATTCATTATAATAATTTGTGATGAAGTACAAACCACTCATTTATTTAGTGCAACACATGAACAATAATGTTAGGATTGGATTTTTGTTTTTTAAAAAAACACAGCTAACTCACACTATTCAATGCTTGTACATGGCTTGGGGGTGAGGGTAAATTACAGGGTGAAAATGTACCCATAAATTCAAAAGGAGTTTGCAAATGCTGAAGGCCTGTCACTGAAAGTATTAAAAAACTGGTTTGCTTTTTAGTGCTCTTTCCGTTCTTGAAAAGTATTGGGAAGCTTCACTTTATTAGTTAAACCTTGCTAAAAAAAAAACCCAAACTGTTTGACAAGGTGTACCATAAAATTACTCCATAGGAAAGTTTCTTACCATTATCAGTGGCACTAGATAAATTTACAAGGATGGAAGTCGAGGGAAGATCAGGAAGACAAGAAAACAAGCAGCACTGCGACCATTTTTGGTTGTATATTTTGATGAAATGTTAACCAAGAAGAAGAACTGCCACAAGTGTGGTATAAATGTTCAATATAACTAGAGCCTCTATACTAGATGGCAAACTGCTTATAGTATGTCTGGGCACTGCTGCAGGCTAGTAGCACTGTACGGAAGATTCTTCTGGTATCTCCATGACAAAACCATTTCCACTACTTTTTCAAAGACTCCTAATTTTCCTCTTCAGAGAAGACTGAAAAAAAAGAGAAGTTTTGAACCAAAACTCAGCATATCTACAGTAAGCCCATAAATGCAAGTTTTGAACAAGAATCCTAGGTTCTGTTTTTATTAATACAAATGAGGTTTTCAAAACAGGAATCCAAGCTAAGTATCGTGTCGACACATGCGCCATAAAGCTTTGGTTGGGATGGAAAAAGAGACTTGATTTTTTTTTTCTTCAAAGCAGTGATGCAGGTTAAAGGCCTTTATCATCTGTACATTTATCCTTATGAATATATGGATATCTAATACCAACAAAATTATCAGCAAACAAGATCAAAATATGTATGCCATGCATTTTCCCTGTCAATTGTGTTTATTAACATCATGACACATTAATTCCAAAAAAATCCACTGAAAATAAAAATTGCATTTACCTCTAAAATGTAGAGAAAGAAAGTTTATACTGCAAAGTACTAACCTATTCAGAAATATAGCTCATATTTATTGTTCTGTCTGAAAATAGTTATACAGAGATTTGAACTAACACCAAAAAAAAGTGGTGCCTAACTTTAACCGGCAGAGGCTGAGAAGTTCATCACTTTTGATAGATTTGTTTTGTTACTTTCTTATCATATTACAAATCAGTTAAAAGAAATAATGCATTCTACTTATTAATACCAGCCATTCAACAACTGTCTTAACAGTTTTTCATGTCAAATTTATCTGCAGTTGTCCTTCTAATATTTCCTTGTTTTTTCTAGCCTTTCTTTAAGAAAATAAACTGAGATCATCATGAGCTTATTACGTTCATTGTTAAAATATATGTTTGCAATCCTGTAAATGAAATGTATGAAAGAAAAAAAACCAAACCAAACACACACACAACAAACCAAAAAAACCCCACAACTTTGCAAAGTTGATACTGTTCCTGGCATAGCTTAAAGGTCTTTGTTTCTGTAAATTCAATTGAGTGTTTCTATTTCCAAGTCTAGCAAGAGGTTCTAATTATTGTTAGAAGCCTAATTAGCATTTAGTATTACATTACAACAACTGCAGCAAAATTGTACCCGTTCTCCAATAAACAGTATTCACAGTGTGCAATCAAGCTGCTGTACGATGCAATGAGAATTAATAGCACTGCACGACAATGGTAAATCCTACAACTCCCGCTGTGTGTGTTTAATAATTTTTCACTCCTTCCAGATTGTTCCCATCAAGCACAATTCCCAAGATCCTAATCAGCTTTCTTCCCCATCAATACTACACAGAGATCTGAGCACTGAAAATTATCTGCAATTTCAAAAAGTGCTTTGTTGCATTATTAGGCCACTGACCTAAGAGGTAATGGGTAAATAGCTTCTGAAAAATATCCAAAGCACAACATAAATTAAAGCTTATAGTCTTGCCTGCTGTTCTTACCAGAGCTGTAACTGCAAGCTCTAACAGTTTTTACACAAAATCCTTAACTACAGTATTTTTTTACACAAAAAATAATAGAAATATGACAATGTTTATATTTAAATAACTTATTTTACTGTATTTTACACAAATAATATAAGTTGGAAAGCCATAAGCACCTTTTTAAATGTATTGCATATGTACACACACAGAGCAATCAGAACCACCACCATAGTTCCGTGTTTGTGCATGCAAAATATGCGAGTGACTTCCAGAAAGAGATGCACACACATAGCCACACAGAAATGGAATCAGTGTTTTAATTTGCTTTTTTAGACAAAGTAAGAAATATAGATCCTAATCAGAATGTTATGTTATGATGGTCAGATAAATTCCAAGTTCATCATGTTTCCTTAGAACTTACATATTTCATAATTTTATCTGACAATTAAGATTCACTTAACAGAGAAACAGTGGCATAAGACAGGGGCGACTTATTTCTGCAGGCAAAATGCCGCATGCCTCACCAATACATTAGCAAGGTACATCCTCCATATGCCCAGATAAATGGACTCACTTCCTATATAAAACGGTCGCTGTGTCAGTGACAGGGTGCAAAGGAACCAGAAACCTGACTTGTGGGTCCATATGCTGGTTACTGCACACCATCAGACATTTGAATATTATGAAAGGAGTTGTAAGTTTGGCAAAGCACTCCCTCTCTGGCTTTGTCATATTAATTTGTTTCAGTTAATGGAGTCTTAGCCTTTCCCCATAATCACTATCCCTTATTATGGAAATCTTACCTATATAATAAGCTCATCTTCTCATGAGGGACTTCTTCCTACCTTTCACAGTTTGTCAGTGCCAGTACCATTTAAGTTTTACCTGGCAGACAGAAAGTAATTTTATTTTACCTGGTTATCAGGAGATATAAAACATTACGGTATTAATTACCAATTACTACTACCTCTGACAAAATGTGGAATTATTAAGTATCTTTAAACAAAAAGAGGATTTGTTCATTAATTCCTATAACAAAAAAATAAGGATATGTGCGAAAGTCTTCTGCAGTAATTTGCACGTGTTTCTGATGAGCTCATTATGCACTTGAGGATCACACTTGAAAGAACACCACATTATTACAGATTTTGACACAGCAACAAGCACATGGGAGGGAGGGGATGGGAGAGCTTGAGACAGAAAAGGGAGAAGTTATAAGATAGCTCTCACTATGGTCTGAGATGTTGGTAGCCTTTAAAGAAAAAAAAGCAGTATTCCTCACACAATGTCTGAGTCATGCCAGATAAATGGGAGATGTATCAACATCTGTGTAGCAACATGGAATTCCATATGTTTTGGTTAGGCAGAGCCAAATATGAAATTCAATGAGGAGCTAGCACCAGGCACTTTTTCCCCCAGTAGGCAGTGGTAATAAATACAGAATCAGTGAACTGTGAAAGCAGCTTCTCCTTCTCAATAGGCCTACTTCAGAAAGATGGACTTTTCAGTCTGGTCTGCAGAGAACAGTCTTCCTGAACACCTCTGAAACAGCCTACTTTTCTAAAATCAATTACATATATCCGCAGAATAGAACATCTTGTTTCCATATGATAAGTTGAAGACACAAAAGCAGCTTGATCATATAAGAGGTGGGGAAAAAAAAAAAGGAGGTTCCAAATATTAATTCCTCACATGACAAATGGCACTTGGTAGCCTTCACTTTGGCTATCACAGATGTCACACTGCTAGTGCAACTACCGCAATTAAAATGGCATGATGAGTTTATCCAATATAACACAACTGTTGGCTTTACTACACGGCTAATAATCATTTACTCTCCAAGACTTTCTCTCTGTTTTTCACTCTTCAGGAAGTGCATAAATCAAACAAATTTACACCTCACAAAACCAAAAAACACATATCTAATTTTATTACTAGCTGTGGATAAGAAAGCTGCAACAGCCAGATGAGAACATAGCGCAATTTTTATTCTGCACTGACACTTGTCTCCATGGAAGCTGTAATACGCTGTTGTGCTGGTGACTTTGAACTTGCTTCTTGGCCGTCACTTTGTTTGACTGTTGATGAGCTCTCCAGACAGCTTTGTCCATTACATCTTATGAGTTTCTTTTCCCTGAATGTTCAAACCTGCCTATCATTCTGTGTTAACTCTTCTGTATATTCTTTTCTTTCTTTTTGGGCCTTTAAGTTGGTGCATCATCCTCAGTTTTGAAGTTTGATATTCAAGCAGGGATGCCCGATTCATTTCATTTAAAAATATGAACCCAATAGGCTTAATCCAGAATCCCTGGCTCTGAACTGGGTTACCATATGTTGTATTTGATTTGTATTTCTATCAGTATCAACCCAAGCATCCTTATACACACCAGCTATGAACATGATTTATAGCAAGTCATTCAAGGCAAAGCCTGTAGCTTCCCTTCACAATTTGACATTATCAGATTACTTCAGAACCTGGCAGCAGCTTCCATAAGTAACAAGCTGTCACTGTAAAATAAATCACTCCCTCAGAAATAACAGTTAAAAACATAGATTAGCATGAACAGAGGTCAGTATTTTAGGCTTGTTTTTTGTTTCCCCTCTCAGCCAAGTCACAAATCAACCTTTTATCTGACCAAAAGGAAAACCAAAAATAAGCACAAAACTTTTAATTCATCTCCAAGACAGAAATTAAAAACAACAATAACAACAAAAAAACTAGGCACAATGCCTTTGGGTAGCCCAGTTTAACCGCATGAGGATAGTCTTTGTTTAGAAACAGCCATAATAAAAAAAAGCAGTAGCCAACAACTTGAACAAGGCAAGCATGTTCATTAGTGTTTACTTTACCAGTTTCCCAGTATTCTAAATAAAAACACTACATGACAAAGTGTTTTGGTAACAACCAGCGTCACAGTTACAATTTTCTACAGAGATATCCCTACTCAGATAGGTTATTATTATTACTGCATCCTGATAATGTAAATCTACAAAAGGGGTACTTTGAAAGGCCATCAACAGAAGTACCAGCATGCTCTGCTGCAAGAATATTAGCTTGTAATGTGGAAGTCCCATCCGAGTAGATTGAACACTAGTACATAAACACAATTTGCCTCCCCCCAAAAAAGAGAGTTCTTAATTTCCCTGCTTTGTTTTTCTCTCTTAAGAAACAATGTTTAAAATTTAAAGAAATTCAACTTACTGCCTTAATACTATAGGGTCTTGATTTGCTGCAATCTCACAATAAATTGAATTTTAACAAATCTAAAATTTAAACAACTCATTTACTACTCAATCCCTTGAGCTTTCAGCTTAGCAGCTGGAAGTAGACCTTGTTAGAAACCCAAAACAGCTTTTGATAAGCTATTACACAATGACAGAAATACTTTCTTCTATTTGACGCGACCTAAGAAGTTATATTGAGTACTTTCTGATCAATGGGCAACTCAAACTTTAGAATGAATCAATAGTAACTGGAAAAGCAGGCTAATTTCTCTCCTTCATTTCACCAACAAATGAGATCTGAAATGGTGAGATCCACTACTTCTACATTTTGAAAGAACAGTGACTAAAAACTATTGAATGCAGTTCACCACTACAGGTAACATTACTTTCCTAAGGCTTTTTTTTACAAAAAATATAATTTGATAAGCTTACTTTTGTTTGTTACACATCCAGCATTTTAAGGCAGATTTATTTAACAAATGAGTGCACAAATCAAATGTAGCTTTCGTAGACTTCCAATTCAAATCCAACTAGTTTTAACTATAAGAAGCTCAGATAGAAAATAAGAAATTAGTCATTTGGCATGTCCTCACATTAAAAAAAAAAGAAAGAAAAAAAAAAGGTTAACGCTATCTAGTTGCTTGAATAAACATGAATATAAGACACATTCTCTTGATTAGCACAAAGAAAAAAAATAGCAAAAGTACTATAAATACATGACTTAGCTCCTAACTAGGATGTTTTGATCAGTGCTCATGAGAACCTGCTTCTTTTCTTGAGGAAAATCAAATTAATATTCTAACGCAGAACAACATTAATTTCAGAACTGTAATTCAAGGCACTTGCTGATTAAATTATCCTAAAACATTTGGGGTCTTACCAGGATTTGCACTCGGTGGTCTTTCCACAATTTTATTCAATAAAGGTCATGTTCAGTGAAACTTATAGTTGTGGTCATTTTCCACTATTAGCAATCCTATGACTGTCGAGATGCCCTCTTTCACGTCAATCATTTTATATCTGACCAACTCATTTATTTTGCTTTTTGCAGTTTGACACTTGAAAAGTTCATATTTCATCATTACAGAGGATTCTCTGCATTCACCTCTAGAGAGAAAATAAGAATTTGAAATTCTGTTCAATGTTCTGTTTAATGTTCATTAAAATACAATGTTTTTGATAATATAACATTATCAGCTAGAAAATGTTGCAATTTTGAAGTCATTTAATTATACTGCTTTACATTACCCATCCGAGTATCTTTTTTCAAAGTCAATACAGTACAAACATGAAAGAAACTAACTGTGAAAAGTGTATCTCCTACAGTTTACCACTCTTTGATATGTAAACAGATCAGTGCAATCCTTTTTTATATTTTTCTCTACCATTATGCTGAAAAAGCACTTTTTGCTATAAAAGAATATACTACATTTATTAGCACACATACGTACAGATGTAAGCACATAATACTGTTAGTAAACATAGCTGAAGAGACGAAAAGATGAAATGAATATATCATGCCTTCAAATGTAATTGAATCGCAAAACCTTTGAAATATGTTTAAGTTTACTTTGTGTGCATGCTGTGTTTATATATGACTAACACATGAGCATACATGCATATCTCTGAAAAGCGGAGAACAGTTGAAGGAAAAAAAGCTTTAATTAATGAGCAACACTAACTGAGGATTTCTAGATATTAGTATCTGAGAGAGATGAATCCCACACAGGTCCAATATACAGGACTAAGTATGGATGGATTAATCTGGATGTCCTAGACTTCAGTGGGGGGCATCTCTGTTTTTTCCAGCTCTTGTAAGAGGAACACTAGAATCGAGATAGGTATGTGAATACCAGATATGATGACTGCACTACAACCCAAGGGCCCAAACCAAATTAAGCAAATTGATTCATTATGTATTCTAGTGTATGACTTTTACTGTGAACTTTAAAAGGTAAAAGTTGTCAATTAGCACACAAGGGAGTACATGTACCTCTGCAGAGACAAGTAATAGGGAAAAAAAAAACAACCAGGAGTAAAGCAGAAAAATTATTAGTCTTCAAATACTTTGCTACAAAATGAAAAAAAAAACTCCAGAGTTATTCGATGTTTCATGATCAAGAGAAAAAAATATTTGTGTCAGTACAGGCAAGAATGGATATGCCACAAGGGTCTAGTGAATAGATCTGCAAAGCACGCAACAGCCAGAACATGAATGCTCTGCTCTCCTGATACACAGACGGTAAATTTGTTTATTAAGTCAACAACTTCACTGCAAATGCTATGGTATGTTTGCCAAAGAATGATTAAATTATTTCATTTTGCACTTGTAACATACTGCTGAAATCTTGCAGCCACCCCCTCCCCTTTTTTAAAACCTGTTATCCCCACCACATGCCACCTCCCCTCTCAGCAAGGGTCTTAGTCATGAGAAATGACTCTGTTACCTTGTGCCCATAAGAAATCGTAGGGCCTGGTGCTAGAGCTATCCAGGCATAACAAGTTATTTCCCAGCATGCTCACTGATTAGCTATGTTCCATAACCATAAAGTCAACAATAATCTACCTACATGCCCTTTCTGCAGGTGGTTGACCTATAAATGTTAAAAAAGTCAGTGGCAGTTCAGCCTAAATTACTTGGAAAACATTAAGCATAAACATTAATGCTGCACCATGTCCTTGACTATACAACTGGGACTCTACAGTCTGCAAAATAATGTTACTTGATATGATTCTTTTTTTCCTCTATGAAAGCACTTTCCCATTATAAAACTATCCAGTGCCCCTCCTACCTGATGTTCCATTTTTTCCTTCAAGTCTCTTTCCCATAAAAATTAAAAGCAAGTTCCCCTAGTATGGGGCCAATTCCTCTTCTTTTAGCAGAGTCCTTCTTCCAGACATCTAGGGACCCAACACACTGACACAACTGAATATCAAACATCCAAGCACTCTGCACACTGAAACTGAAAAGGAACACTTACCATAAAATGTCAAGTAAGTCTTTTTCTCTAGGTAAAAAAACTCTTTTACTTGATTCCCATTGTTTTGTTTTAACTAGGGATCCTTAACAAAAACTCTCCTGGAAGATTACTCTCATTATTATTTCCTTTACTATGTAGCAAGACACTGTTTGTAGGTTAGCTCTGTGGAGTCTTTCATTGCAGGGCAGATACTGCATTGAAGAGACCCTGTCATAAAAGGAAGGGCAGGAATGCTCTCGCTGGAGGTGCACAAGATCTGGGTTCCTTGGTGTTCTCTGGTACAGCCTCAGCTCATGCATGTATGCATTTCTTGTGAGCATGAGAAGAAACTCAGCAAAGGATTAGGCTAGTGATGCAGGCAACTTCTTTTTACACGCTATCATGGTCTCCTTTAGGGAAGGAAAAATAACCAATATCACCTGCTCCGGTAGGCAAATTTTCAGTGAAGGGGGGCTTATGCTTCTTTTCTTCTTAAGGAGAACAAAACTTACTCATATGCCTCCATTAGCTAATTTTGCCCAACACAGTATCTAATCAAGATTGTTTTCTTCTTTCTTACAACTACTGGATTGTAGTCAAGATCCTGTAATATCAGAGTGTGAAGTTGCCTAAAATGCATGTTTAATTTTAAAAATATTTCAATTAGCCTTTAGGAAAATTACCCAATCTTTATATGGGCTGGTCTTCCTACCAAGCCCCACTTTTCTATGAAAAGCTTTCTAACAGAACATATTCTGTAAATTCACCTGACTTGTTCCACTGCCTGAACAGAAGACTTAGGGCTTCATACTAAAAAAAAATAAATAAATAAATAAATAAATAAATAAAAGCACCAAAACCTCACACACCAAGGGAACTACCACAACTACCACTATCAAATAAAACGCTATAACATGAACCATAAAAGCAGTGTAGGAGTAACAGTGGCTGCTACGTTCAAGTGGCAGCACTGAAGAGCACAGAGCCTGTGATTTCGTGCAGTACCCTGTGACTGGAATGATAATAATTCACATTCCCTGTGCAGTAATTCAAACCCTTCCCTTTTGGTATTGTGGCACTGAATGCTCCTTGCTATTAACTACAAGCAAGAAAAAAAGAGTGTGTCGCCTTCTTAGAAACTCTGAAATGCACGATGTCTGACACTGTTCTAAAATCAAAATCAAAATCAATGACTCATCAATTCTTTCAGTAGCTTTTCAGGATTAATATCTTCACAGAATATGCTAAGTATCCGGCAGATTTAGTAAGCAATATAAGACACATGGATTTTGTCAACACTAACTTCAATGGCCAAACTCTTCCAGTAGCTTAATTATGAGCAGTCCTAAAACTCAGTCTGCAACTACAAATTCTGTTGAATTAGTTTCCAGAATTATCTCCAGGTGGTGGAAGTAGATGTATTGTTGTATTTTACTTTGAGGATGACAGAGGGCAAAAATCAGTTTGTGGACTTCAGCAAATATTTCTCCAGAGCAGCTCACACAGACAGTTGGTATTTCACAATGAGCTTAACTTCAGTGATACAAAGCACCAACACAATCCTTCTCTCACTTCTCAGTATAAACATCAGTAAGGTACTCTTCTGCAGTAACAACTCCTCCCCCCAGCCCCATTTTGCCACCAAAAAAGATTCTCAGCTACTTTCACATATAAAATGAGTAAAATATTTGGAATGCCTCAAAGACATTACAATAGCCATTCTTAAGAGGGCAAATAGGAGACACCAAGAGAACAACTCAGTGCAGAGTTTAACAAAAAGCAGATTCATACCAGCTTCTTTATGTAATTTTTAAGATAGCAGTGCCAAGCCAATTCATTAAATTATATTTTAGGGAAATGGACAAAAATGACTGCATTATATTGACATTGGTCTGTAAGTTACAGAGTGACCTTTTCCTTCCTACTGCAAGATATCAGTGACAAACTCTAAGCATCCTAAAATACTATCTAATAGAAATTTTAGTGCATAGGCGGTTTCCAGTACTTCTACCTTGAAAGGGATAATCCACTTTTGCAATGGTATAGAATTCACGTACTGACGAGGATCACAAGATAATGGACCTTAAACCAATCTTAATCCTGACTTAACTGTGTGTTACTCTGCCACATGAGTATTGATTCCACTCTTCGGTAGTACAGTAGCACTCAAATTGAAATCAGCTTCAATGAGAAGTTACGAAATACTGTGACTCAAAATTTAAAAAAAAATCCATTCTCAAACAAACAAAAGGCACCCTTCTATGGCTGCTCAGAAGTTCAGGATTGTAAAGATGGACAACGTGCACATAAGGCAGTCAAGGCCATGCCATTTTCTAACAGACATGACTCCCACTTGATCAAGAGAGGAAAATCACACACACTCAAAGCCTCTCTAAGATATAAGAGCAGTATTTCCAAGTTGCTCATTATTGCTCACTTTTTATGGTAAAAGTATGCCATGCTTTTTTGCCTTCATTTGGATTCCATGTTATTCTTTCAACAGAAGCTAGGTCATTAGTGTTCAAGTGTAAAAGAAATATAAACACTTCTGAAAAAGTTAATCTATCTTGTAAAGTCTTTTGTACATTTAAAAACCAACACTGAAGAGCAAAGCATACACTATTATTACCCAGTACACATTTATTTTATGGCAGAGCTCAAAAACAGTTAAGAAAATGGAAAAGTTACTTTTTTTCCTCTACACAAATTTGTTAATGGGTAACATAATGGTAAGCCATGTTTGCTGGCATCCTGTGAAACACCTACAAATTGCCTCTGCAAAGCATTATAGGTTGTCAGACTAATGTAGTTGAAGATAATTTGGCCTTTCAGTGAATTGAACCTCACAGCACGATTATACTCCAGCACCAAGTAGAGTGTCACAATTATTCTTTCATGCTGAATTACCATATAATGTCATAAGCCTACCTGTCATAAGTCCTGCAGCTGAGCTTGAATTTTTTTCTAAATCTATGGTTCATGGCAAAAAAATGAATTTTTTACTTCTAATGGAAATCTGATTGTTTTTATCAACAATAAATTTCATAGCAAATCAAAGGATATGCTTGGACAAACAATCTGATACTCAAGGTTAAAAAAACACACAAATAATAAATTGCTGGTGTGTCATGTTCAATTTTTACTACTGCATTACACTGCAATAACCATAACAGGATCTAAATTGTTGTCAGAACATTAAACAAACCCTCATGCTTCACAAAGGCATCCTGCCCGAGTAATTCACGCAACGGAAACAACTATCACATTTTCCACTGTCCCACCACCATACCATACATCAGTGCAGTTATGCATTTGGACAATTTTTTGAATAAATTACTTCCATCCTGGCTGCTGTTGCCACTTCTGTTAAGAGTCATATCAGTTTTAATTGTCTTTTTGTCTATACTGAGGCACTGTTTTTCTGGCTCCTTCCTGCCCTTACATCCTGCGCACCAAAATAAACTATGACCATATGAAATCCCTTAATGCCAGGCAAGTCAGTGCTCTAAAAAGAAATAAATAAATCCACGAGCTCACTTGTTGTTTCCACTGTTATCAGCCTTCTTCCAGGCACTCTCCTAAAGAAAGTTGAGGGAAGGGCGGGGGAGAGGGGGGAGCGTGTTTTTAAGTTAACAAACTAGCTTTGACCTAGCCTGAATAACACATGATATAAATCCAACACGTAGGATTGGTTGGATCAATATTACCATGCAAAATGCTAACTTCAAAACCTTTACCTCAGATGAAATATCATTCCTGGCAAATGAGCAAAATAAAAAATTACTAAAATAGTACAAACAAAAATAATCACAAGACCTTATTGAGGATGACAAGTTAGGCTCCTTTCAAAACTCAAAATAAGTGCACCTTTCTTCAGTTATTCTTATAAAACATGAAGATACAATGCTAACCGAATACAGACATACATGGGAGTAACTTTGTGCTATGTGAAGTGAGATACTGGGACCTGAACGGATCAAAATTGGAAAAAATATATTGAACTCATTAAAAGCTTATTTATAAATAGCAGTTTTACCTGCAACTGAAAATGGTTCACCACCTGATGGATAGTCATTAATGTTATACTCCATAAACTTGACATACTTGTGATAATTAATACATTTGTAGTTAAACAACTGTACATTAAGTTCCACTTTCATTAAAAACGAGCAAATAAAACAGTATTAATGTTCAGAATAGAAAGGGCATATGTAATTCCTTTTCTCAACACAGAGACAGAGCAGAAGTAGAGAGAACAGCACATGTACCCTTCCCCCCTCTGCACATAAATGTTCACACCTGGACTTGTTTATTCACTGGTGACCATCCCACCAAAACACAGCCTAGTGCACAACTGAAGAACAAGAGACAGCCATTGGCACAAATAAGCTGTGTCTATACAATATAGAGCTAATGACTTACCACTCCATTTTACATCGCCTTTAATAGCGAACTAAATTGACATAAACTAACCTAAGTCAGATCAGTTTGATCCAAGTCTGTTTTCTATATAAGACTCCCTTGTGATTGCCTACAGCTCAGCACAGCCACTCCTACCAACGACTGTTTTCTGGGGTCCTCCAGATGCAGAGCTGAATCACTGATGTACTGCTGGGCAGAGCAGAAAAGACCTTCTTCCTATTGTATGACAATTCAAAGATACAAGCATTTCTCAGCTCCTATTCACTCATTTTAAAAATAGAAATAATAAAGCTAACCCCCATCTCTCTCACCTTCTGGAGTGAAAATGTAATGTAACATATGCCCAAAATGTCAATACCAGACTTATTTTTCCTTGTTAACTAAATCTTTACCAGTTGGTACTATTTATTTATAACTTTCAAAGCAATAATAAACACAGAACTATGATTTACTTCGAGTCTTTCTATTATTAAAACACTTTGTCTTATTGTTTTATTGATTTACAATCTGTCCTACTTACTTTTTTAGCATCTGAAAACAATCAAGGCACAAAGCTGCAAAATGTTTAGACATTAATTGTTAAGTCATAGCATTTTATTCCAGGCTAGGGGTTTGAGTCCTCAACTGCTAAGCATTCTGGTACAGAAATGATTTATGGCCTTGTAGGAATAACGATGCGGCAGAGCCATTAACATATTGGCAGACCCTAGGATGGATTATCGACATTGATTATTTCATGGACCACTGATACCCATTTGTTAAGAGGAGCTCGGAGATGGCCTCTCCCTGACTGAAATCTTTTACGAGCAGACAGCATTTTAAGTATTAGGAACCTGG
Organism: Pterocles orientalis; assembly: GCA_011057875.1. Taxonomy (NCBI): domain Eukaryota; kingdom Metazoa; phylum Chordata; class Aves; order Pterocliformes; family Pteroclidae; genus Pterocles; species Pterocles orientalis. Next base: position 1,664,277 of record WKFP01014812.1, read on the forward strand.
GATTTGGGCCACTTTTTTTTCCTTCCTCCCCCTCCCAGCCCATCTACCTCTGTTCTCCTCTTAGGTTCTAAGAAAAAGTGTCAAAAATTTAAAAGTTCATTCTTCACTATGGTCTTAATTTCTCAACTCATCATAACCATGTCTTCTTTAAAAATTAATGATTGCCAGCATTTAGCCACTGGTTGTTGCTATGAAGATCTATGCAAAAAGCAAGGATCCCTATAGAGTGCGTGATATATGGAATTCTCTTTATTACTACAATAAAACTTACTGACATTTCAATACTTCTGCAAATAGCATTATAGTATCAATCTTCTGAATTAGGTTGAAAATTAAGTTGTAAATTAAAAGAAAGTGTACTTTGGAATACAACATGATATGTCACCTAGAAAAAGACCTTTGTGCATAACAGAGCTGAGCAGAAAAACTGAAAGATAAGCCCAGGTGCCTCTCTAAAGTGCCTATTTCATCATAAAGGATCTAGGTTATATTTTACAAGAAGAATATAGTCTGAAAGCCCTGATATTTCACCTCAGGAGAACAGATTCTGAATCTCTCAAAAAAAGATGAATTTGACAGCACCAGCTCATTAGCAGAGATGCCAAAAAGCCTTCACGAGGGACAGGTGGGATTTTAGGTAGAAGGAGGGATGGTAGGGTGGGGAAAAAAGAGGGTAAGATGGGAAGGAAAGGGGCTTTAGTTTAGTACAGGGCCTTAGTAAATATACCCTTCTCCTTCAAATACACTTCCAAGTACTTGAGTTACTAGAAAATAACAAATTATATCCACTATTACACTTGAGTTGTGTGAGAAGAGTAGAAAGTGTTATATTTCAATCAAAGTATAATTTATAAATACCTTCACTTATGGACCTATTTGAGACTGTTAATAATGCAGGTTAATGGCAGAAAAATTAATTTCTGTGCCCCCCAAGACAGGTCTTTCAATATTTTCTAAAACAGGAGCTGCTAATGAGGCGATACATCAGGCTGAAATTCAAGCCAACATAAAAAATGTATTCATGCTCACTGTGCATAAACACAACCTTAAAAAAAGTTGTTTTTCAATGGGAAAAAGCACATACATTAATACCCAAACAAGGAACATGTTATACAGGAGAACAGCTACCAGAATAAAGAACTCGGGCCTCCAGATCAAACCTATATTCAGCAGCCTTAACAGTAAACAGTTCTATTACCATCTCCTCCATTTTCAGGAGATGAAAGAGACACAGTGTTTCCTGCATATAACCACATGTCCCTTAGAGCCATCAAGCTAATGAAATTGCAGGATATCTTTTTAAAAAGCATACAGTTGTGGTATAAAGATAATAGAAGCTAAAATATTCCTATTCACTAAATGGGTTGAACAGTCACTAAGTGTTATAAAATCAAGTGAGCTATCATTTACAGTTTATAATACCCTTCATAAAATGGCCGTCTCCATTATGAATTGTCACAGCCCTTTTGTACAAAGGGCATGACACCTAAGGGCATGACACCTAAGGGCATGACACCTAAGGGCAAAAACAGATTTGGTTTTGGTATGGATCACCATCTTCCAAAAACTTTCCAAAATATACAGAAAGGTGCTCTTGGCCTTAGCACACTTGAAAGTGTGCTATATTGCCAGAAGTACTTTCAATGGTTCAATGCGTAACTAGTTCCCTAAAGGGGATAACATACACCTGAATGACACTGGCACCTTCACCAGTGTGATTTAATCAACTGGGGTGAGGAGAAACACTTGTGTAAATGCGACAGTGTTTGTGAACTACACAGAAACCAGGACAGAGAGGGCTTCAGAGGATGTTCTTTTACTAAATTGGAGTTAATTTGTAAATGGGAGATAATTTCTAAGTTTCAGGAATAAAATTCATGTAGCCAATGAGCTGCCTGGAAAGCAAAAATAATCCCACAGGTACACACACAACACTCAAAGGAATATGTGCATTTGTTTTCAAATGTTTGTGACTACAAAGGCATTCTTTATTTGTTTGCCTTACCCTGCTATCACATCTCAGAAGGAAGCAACTGAGAATACTGTGATCCCTCAAGAATCCCAAACCAAAGCTGGCAGAGTCAGGCAGAAGAAAACACTTTTAAGCAAGCATTTGCTCAGGTCATCTCCAACACCTGTTCCAGGACTGACAAAGAAAAGCCACAGTGGTCCCCTCACCCAGAACAGTCACATAAGCACCATCTACAGGAACATGCTCAAGAGATACTCATTAGGGCAGAGGCACAGCTAATAGTTCTCAGACAAAAAGGAACTCCAGCATTAGGTAAGCAGTTGATCAGATCTTTTCATCCACTGCCAAAGCTCCAAAAAAACCCCACTAATTTTCCAAGCTTCGTACAAAACGAAAATAAGATGAGAATTCAACTACATATACAAAAACATCACATCCTTGCTTTACACAAGGAATAATTCCTAAGTATCTCACAACATTGTTTAGTCAGTTTGAAACTGCTGCAATAAACAATGCAATAACAGCAACTATACAGTGTTCGTCAACATACACAAACTATTTAGCTATCTTTGAAGTTTTACATTTTCCTCATGGACAAGACAACCCCCAAATTTAAAGTCATCTCTGTTGTAGTTTGGAACGCTAATCGTAACTGCTCACATGGCTGTATTTTAAACACACCACCCAGGTAGAGGGAGACACAAATAGAACAAGTTAAGAAAATAAAATGTGTCCCTAATAAGTCAAGACTTGCAAAGCCTATACACATACTCCAAATTAGATTTGTGTTATTGTATTGGAATTCTGTTTTTACAGTATTTGACATGGCTAAAGAAGATGTCAATGATGAGTCACTGAATCTACAGTTATAATTGCAGATTTGAGGTACCATGTTGAAATCAGTGTCACATTCACGCTCTAAACGTGATGCAGTGATTACTACTACTGTTTAGCAATAGATCTATACAAATTTAAACGGACCATCATTTTCTATAGTGAACCCTCGGACACGCTGCACTTACCATTGTTCTCATCACCTAAAATCATTAAACCACAACTAGTATTAAAGCAGAGCTTCTCTTCTGTTAGTTAACTTCTAAATGACTAATATACACAGAAAAGAAACAACTTTGAGAGAGAAACAGGAGAGAAAGAAAGAAGAAAAGTGACTCAGAGTCATGTCTGTGAGATTTTCACAGCTAATCACACACAAGACTGATTCACTGCTCACCTCGCTCTGTTCACTCATTTTTCATATCATACTTTTCACTGCCCCATCAGCCTGCTCCACCAAGGTCAAATGAAGGAAATGATAGCACACATACCACACTAAGATTTATAATAAACAGATTTGCTTTCTTCTTACATGGAGGAAATATGTTACTGACATTACTGTTCATAAAAATTAAGGTAAGCAGTAAAGGCTATCAGATTAGATACATAATAAACATAAACATTTCAATAAAAAAGGGAGTCATTTGTCTCTACTTACTTGCTTGCCTGAAGATTTTTTTTTAACAAGATAAAAAAAATTACTAACATAATATGAAAATTATCACTGCTGCAGAAGTTGAGTACTGGCATGTCTTTTTCTTTTTCTCCCCTCCTTATACTTTAATTTAAATATCAAACCTGGGGCATAAATTCTACTTCAGCCAGATTAACAAAGCAAAGTCTCCATGAATTCATGTGTGTAACAATTATGAATGAATGCACACCCAGAAGACCAAGCCTGAAAATAACCCATTAACTACAAGGGATGATCTGCAGCATGTTAACTAAAAGACCCAAGTGATTTGGTGATCAGTAAGTTCCTCCTTAGAAAGCAGAGTGGTATTTCACTGTTTTAAATCAGGAACTAACATGGTAACAAATTAATGAGTTACCTAGAAAAGAGCTATAGATCTGTTTAAAAGGCAGTCAAGTTTAAAAGGCAGTCAAACATCAAACATCTTTCACTCTCCATCGAGGAGCCTATTTTGAAGATGCTTAAAACTCCTCTGTACTTTAGTGCCTGGCATGGAAAGAGAAGATGGTTTGAGACAGTATGGAAGAGAATAAATAAATGATATTTTTATAAAAGAACTGCACATTTTTCGTGGTACCTCCAGCTAAGCACAACAGAAAGATCAGATTGTGCCATTGGTTTTGCTTTAAAAGTTAACGCTGACACCTAAATGGGATGACTACAAAAAAGATGACTGAAGAGTATGGTGAACGCAGGGCCAACACACTATCTAGTATTTCCCACTAGTAGCACTTTTGTCATAGTAGATATGACAAAAGTCATATCCCTGTGTTTACATAAATACAGAGGTATAGAAAAATAAAGCAAAATGCGAAAGATGCCAAAGGTTTGCTGCAAACATCAGCTATGTTATATGCACCCATGTTCAACACAGAAACTACTGACTCTTCAATCTACATTAAAGAGACATCATGAGAGAATCTGCCTCAATGAGATAACCCAAGCAGACCCTCAAAAATAGTTAGACTAAGCCAACAATTGAGGAACAGTTTCTCTTTACCCTGATCAATTGTGGTTTTCCCCACCTGAAAGCGCAGCAGCGTGCTACGTAGAAATGTCTTGTTAGCACAGCACATTTGGTTTCTTCATAATCTGCTGAGGGGAAGGAGGATGTAATGGCTTGGGCCAAACCATATTCTTTGAAGCATATGTGTGAATCGAAAGATAGCTCACTGGAGCCAACACAACAACCCAAAGTCGCCAGCAAAGACTATTTTGCCCACTATGTCATATCTAAACCTTCATTTTTATTTGCATTCTTTGTTGAAATGCTATTTAAATTTCTCAAACTAAAGCAGCTGATAAAATTATGACCTATTGATTTGTGTCAGTATGGTAATTTTTCTGTTTCTATATAAGTAGAGAAATAAAAAAAAACACCTTGTAATCCTCTCACGTAAATAAAATTTGGTAGTAGTCTAAAGCTACAGGTCTGTTTCTCTTAAGAAACAGACAATAATATTGTGGTACTGAGAATCTACATGAAAGGGAAAGCAACTGATTCATCTTCTTTAGAAAGAAAATACACATAATGGGTTTATTATTACTATGCATTTAAATGCAGTATCAAAAGGTGTGCCTCCTAGCAGGAGCAGAGTTTGTAAGGGAAATAAATATTTTTATTTACAACAGCAAAAGCAACAGCAACTGATTAAAGTAAATTTAGTGGAAAAATTAAAATAACAGCTGTGGAAAGAAAATTTATTCTGCTCATACTGTGTGAACTTACTGAAAATAACCAAGTGCTCTGTTTGAATTAACTGAGTGTGAGTGAATCTCAAGAACAGAAGAGAGAGATAGCAATAAAAAGCACTAACAGGAATTTGTTAGCTCCTTCGGTGACTTAGTTTCTTCATATATTTTAAGAAAATCTGCAAAGATGCAAAGAATCCTCCTGTGTTCGGTTAGCAGTAAGTAAATTGCTGTGGGCTCCAAGTGCTAGAATACTTTAGCAGGCAATTCCTCTCTGTCTTTCATTCTGTTTGTCTGTGTTAAATTCCCCCTCTGCCCTCATCCATTCTCACATCCAGTTCCCAGCTTTGTCCATCCATCAATCCACACACTTTGTCAGTGCTGACTTCATCCTGGCTCTCACAATCACATCCAAGCAAGGCTGCTGCCACGAGGGAGCTTTTCGCCTCCCATCTGCGTCTTGCTGATCTGCTGACTGAGGCCCTGACGCTTGTCGTTTTCTATTGCACAGGCAAGCAAAACCACTAATACTGAACCTGATTTCTATCGTGCAGCTTTTCACCTTTCCTATCGGGAGGAATAGAGAATGAGAGAGACAGACTGAGGAGGGGGGAGAGAGAGATGTTAGCTGAATTTTCTAAAACAATTCATACTCTAGTCAGGTTTAGGCTCAATTCATCTTCAGCTCTACAAAACATCAATAGAAATCACAAGGAGAAAATGTATCACTAATTAAGGGTTGATAAGCTCTACGTCAAGAGCAGTTTAGGGAAAAAAAAAAAATAAAACACCTCACCAGTTTATACAGATTCTCTTCCAGCTGAAATCCATACAGCAGTTTCATGGCAGCTTTAAGTTAAAATCTCATATAATTTTCTTGCATAAAACATGCTGTCTTAAAAGCAACATTCTGGGAAAATAACAGACCAAAACCCGATGAGGCTTTATTCAAAAGGTAGTTTACACATATTTAAATTTCAACTGAAAAAACATAAAGATGACTAAGGAAACAAATTGTTACCTAGCAATGAAATTATATTAAATCAGTGTTTCGCCTGCTTCCTTTTCTCAGTTCAGAAGTACAATATTCTAAGCATGCAACAACTCCTATCAGTATTTTTAATTAGTATCTAGATACTTGCTAAAACACGGTGCTGCTTCTTAAAAAAATATAATCATCTCAGCAGTAGCTACAAATGACAAAGTTCCTCAAATATTCCCTTTGTGCACTGCAAAATAGAAGCAGGGTGGAAGAGTATATGTTATCACAAAATCAGCAATTAAGCAAGCAAAAGTATTTTGTGAAATGGAAACTAACTCATTTTCATCATCATCATCATATAATTGACTACCTGTAAAAACAAACTGGAACAAGAATGTCTCTAACAGGTCATTTTAGGAACAGACATATAAAGCTGGCATGAAATCACTCAATAAGGAGCTAAAATCTTCCCACAAACAAGTTCTGTGTCCTTGTATAAATCTTTATGCCTAATTGTGTTTCAGTTTGCAAACTACTCAAAACAAGTTTGTGAATGTTTTCACTGCTAATGAATTATTTGATAAATTTGAAGGAAAAACCTCCATTAGCATAATCATACGATCACAACATATGAGCTGTGCAATGCACTCCAGTCTGGGAGCTGCTGGGCTGGAAGAGGCTCTGTTTTCAGTCCCAGTTAAACTACTAACTATACCCTTACTGCTAAGTTCAGAAAATGCTGCTGATTCCCCACTTCTCAAAGACATAGAATGAAGAAAATAAAAAAAATAAATCTAACAATCAGGCCCAAGCTTTTTTCTTTCATCAAAACCACTCCCTTAGGCATCAAACTGTTCTTTCCCCAAAGACATACAGACACACCCAAGAATCACGTTCTGCCTACACAAATACGTTTAATTATCATGTCATATATATAATTTATTTTATTAGTTATTTTTAGATAAAACTTGAACATGAAGCCAATAAAAGAAAAAACATGAAAGAAGGACAGAGACTTGCAGGCAATCTTAGCTAATGAAAATAACAACCTTCTCCCAATACACTTGTATTCACGAACATGGTCTTCCTGCCATACAACCTATATTTCATTTCACTTACTAGGAGAGACAGAACCACAGAGGAACACCCCACTTTTATTTCCTTAACCACTAGTCTCAAATACACTTCAGGTATGACACAGTAGAACTGAAAAGCAGCAGAAGAAAGTCTTTGCTGTGCTACTATACACATCAGACATCTCTAATTAGACAGCAACGAAATTTTATTAATATGCTGGACATTATGGAATGAGCTTGTTATAAATGGGCTCTGTCAAAGCCTTATTCAGCTACCAAATGAGTATTCTCAGTTCACTGCTCGCATCTGAAGCATCACCGCTGGTGCCGGATAACAAATGATTGCTATTAACCGTATTGTTAGTAATGATGGCTGAAAACAAACAAAAACCCATAAATAACAGTCTACAGAAAAATTAACCCATAAACTTGATAGATATCCAGCTGAGAAATAATAAATGACACTTTGGATCCTGCTGGGAGAAGCTAGTGGTTTTTGTTTTCTTCTCTGTCATTAACACATTTTCTGTGCTAAAAATTAGATTCTGATATATAATTATCAACACTTCCAGATATTAATTTTGCTATTGCTCCCTCTGTTTCTCTGCTGGTTGGATGTAATGTTATTCACAGATTACTCTGAGAAAACACATCAAACACTTAACAGAGCAGGTCAAAGTAACAAGCAGCTTTTTCTGACAACACGAACCTGCACAGCCTTTTTTACCAGGGACACAAAACAAATTTCTCATATTAATTAACTCTGGTTTCTTTGCAGCTAGAACAAATCTTCACTATGTAATGTGAGCAAAGCATATTCCCATCTGTCCTAATGTAGGCTATATTGAGGAGGAAGAACTGACAATTATTATCTTGCATTTATACAGTGAAATCCACATTTATTAGCATCCTAGAGAAACATGACTATTTTTACAGCCAATTAAAATTTGTTTCTTTTTACCAGATACAGTATCAGCGGCACAGCCATGCTTTCTCTTTCCTTTTAGAGAAAAAAAAAATACATATAAAAAACACTAGGATGCTTTCACTGGAGACAAAAACGCAGCCCTACTTTATTCAAGTGAAGAAAATTTAAGAGCAATTATTCACCTGCCTCTTGAATACAAAAACTTTGCAAGCTTTGCACACAAACACAGCAATGAACAGGTCTTTATTAGATGTTAATACATCTCAATGAGAAAACACAGGGTAATATCACAAAATAATTATGCATTACTACCTTGTAAATGCTTGCGTACATGAGTAACTTGAAGGAATATTGCTGATCATGACATATCATTTGTAGCACTCCCAAGCCCCAGTTAGAAACAGATCCCTATTCTGTTGCATACTGTGCAGAGCAGGTTAAACAACACCTTTCTTTCCCCCCCTCTCCACACACTCCTCAAAGACTTTACAGTCTCATTTTGCACCCATGGACTAAAAGGCTGTTTGCACAACCAAAGCTATGTATGCATGTTACATTGGCAGGAACACTTCACAGTTTCTGGTTCATCCTTTGTGCAGTTTGCAACGATTTTTTTTAATACCACTCATAAGCCTTTTTTATAACACATTTTTAACTATGTTGACATATATTCATATTTGACTTGCTATATTTATAGTGACATTTAAGTTCACTCATTTGAGCAATGATTTTCAGTTCCTCAGAGTTCAATGACTAATATGCTTCAGAGTATTAAAGAAAAAACCCTTAGGTAAACAAAATTAGAGGATATAAATAGATGTAGATCACACCTGTAAAGCATAAAGAATGCATAGTATGAAGCAGACAATTTTCCAGACAGTATCTCTTCCTCTTCCCCCACCTACAATAAAGTACAGCAGAAGAATCAGAGCAATGTTTCTCCCAACAAGTTAGAAATTCCCTGAATTGCAATTATTCAAGGGAAATGGTTTCCTCGCTGTTCACATGTTCCTTTCCAATTAAACAGGTCTTCATTAAGTTCATAACAGCATCTAAGGAAAAATGTTTCGGAAAAGTATTTAAATAAATTAAAAACAAAGGTTGGAGGGAGTATTTCCTGCTCTGCATGCCTAGCTTTTAATTTCCACATTGTGTCCCCATGGCCATGTTTTGCTGATGACAGAGTCTGACTGCAAATCCCATACCTGCTATACACTACATTTTCTCAGTATCTGGCACCACGATATTAAATAACTATAAAACTAGAAAGCCAAAATAACTAAATCACCTGGCAGCCAATTTCTGAGAGTTAAACCACAAACCCGGAAAATGGTGGAGTGTGTTGAAATAATGTAAAGGAAACCCATAAATTCAAACTTTATGTTCTGTAAAGAACAAATATGAAAAAGGCATCAAAATAATGAAAGATTGTTTATGTATTCTGGCATGAAATGGGAATGTGTTATGAGAGAGAGCGCAGTGGCAGAGACAGATCGACAGAGCTGACAGTGTGGTATTCATCCTGCATGGTACAGCAGACGTCCTGCTAGTGGCAGTCGACAGCGCAATAAATCAAGGGCTCTCGATGCTGTACCTACAGCTTATTACATCCAAGATGACAAATAAATAATAATCCCTGTCACAGCGGCCCTTTGCTCAAGGATTGAGCCTGAAACCTTTTGCTCATCACTCCTGGTCTTAAGTGAAAATACTAGAACAAGGGAATTGAAGGCCACGCTTTACTGAGCTCATGAAACACAAAGCAAGCTGGCCACAGGAACTAGAACCAAGCAGGAAAGGTCAAGTAGCCAGAAACGATAAATATTTAAATAATGCCAGCAAAAAGATAGCAACATTTCACAGCTGAGAAACTGCAAGAGACCTGTGAAAACCCCAAGCCTCTGAAGTCTCAAGCTAAGGCCCCAAACTGTTGAGACTGGTAGCATTAATTTCCAGAGCCTCCCTTCTCCAATTACACGTTGGGACACTCATATGCATGTTTGTTTGTTTCCTCCATTATCACCAAGTAGGATAGCTGTACCTTCAAAGAGGGGTGTCAGCCAGGGAGACCACTACCCTTTCCCCCTCTCACAGCCCCCAAAGACACACACTAAACCTGCATCTCTATTCTTCCTTTTTTATATGAGTTATTGCTTAAAATGCTTTTAACATTTATCTTTGAGTTCTTCATATAAAAATATACTACAAAAAATAAGAGTCAGTACCAGAACCGATACTGCAGAGAGGTCTCCCTATTTATCTCAGCTGGCCCACCAATTACAAAAACACAGGTATACAAGGTATCCCGAGTTCATCACCAAATGTGACAAATTTCTTCTTCAAATTAAACATGATTTTTTTCTTTAGAGGATGGTAGTATGTTAAAGTTAGAATAAACCTAGCTCTTTCTGGACTACTCATGGCAACAAAGTAGACTGTTTCCATTCTCTCCATCTCTTTTTTAATTATTATTTCAACTTGCAGTTGTATTTTCAAGCAATACAGACATCACTGAATTAATCCAATTTCCCTTCTCAGGCTCATTGTCACCACCTGTATAGGTTTAAGTCTCTTAAGTTAAATCCCTTGCTTACTTCTTACTCCATTTTAAAAGAAACAATATACGTTTCATTACATCCCTCAACAAAAATTGGTCAATACAGCAAGCAGTATACTACAAGGAATATTAGAGCAGTACAAGTTGGACAATACATCATCAAAAACCATGAACTTACGCTGCCTATCACATGCCCAGTGAAGCATCCTCCTTGAAATTACATGAGCTATTTTATCTTTTCTCTGATCATCGCCAACTTTTTCATACCTTTTCAGGTACATATTTATTGGAGTAGTCAAAAATAACGGACAGTAATTAAAGTTTTTTCCATGTCTAATTTCTGCAGTGGTGTCAATCCATTGTTTATTGTCTTCCTTGGAATACCAATCTTTGACATTTTTTACCCTCTTTGCTTTTTAATTTTACCAGTTATGTTTGTTTACTGGCTCTTTCTGAATACTTCACATGCAAAATTAAGTCTCATGCATCTACAAATATATTTTTAAAAAGCTACGCCAAGCCAACCCTTGTTGCCTTTATATTATTCCTAGAAACAGGCAGAACAACAGGCTTACATGCAGAATTCAGGCCCTATACTGTAGATCTATCAAACATATATCAAGAAAAAGGACCTTTTAAACAAGGCAAGAAAATATTATACAAACTTTTTTAATGACAAATGGGAAAAGCAGACATATTAATACAAAAATGCCGTCACAACATTCATATCTGTGGACATACGCACACACTAGATCTAAACAACCAGCCAAGCTTGCAGCCATCACCCAGTGAGCTCCCACCATTTCTTGCCAAAGGTGGCAACTGTCACCACCCAGCTGTTTACAGGCTTGACAAGCACTCACCTTCATGGCTCAGCTAGGGACATAGCACCCCAATTTTAATGTATAAATTTACCAACTTGTCCATCTTTACTTCTTCTCCCCGTTTTATATAATGAATTTCAGTGTGATAAAGTAACAGTCTTTCATATCAAGGATGTATCTCCATTTTGCATCAAACTGGCTGAAAATCATACAGGTGCTTTTTTTTCCCCTTCATCCTCACTATTGCATGCTCTCAAATTTCTACCTTTCATTATCACACTCATCTCTTAAATATACAGTCTCTATTACAGAACTTTGGGGACAAAATTGGCCATTTTCTTTAGTCTTCACAATTCCAAACTCAATGAAATATCCATTTCACTTAGTATCTATGTTACCTAAACATACTGAGGTTAAGAATGCACAGTCACAACCAAGATACATAAAACAGGTCTGAACATCACTGTATTTTAGACTTGTATCTATAAGTTTATGCAACTTCAACAGCTTCTAAAGGGGCCAAACAAAAGGTTGTTAACTGAGAAACAGCAACACAACTTGTAAATTGAAAAGCACATAGAATACTAAACATTCATAGTTTGCATAACTTTATAGAGTTTGAATATATACTTTGGCAATAAGGCTTCTTATTAGAGGTAATGTCTCTTACCAAACCAGTACATACCACTGAGAAAAAAGAGTTAAGTTCTGGGGCTCACAAGCCTTTCTTCTTTGACGAAATACTTTCTCCAAGCAACACACTTCAGTGAGAAAAAGTCTGGATTTAAAACTGCGCTCATCATTGTCCTGTTAAGGCTTTCAGATCTTTGATATTTTCAAGAGGGCTTTTCCTTTTTTTGTTGTTGGTTTTGGTTTGTTTTTTTTAATAAACCACAATGCACAAAATCACTATCTATACAGAGATAAGGCAGATAACTTCAGCCAGGATATAGCTCCTACTCACAAACCAGCAGATGAAACCTTCATCTCCCAAATGCATTAAACCTCATTAACACCTGCAAAATTGGAAGTTACCTTCTTTGTTACCAGTCTGCAGTTGTGATATGAAATCACAAATAACCCCAAAAGCACAGTGCTGGTCATCTGGGTCAATATTTTACAACACGGCAGCAAGCAACTGACCTAAAACCATGCTGGGCTTAATGCTGCAAGACCAAACAGGATTACTGCAACATTTTAAACGCAGTTCAGGACTAGGTCAAAAGTTCTTAACATCCCCAAGAGGAAGAAGCCCCTTCTAGCTTGCTGGTTCTAAAAGTATTATGTTACCAATTGGAAAATGTTTGAGACATACTTTGACGTAAAATGTTCTAGATGTCAAGAATTAAATATTATGAAAAGATTTCAATAAACCCAATTTATAACCTACAGACAAACAGCATACATATGTACAAACAAGAATACTTGGTTAGAAGGTATTTCTACTGCAGTTCACTCAGGCAGGGACAATACTTCTTCCTGGTGCCAAAGAGTGATGATTGTCCTCACACAAAGTGCAAGACAATTATTGTGGAAGTTGGACAGCCCCAGAATCATTTTAAGAAAATATTAAAACATTATGCACATTTCATGCACACAGGTACATATAAATGACAAATTATTTTATACTTTATACTTAACTACGAGTACTCTGGGATATTTTGTCACAAACTCACTGAGTCTGCTGTATTAGTACTGAAACAGGATTCTGTGAAGTGAACCCCACTGCTAATGTTTTTATTTTAATGCATTATTACCCAACACAGCAACCATCAACATTTTACAGAAAAGAACACGGATTTCTGTAATTTCTCCATCCCCAATGCCAGTCACTCTTAGGAGCATTTAGTTATAAATTGTCTTTCAATAAAAGTAAAAGCTCCCAAAACAACAAAATGAAAAGACACAGCAGCTTTAAATCAAGTCAGTCAATTTCCACATGCCGATCCTAAATATTTCATAGCCCTATTTTATTCTGACATTTGTAGATGACTAAAGTGTTACAAAGGAAATAAAATGCTGATTAAAGAGTTCACTGTCATAAAGGTTACTGAATTGTAAATGGCCCTTTCCATCTTCCTGTTAATAGGTACCCAGCTGTAAACATCATGAAGGATGTGACGGGAGGCCTGTGCTGCTCCTTTAGGAGTCGTATATACATTAATCACTGAATCACCAAGCCATGCTTAATTGCAAGTTGTATATCACACAAATCCATAGTAAGTAGAAGGAAACTCATTATCGCTGCTTCATAACTACTGGGTACTTCTAATTTTAACCTTCTCACACCTGGGACACTGTTGTTTTACAATGTGAATGCAGAAAAGGCATTAAGTCACTAATTATAGTAACACCATATGCTGTCCTGCTTTTTCAATATTTTTCAAAATAAAACTCAGTACTAAGAACAGATTTTTTTTTTCTTCAGACCAGTTAAGTGAATTTTAGAGTATTTTTTCATAAAGTATAACACACGGAAATCCACTATTCCTTCATAGTTTAAGGAACTGGCTAAATGACAAAGAAAAAACCCAAAAATATTGTATTTTTGTTTTGACAAAATTATCGATTCAAATCCCATCCAACAGCACAAAGGTCACCTAAAAAAAAATGAGTTTACACTCCAACAGAGCAAGCTTATCTGTCATGAAAGTGTAATGATGTGTTTATACTCTCACTAGCGTGTATATATTTTTCAGAAAGATAAGAAATTTCGTGCAGGTGAAATCTGACAAGAAAGGAAAGTGAAAAAATTTGAGGTACTTACACTAATTCTTAAACACTAATATTCTTTTCACAATTTCTATAGCACTCTCTGAACATGTGTTTGTATAAACTGTTGAACGCCACAGCACTAGAAATTTTTCTATGCAATTCATCAGATGTTTTATTAAAACACTTCAAAGATTTGCAAAAAGTGTACTACACATCTCACATATCTAGACATTAAAAAGTTAGATGTCTTAATAGATGCAAAACATGTTTCGGTTTGTACTATGTTACAAGCATGTTAATGCAAACTCTTTCAAAATTGTGTTTCCCAGTGAAACACCATTATACGTCCTGCTATACTGCTCAGCTAAAAATATATTTATTAATGGAAAACATTCAAAACAGCACCACTACGAAGACAAACTCTATACAGCCAGTATCTATTTTTAATGTCATGTGACCCTTTCTTGTTCCCAGTTTTCAATTCCAATATAAAATTGAATCAATGTTTTCTCACACCTATGATGCATTCAGATGGTCTTTAAATCAGCTTTGCCACAAGATAGCCTTAATCTGCTATCCCACCCTTCTTGTTCCTCCTCTCCACTTTGTAAGAAGACTAACAGACTTGTCCAATACATTCAGCTTGCGCTCACATGATCCCTTTTGAAATATGTTCAAAGGGCCTGCAAACTAACAAATTATGCCCCTTCTCTTTCCTTAAAAAAGAATGTGTAGGCAGAACTGCCATTATGGCTTTTGAATCCACTCTGTTCCCCTGTACTAGCTGGTATTGCTAAATGCTCCCTGTGTATTTAGGTGTCAAAATTACATTGCACCAAACTCACATGAACTCCTCAAGTTCCACCTTTAAAATACCTGAGCATTTTGCTTCATCACCGAAAATAAAAGCAACCTTTAATCCATTCTAGTTATTTAACCAAATCTATATTCACACATAGAGATTTCCCAGCTCTCCTATGGTCTTCAGTTGTTGAGATGTACAACACAGAAAAGGAAGTCACACCGTAAAAACAGAAAGAGACTGAACGTCTTTGATTTAAAAAATGCAGTAAATGCTTTTACATGTGCCAAAATAAATTGTATTTTAGGAGGTCACATTTATTCTTAGGTTATGGGTATCTGTATTAGGATAGACCTTTCCAAAAATTTGGCTAACTACAAATGTTCTGAAAAAGATGTGCTCTTCTACACTGTTTCAGATGGTAGAAACCCAGAAGTAATCATTACTTTCAGAAATCATACACTTCACAATCCCCAATCCTTGATCATGACAGCCACAGCCTCACACGGTGCTAGATCCAGTCCATACAAGATTTAATGCAATAAAAAGATGGGGACAGGGGGAAGTGGAGAGAAGAAAAGATGTTGCAGAATATGTTCTCTTCCACTTGCAAAATAAGCAGAAAAGCATCATGATCAGAATCAAAAGTCAGAATTAAAAGCAGTTCTTAAGTTATTTGTGTTTGGAGATCAATGGTAACTTGATCAGAAAAGGAGGGAACAATGAAAGGACAGTATATCGACTTCATTGCAGAGATCTAAAGAGTATTATACTAGTAAAGGTTTTCTTTGTCCCTAGTTTGCATACTGTCCAATGTGAACAAAACCAATTCCTTTTATTCAGTTAGAAATCACAGATATTCTTTCATTATTTGAAAGGATATTTTTTCAGATGTTTCACCCCAAACCAGACCTGCTCTGGAGAGAGAAAGGCCTTGCTCACACAATGAGTACTCAAAACACTCCCTCTGTGACACTCAATACAAAACATAGAAGAATGGCTAAAACAAAAGTTCCTCTGCACTCCCAATTTCCATTTAAAAAAAAACTTTTTTTCATAGTTTTTTTCCACACAATACATGTGTTTAATACATACACAAGCGGAGATACACATACGAACTAAAGAACGCAATTATACAATACATCTACGACTCACCACTCTGGAACTATGCACAAAAGTTCTAATACAAGAAATCATGACAATAAATTATACTCCACTGACTGATACCTAGCCCACAGTCAGCACCTCTGAACTACATCCCTGCTCTTTTATGTCTAGTCTCAGCTTTTCAGTACCTCAGTTTGTACAGTATACAGAAAAAAAAACAGTGGAATAACAATTCCCACTAACTGGTAGGTTCAGTCTGAAAGCTTAATCCATCATTCTAAAAATGCACTTGGAAAATTTCAGATAAGAAGTGCTTCATTAAATCTGAAGAGCAATTTTTCTAAGCATGTGTCTTGCATTTTGTGCCATCTTTATGCACTCCATAACCTTTATCCAAAATTACACGAATTTTAGATATACAATTTCCTGTACTGAGCGTACCACTGGGACACTGCCAATCTGGAGAAAAAACTACGGCCTGTGATCTACCAGAGGTTTTGCCTTAAAAACAAACTAATAATAATTAAAAAGCTGACATGATAAGAACAGAAAGTTATATCTAAAAATAATTTTAAAACAGGTTTTGGTGTTGGGTTTTAGTTGTTGTTTGCTTGGCCTGTAATTTTGGGGTGGGGTATTTTTTGTCTGGGTTTGGGTTTTGGGGGGGGTTTTTGGCTGTTTAGTTAGCTGGGCTTTTTTAAAAAAACTAAAACAGGAGGTTATTCTAATGAAACACATTATGTTCTGCACACTATGTACCTGAACACTTATGTACCAGATGACATACAAAGCACATCATGATGACTGCCTCTCAGAACACACACAGGGATATCTTTTGCTGTAAATCAAAGGCCGAGGCTAGCCTCCCTTGTTTAATGCATGTATGAAAATGGAAAGTACACTAAAAATTGGGATTCTAATTGCTGTTATTCTGAGACATCCAAAAAGTCTTTATCTCTTGTATTTGCTGTCACATTATCTAGAAACTTCGAAGTTTTTAAATTAAAAACAACAACAAAAAAATAATGTGATACAATAAATGTAACATCTGCTTATTCACTGAAAATTATATATTTAGGGAGAAAAAAATTGTTTATACAGTAACACAATTGAATAGAAAATGACAGAAATTTTACATTCAATGCTACATTTAATTTGCTACTTCATTCTGCAAGTTACTACAAACTTCGTTAAAACATGGTGGGGAAGTGAGTTTCAGAACGCGGTAAAATTTCTTGAAGGCTATAACCCCCCTTGAAAAATGAAAAAAAAAATTTCCAAACATAAGACATTATTCAACACTGAAAATATCTGAAAGCCTGTACTAAACTAAATTTGAAGAATCCTAAAGCCTAGTTTGGGAATGTTTTGAAAGCATTATATACAAAATATTAGAATTCCCCACATTTCTTTCTTCAAGGTTTTCCCTGTGTTAATCCAAGGCCAAAAGGGATGGGAGGCAGGCAGCAGAGAAGGATTAGGACCTCCCAGATTACAGTCCAAAGCAGACCTACTGTTTCTTAGGGGTTTTCTTCTGTGGTATATTGCAAACCTCTTTTCTGCAGCTGTGCCAGGGTCTGCACTGTTCACTCACCAACAAACACAGGTGTCACACAGACCTATCCTGAGAGAGATGCATAGTTGTTTAGTTTCCTAAGGATGTGATGTAGTTTTACAAAAAAAAATGGAATTACTGAACAGGTTCAGACATACTGCAGAATGGAGCCTGCTATTCTCAAGAATCATGGTTTGATGCAGATAAAACTCCAAAACAGTCCTTTGTTTGGGGTTATTATAGATCAGACTAAAGTTGACAGTTGAAGTACAGAAAGCAAGTGTGAAGCACATGCTTCTACAAGTACCAATCAAACACAGGGCTTTGTTATGCTCAATGTGTGCCCCCTATTCAAAGATCTCATGGTTTATTAAGGAAATCTTCAACAGGTAGGTAAGTCAAAGGATCAGCATAAATTAGTCAGTATGCAGTGAAATAGGTTTTAACATTTAGTTAACATCCATTAACAACGAAATGAATAGTATCTCCACTGAGCATTTGAGCAAGTGGACACAAAATAAATTTTAATTTTGACCAAAATAGATAAAAGCTCACTTCATAAAAATGCCACAGCTTTTAGACCATCTGATCAGAATGATTAAAAAAAAAATTAGGGAATAAAAGGAGAAGGGGAAGCATCCATATACTACAAAGCCTCCCTTACTAGAGCACCAGTACTGCAGACCTGGAGATGGTTTACAGGGTAACAAGCAATAGATAACATAGATTTAATAGATTTTCCACTGAGTTGTAGAAAATATCACGGACCCAACACTCATTTTGATTGTCATGGCAACAGTGGGTGATACTGTCATCTTATAGAAAGCACAAGTTGCATCGATAAATAGTGGTTACTGTCAGACAACCCATACACTGACACTTGCTGTTCATCATAGTTTTATTTTCACATGCAAAGAGCAACAAAGTTATGGTCTCTATTTGTTGGTAGTTTGATAACACTGATGGAAAAATGTGCAATTCAATTAGCAGTTAGACAAGTATCTGTCACAGATAATAACTTCTTCTGTCAGGGAATCTACATATTGATCAATGTGAAGCCATGTGCAATTGCATATACCAATCATAAATCACTTTCTATTGATTGGCATTCCAAATCCTTGACATAATTAGAATCTATAGAAGAGGTCACAAGATATTGCTGTGCATGTCCACAAGACCTTTATTTTCAGGGCCTTTCTGTATTCTCTTGCATTCAGATTTTGCTGGGGGGGATGGGAAGGGTGCATTTTATGCTTTATTTTTTCTTACTAGAAAATTAAGCATGCAATTCCCACCTGTCGTGGGTTAAGTCCTCACGCTAGAGGTTAAAATGGGAATTTCCCATGCCTGGCTTTGATTCCTGCGTGCAAATACGGACTTGCCTACATGCTGCTCACAATCTGATTTATGCACCAATTTATTTTATACATTAGGCACACTGTATGCAGTCTGACTGATGCATAAAAATTTCATGCAAAAAAGGACTTACTTGCACGCAACTGCTTTTCAGTTATTATTACCTCTTCTGGGTAGCATCATAGAGTAGGTAGGACAAATGACTTGATACAGTGCACATATTTTGCCCACTATACAAACATTTTGATCGGTACCCATTTCACTTCACTTTCAGCAGACTCTTGAATAGCTTAACAGCTTTACCTTTAAAGAGATCAGATCTTACATTTTTGTAAAGCCCTCTATGGTGACAACCCCCTACCTCTCCCACACACAGAATTTCATATGTACATAAGATATGGGGTTTATGCTGCAGTATACCTCAAATAAATTAACAAAATGCAGTAAGGAAGGATACTGTGGCTAATTTTTCTGAATATCTTCATACATGTATGTTTCCTGTATCATTATCGGTCAAACTGAAGATATGTTTTTGCACAGCTTTTATTTAGGAAAAATCAGTAGGAAATGCATCTTTCTATATTTTCTATTTATTAGGAGTCTCCTTTCATCCAAGAAATATGAGACCTGAAATAAATTGTACCATCCTGCTTCTTTTTGTTTTTTTTATTCAAATCCTTGCCAGTGCTAGGCAGTATGCTAATAAAAACAGGTTGATAAATGACTCCCTGATATTTTCCAGACATTTTT
The DNA here is from genome assembly GCA_011057875.1 of Pterocles orientalis. Taxonomy (NCBI): domain Eukaryota; kingdom Metazoa; phylum Chordata; class Aves; order Pterocliformes; family Pteroclidae; genus Pterocles; species Pterocles orientalis. The sequence continues at coordinate 1,684,121 of WKFP01014812.1, forward strand.
CTCTCAGAAGTGCTCTAAACTGATGTAGCTCAAAGAGAATAAGGCGCATTAAGTCATTATATCAATTTTTGTTACCCAGATACTTCAGTCCCGGTTAAGAGCTGACAGCCAATATAAAACAAGGCAAGGGCATCATACGACTCCATCGATCAAACCTTGTCGTAGATAGATTGCCTATTACACAAATAGAACCAGCAGATTCAGTTTGTAGTTTTATGCTCTCCAATTAAAGGATAACAGGGTACTTTCCCATAAATCTGCTAATTGCAACTGAATTAATTTAACAAATTTTGCCAAGCACAGAAAAAAGTGACTGGTTAAGCTAATATAAACTAGCATAGGTTGTCACAAAGTGAGTTCCTTAACAGGCTTTTACCATACCTTGACTGGGCAAGGTGTCACAAGCAGTTAACTCCATTAGGGTTCTTTGGCAACCGACAGCTGACAACCGTAAAACATTGCACAAATAGGAGATAATATATTTGCTGTACTCCCCCCCCCCCCCCACCCCCAACA
>WKFP01014812.1:1684656-1776018 GCA_011057875.1 Pterocles orientalis
TACCCCCCCCCCCCCCCAACCCCTGAAGCATGGAATAATGCCTTCTTTGCACCTAATTAATGTTTCTCTCAAAGCTGGCTGTTTTTCTGAATCGGTATTACACAAGCAAAAGCACTAGATCACAAAAAGCGCTCCCACATGGGCACTCAGCAAACAACGGCAGTGATCTGCAAAAAATAGAAAACTAGCCTATAGCATTGCCATGAGAAGCGGCCGAGGCACTTATTAAACAGCACAATAATGCAGCATATCATGTTTTGGATATTATTCTAATGAGTTTCAATATTCATATGGAAATAGCTAGACCGACAGAATGGTAGATAATTCAGATTTCTAAAGAAAGAGCAATCACAAAAGATGTCTAACTGTAACTTATGGAAGGAAATTACGATTGCAATCACCCTTGCAATGATACATTATTGTGACAAAAACCTGTCTTTATATTAAAAAAAATACAATAGCTATTTCCTAATGAATTTAAAGAAAATTATACCCAAGCCCAAGAGATATTTTAGGAGCAACGCTCCTTGCTGGCACAGAAAAATTATTTTTGTGGATGGCAAGTTTCACACTAAAGCAGCATATGGTTGTATACACCTATATAAAGCCTATATCAAGTACAAAACTACAGTCATGATTAATATGAAGACACAATAGAGATAGTCTCTTTGACACACTGGAATTTAAGATGGAGGGTACTATTAATAGGAAGATTCAAGCATATGAAACGTAAGTTGGATGCCACAATGGTAAGCTTTCTCAATAGTTGGAAGCTGCAATCTAAATGCACAGTCTAAGAGTACTTAATTCAGCTTAGTTTAGTTCCTTTCTTTTTTCTGCACAAGTCCACTTCCTATAGTGCTCAGACATTCACAGTTTCAAAGCAATTATGCAAACGGAAAAACAAACACCACCACCACCACCACCCTGAAGTCAGAATTCTACATGTTGCATTTACCATACAAATCCCCAATTTTCTGTCATCATTAAACACAGCATTTGAAGACAAAAGATGCTTCCAGAGATGCAGTGGCATCTTTCCCTAGAACAGTATGGAAAACCTAACTTGCTTCCACCCTGGTGGACTTGCTAGAAAAAGTAACAATTTTGCCTATTGTCATGTGTTCTGTTGTGTTTTTTAACACATGGTTGTTTTCACCTGCTAAGAAAATATAGAAAATCCCTCCCAACTTCAAATAGAGGAAGAATTATAGCTCCCCAAAAAAGTAAGGTGCCTCAGCATCAGCCCTAGAAAAAAACATAAATATAGAAATCTCTCATGCAGGGCCAGTAAACCAAGATAAAGCAACAACAGAAACTAATTTCGAAAGTTCACAGCAAATTTCATGCGCTTTACTCTCCTCTGAAAGGAGAATAAAGTCACTTGGGAAACAAAATACCACAAAAAACATAATCCACCCACTTGTTCCAAGTTATCATAATCAGCAAATACTTTATGCAATCATTTTTAGCATGGAAATTTCTGAAAATGAATTGTTCTACCCCATTATCATCAATGCCAGTTATGTTGCTTACTTATATTTCATATTAAATAAAGTATTTCCTTTGTTTCATATCTTTAGATGGCTTCAGTATGAGGCTGTATGTCTTCCTCTTGAGTGCAATAGAGAATACAGTAACATAATGTAATACAGTTATCCAAACAAATATTTTGCTTACCTCCAGGATTATTTTACATTTCCCATTTTTCCATGCAACTATGAGGAAGTAGGTGTCATTCTGTTAGTTTAGATATTTTGCCCCAAATGATTTTAACTATAATTACAGTACAGACCATGACATCAGTGTTCTTTTTTTTTTGACCTCTGGAAGCACTGATGTACATGATGTCATTTAATTTACATAGATAAATTGAATGTCATGCATTAAAGTGTGGGAAAATTTCATTACAAAGCAGAAAACTACCTGGCTAAAGCAACAGGTACTCCTGGTCTCTGTGTTAGTTTAGTCGTTGATTTCTATTGATAAATTCCATCTACAACTAAAATCTCACTTGGTCACATCACTAACATATTCATAAAAACAGCCACAAAACTCAAAATAGAAATAATATGTAAAATCATGACAATACAAAAAAGTATTTTAATGTAAAAAAAAATCACAGTATATAAAAATACAAAAACAAAGAGCTAGAAAGGATCTCAAGCAATCATCTAATTTATCCATCTACTTCGTTCCTTGGGCAAAAACAAAATGCCTTCCTGTGACTGGTCATGTTTTTGTAACACTCTCCAAATATACCAAGTCATCAACTGTGCATCCTGTGCTCAGAAGATACGATGTTCTAGACCAAGCTTTTGACCGACAACCAAAAAAGGAGGAGCCTGGACTACGTACAGCTATAGTCAACTAATACAAAATGTGCTGTGATTAACCTAACAAATATTTCCAGTTAAATTAAATTGAGCTACGAGAATTAATAGAACTCAGATAACACACTGTCCATGCAGGGAAACCACAGAATATGCCACTTGCATTAGACAACCAGGTTCTCAACCTCTGAGTCAATAAGTGTTCATGAGTAAAATGCCACAGTGAGCTTAAGTTACCAAAATATCTGTGATCATTAACTTGCTTTCCAAAGTGTTTTTCTAGATGTCTAAAAAAGCCCCACACAGAAGTTCCTGTCATATACCCCAACATAGTTGTCATAACCCACTTACAGAATATTTAAATTTTACATCAGGGGCAAATCTTGAGGACTAGAATATTTCTTAATCACAGGAAAACCGGAGGCCTAAGGACTATCTGCAAATTCAGAATGGCATCATACATGTCAAAAAAATCAGATCACACGGCCACTTCTGTAGAAAAGACTTAAAGTGCTAGGTGAGGGAGAAGGAAGTCGACTGTTCAAGTGGACAACGTTATTCCTTTAGAACAGGCTTTGCCTGGAACTGTGCACTATGGAAGTTGGAGGTACATGAAGTTGCACAGGCATCTATTTGCCAAGCTCTGAAAATTTATTTTTGCAATAATTTTGTTAACATTGAACAATAATACATTAGACAGAAGTGTGAACATTAAGATATTGCATGCCAATTTCCTTGCTTCGTTGTTTTCCACCTTGGTCTTCCTCCTCTGCACAAGCATGTACAGTGCCATCCAGAATGCATCTCTGACCTGATGTCCCATGGCAGATATCCAGGACGGACACCTGCAGCATAGACTCCACATTCAATCCTATTTCCATGATCCACCTTCCGTTTCAGAAGTGCTTTGTCTTAATTTGTGCATACTACTACTAGACCCTTTGGAGTTAGTTGCTGTTTGACTATACAGGGTTAGTTCAATTGCAGGCTGTTGAGAACAAAATACCAACAAAATAGAAAAGAGCTGAAGATAAGCTGCCACTTGACAAGAATTCTTGAGACAATGCAAGAACAAAAAGGCCTGAGACAGGGTATCAAAAGAATGCTGACAGTTGTACCAATGCAAAAAGAGCAGTTGTTCTACAGAAAGTTGAGATGTCCAAAATTCTTCAGCCTAATTTGACAGAGAGTTTCTGTGTCACACTGGTTGTTGCACAGAAATATTCCTGCAGAGCAAAGCCAGTCTAGGAAGGTTTTCAACTCTAGCTTTATATTTGAGGGAGGATGGGTAAAAATGTCAAGCCACACCACCTCTATGCAGCCACCTCTGTGACTATTATAAAATTAAGTTAAACTTAACAAAGCTAAATTGAAGCAGCAACTTCTACCCAAAGAGCTTGCAGATATTTCAGAGATTGTAAAAAAACAAGGAATTAATCTGAAAAATGAATTAGAAAAATTGAATAACAAAAAGCTATCTGAGTAAGCTCCTACCTACAAAAGTTGTTGATAACCAAAGAAAGCTTTGCCAGCATGTCAAAAAAAAAGAGCAAGTGCTGAAATTTAAACCCAGGATTTGTCTTAACACCCTTAGCTATCAGGACAAATGAAGTCACATGCCTCAAGGAGGGCTAAGGAACTCTCCCCTTTATACAAACCAACTAGTAAACATGAAAGATTTTAACATTTTCTAACAAGAAAAATATAGACTCTAGGAATGCTTTCATGTAGATTCATCTCTAGCCTCCAGCAAAACCATCTAAGAATTTCTTTGTATTTATTGGTACCATTATATGTACAGGAATCATCCCAGAAATACGTCAGGGCTGAACTCGTTTCAGGTAGTCTGGCTAGATAAGTATTTTGAACAAAAGAAAAAACTAATCCAAAATCTAAGGTATAAGAACTTTTATATTTTAAATGCAACTAAATACTAAATGTGACTGGAAGGGAGATATAAAGAACTGTGAGAATCTCATTACTTATGTTTTAGATCTACTTGTGAGATAAATTACCAATGGCAATCACCCCATATGAATGTCAGTGAGGTTTCAGACCATCATTTACTGGTTATAAAACAAAATCTCATTAACAAAAATCAAAAAAACCCCACATATATAAGCATTTATTCCCTAAACAAAAAGTATTTCAACATAAAAAGACATCTTTTAGCATTCTCACTTTCTAAGCAACTGTAACTTTAAAAACAAAACAGCATTTTTGGGACAAGACCAGGTAAAAAGGTAAATTTTGGTAAACAAGGCTACTCTAAGCAGTTTCTTGATTTCATTGGGTTGTGACAATCACAACATGGAAGGCTGTCAGAAAAAGTGACAGTGTATTTTAATTCTTTATCCAAGTAGTTAGATTCCCTAAAATATAACTCTGCCAACTATAAATCCAAGCAGAATGAGCATTGCCCTTTTATATATACATGCATACATACATATATATATATATGACATCTTTTGCTCTCAGTGAAATTCAGATCAATTTTGAACTGGTAAAAACATAGTGGAAAATAACTTTTTTTTAGGTTTCTTTTGCAGTTCTTCAGAAAAATGCATTATTCTTTGGCTGCTAAGAGGTAGCTTGGCAACACAAGTCAGGGACCAGGAAGCATTTTAAAATACTGGGAAAACACATGACTGTCTAAATTTCTCCATGTACAGTGAAAACAGTGTTACTTTCCTCAGATTCTAACTGCCATCCAGATTATGCATCACTCTGGGAAAGTTACATTTTCAGCATATACAGCATCCCCTAAAACTTTATCTTGAGCTTGACTAGGATCTGCAAGTATAGTCCTAACAAGAACAACAATCCTGGAAATAAATCTTTTATCTGTAAAAATAGCAAGAATTAAACCATTTTTGCACCCATTTCCTCATCAACATACTTTATAACCTTCCCTCAGAACTAACACTTCAAATAACAAAAGGCCAGCTCAGTCATTTGGCATTTATTGTAAACATTTGTCTGAGGCACCATCTCTTTTTAATTGATGCACTCTTCAAAGTTAAAACAAATATTTTATAATGCCTAATAAAAATTCAGAGCTGCCTCTAACAATATATTTCAAGCATTTACTAGCCTGGTCTGCATTTTGAGCAAGGAGTAAATGCAGAGAGCTCAAACTTTTACTCCAACGTTTACTTTTTTTCCTCCCATATAAAAACCTTCAAGGACACACTTTTCTTCTCAAAGTTTCACATTCCCACTTCAGAGAGGAAATCCTAACAAATCCCTTCAAGCACCCTACACTTAGTTCTCCTGTTTTGAGGTCTATTTCACTTCTGTGTCCCTGTCACACAGTCCCAGTTTGGGACTCTAGAACACAAAACCTCTTTGAGACAGCAGTAACTAATACAATTTTTACAGAAATTAGTTAATTGAATAACCATATACATCAGTCTTCTGGACATTCAGTTTTTCAAAGTGATTGGTCCATTTGGTCTCAGTTTGGATTTCCAGAAAGACAAATCTTGTCCTTACCTCAGCCAGACTTACAGGGAGGGCTTTCAAAGGCCAAAGAGAAGCCTCTGGCTCCATGAGGCTATGAAGAAGACATTTTGTGTTGGTACAAGTATGCTGCGCAAGCTAGCCACATCTGCATGTCTACAAAGAGAGATAAACATGGTGCTCGCTGGGGCTTATGGTTGTTTCCTTCTGCACTCCAAAAAAAGTTCTGTAGTGATACAGGCATTAAAGTAACCACATTTTAAATGTCTTTCACCCCTGCCCCCAAGTTACAACGGCTGGATTGGTCAAAGCAGAGTCTTTTGTTAGTCTTTCTATTAAGATGAAAGAAGTGTTTTAAATTTCAAAACTCATCCTGCTGCAGCTTGAAAGAGTCTCATTCATTTCTGTTTTGTTTTCCAGGGGAGAAAATGTAAAAACAGTTCTGATGCCGGTAGTTAAATTGGAAGTACAGAAACTACTAGCTTGTACAGAGAGAGGAGAGCCATCTCTTCCCAATACATCACCAAACACCTCAAAAGAAGGTAAAAAGGTTCCTAAGAACAGATACTGGTAACCCTTGGAACGAAATAAGGTGGAGACTGACAGTGTCCACCCAACTGGTAAATAGTGACAGAAACCTCCAGTAAAGCAGTGTAAAAGTACAAAGGAAGCACAACCTCCACAAGGAAAGTTAGTGATTGATAGATCCCAGATGTGCTTTATGGTAAAAGCTGTAGCCCTGTAAGGTGCATCCCTGGGGTCTTGCCTCCTCTTTCTGTTACATAAAGACTATACTGACCCGATTGTCTAGTGGCTAAGAATGTGATTTATTCCAGCCTTCCATGTTAATATAATTTTGATAAACAAAGATGTTCTGAAAGGAGGTACTCCCACTCTCTTACATACACATGCCTCTGCTCTCAACCTTCTCACTCAAGAACTGAAACATGCAAAATTACCTGTCCTTATTAAGGTCCTTAACACCTTGTTTATAATGTGTTATGCAGGCAGAATAATCCCTTACTTTTTTTCAATCTTATGATCTTTCCAGTGACCTGCTCAGGCCAGCATGCACAAAGATTGACATGAGACTGCATGAGTACTATGCCTGACACAAAGCAGCATTCAACATTTACTCATCATTAATCTGACCATAGAGTATTTCAAAAATTACTACAGCACACAACGTTCTTGCAAGGTTATAAACTGGTTTGCATCCTTGCACTGCTAGAATTTAATACTGTACTAAGTGTGATATATCTCATCCATTATTAATTCCATCCAGTTCTGCAGCAAGTTTCTATAAAACCAATGTTGAAATACTGCACTCTTAAGGCCCCTGCCAAATCTGAAAGATGTAATATTAACATGGTTATGTTCCAGATAAGTGCATTTAACCCAATCTGCATGTTCTGCTTACGTGTTCCTGGGGAATATTTATCCTAAAGCATAGGAAACAGTACTTTAGTATAGTTTATGAAAGCATTACAAACATTGCTCAACACAAAAGTAGTTACATATAAAACCTGAATAGGCCTACTATTTTTTTTAGAGAAAGCTAAGTAAGCTGTATAATTTTTCTAGACTATGGAAAGCTGTCATTCAAGACCAAGAAAGAAAACACTGATCAAATCCTAGTATTTACTGATAGGATCACAGGCTGTAGCTACTGGCATTCAGGATTATGTGAAATATCTACCTTCAGTGTTATGAAGTCAAGCAGATAAAGCTTTACAGCATACATCCAATCCTTGAAAACTCTTATGCATTAAATTTTTTTATAAAGCAAACATTCTTTTCATGCAGAGTGTGAAAGCTCTGTTCCAGCTTCTGTAATTTTCTGCATTGTTTCCACTTTAGAGATTTTCTCAAGAAATTCTCTACCAATAAATACTGCTCCCTGCCACACATCTGCTATGTCTGCAGTACTGAAAGAAAAGAAAATATCTTTAAAGAGAACATAAGGCAATGTCCTACCCAAGATATGACTCTCTGTAACACTGCGGTAAACCTTCGTCTCTTCTCTGAAAGGTCAGTAGGTGTTTCAGCATCAGCTCCAGTAAGAACAGGTGTAACACTGTGCCTGATTCAGGCCAATATTTAAAGTAATCCCAAAAAATAATTTTTCACTGAACACTTGTTTTTTTTCCTCTCCTCAGCATGCAAAGTGATGTATACATAAACACACAGAACCCCTGCTTTGGTGGTCCTGTAAGAGAAACCGTATTGCTTAACTTAAACTTCAGCCCACCTAAGCATAAATTATTTTCAAAGACTGCACATATAAAAAAAATATGAAAAACATTTCCTTAAAAAAAACTTTAAAAAGATCAAGACACAAGTACTCCTCTCCAGGTTTCCAAAATCTTCTGAAGTTAGTAAGAAGTGGTATTTAAAGCATATTACACTGCTAAACCAGTTATTCTCAGAATTCTGATGTTTTGTTTCACTTCCTCTGCTTTGAGTAACACCAAGCTGATGTTACGGTGGCTTGTTCCAAATACTGCCCAAATGCTAGAGGGATTACCAAGAGTAAGACAGCAGTAACAGAATAGAGCAGGTTAACATGTTCAACACGTTTAACTCATCTTTGATACATTTATAGTAATTTGAAAGTCTGGCTATCATTAACAAGACATTGAACATACTAAAATGTGAAAATATAATACTAAAGAATTTTCCATTTCTGACAGCAATTTAAACAGAAAATTGTAAGAAACACTCAATTGTGTAATTAAGCTATCTGGATAAAAGGCAACAAGTTCTTTCTCTTTTTTTTTTTCCCCTCTCCTTCCTCTCCCCCTCCTGCCAAGTACATTTTTGCAGATACTCTAAAGATCCACTCCATTTTTTTTCAGTTGTGCTTTGTACTGATGCATATCACAAAAAAGTACAGTGACATTATTGAATAAGTTACTTGACAGCAAAAATATTTCTTCCATCCAGTAGTTCCGTTTGTTCTCTTTCGATTCTTAATTTTACACAAACTTTTGAAAAAGAAACGTCCACGTACATTCTGAAATACATCTATATTGCAGTCAGCCAACGGATGAACCATACTTAACTAAACATACAGGAAGTAGGGAGATGCAGTGCTGCAGTACCGATACTGTTCCACTTGGTAGCTTCCACTGTGACCTATAAACACCTGCACTGTCTGCTGGCAGCCTTCAATACTCAGCTGGGAAGTAAATATCTGTTAAAGAAGGATTAACGTATAGATCTTCAACTCCACATTTAACTGAAATAAGAAGTGAAAATGAAGGGAAAACTAGACTCTCCAACATGATACAAGTAATAAAAGGGGAACATATTTCTCATCTATTAACCTTGAATATCTGCTAGCTCAGGATTTTCACATTCTTCATGTATCTCTTCACTGTTCATTCCTTAATAACCACTCAAAAATCAGCTGCACATTAAAGAAATGCAATATAAATTTGACTGGACTCACTACATTTGAGATATCCTCCAATACAGCATAAAGCTAATTTAGCTGTCACTTACTGTAAGTAAAATGACAAATATCTGTAATATCTGTCAAGATATGAAAGCTTTAAAAAGAGTTATGCAGCTGTCAACATTTTGATGACTTTAACAAGGGAAAAATAAATGAAGAAGAAAAAATAGACAGCATGTCTGTTGTGTATCCAGTTGCCAAAATCTTCTATTACTTATATTAATAAAAGTAAAATTACTTCATAAAATAAGATAAACAACAAAGACTTCTGGAATAAACTGATACAGGTAAACATATTAGTACTGGTGAAACATAGCTGTAGAAAGCACTGCTAAAAAATGTAATGTAGTTCTCTTCAGTAACTTACTAATTATCAGACTGTAGCATCCAGCATTTATTTAATTTAGAATTACTATTTAAGTACCAACAACACAGGAAGTCTTAGAAAGCACAACTGAAGTGTGACTGGTCATATATTCAGCTTCCTATTTCTAAACAAAATTTATTCTTTACATATTTTAGTGATTCAGCAATAACTTAAATCATTTCAGCTCCTGAAGGAGGAGCTTGTTAGGTTCCCACCACTGCACATTTTGCAAAAAGGTATCTTAAGGATTGCCTGTAAAGCCATTTTGACTTAGACAATTTTTATCCCCTTTCTTGCACATGTATTGTCAGTCCATGTTTATTTAGTTGTCAGCTTACGGGTGCTGACGAAAATGTATGCCTTCCTCCCCTCTCCCCATAAGAAAAACAGAATATTTGTTTAGTTTTAGCTTGACTTATCCCATTTCATACATGCCTTTAGGAGCTTTGCATAAAACATCCTGTTCTAGAGGAAAATCTGAAATACAGATATATATCAGGGGTCTTGACCTGGGATATAGGACCTTAAGTTCTATGACTATACACACAATGAAAACATACCTGCCACTAAACATCTTACCATAGCAAGAAGCAAAACAGCAATAAAATTCGTTTCCTTTGCACTGAAAAAAATAACAGAAGTTCTGAAACATTTGATTATAGGAAACATGAACACTAGAAGAAAAGTTTTTTTCACTTTCATATATTGAACTCCAGCTATACAACCAAGGGTTAAATCTGTTTCACAGAATAGGAATGCAAATCCAGTCTTTCATTAAAGGTTTAATAGTGATGGAATCTGACACAAGCAGTCAAGAATATCTTAAAGCTGCTAAAATCAGAAATCCATATGTTTGAAAACAGTATTTTGAATTTGCCCCTAATTTCAGCTTCATAATACCAAGCAGACTTTTGTAAAGCAAGAATTTATGGGTGATGGAAAAGTAGCTAGCCCACTTCTCCTCAAGTCTCAAAATAAACAACCAGAATAAGACACAGGTTTTCTAAAGTATTAAATAAAAAAAAAAGAGATCTTACAAGAAACAATAAACGAGACGAAATAAAGGATCCTAGAAAGAAGAAGAATATGTTATAACTTTCAATTAATACCACCATATTTGTAAAACATACTTCCTGCAATTGTAGGACTTGGTAGTTAATGTTTGTCAACAGAATGCACAAACTTTTTTAAATAGTATTTTCAGTGACTGAAGAATAAGACTGAGTTTGTACAAAAGTCACACTACTACACTCCCAAACCCATGTTTTTGAAGTACTATAGATACATGGATGCAAACATCTATCCTTACACTCTTTTTTTCATTTGAGGGTAACATAAATTGATTTCGCTTCGTTGATTTTCTAATCAACTCAGACCCAATAAACTTGCTCACCACCAAGATTACGTATTTGTGGTTTTACAGCAGCTACTTAAGGAGCTTTCTAACTATCAAAACAAAACCCGTGAAACACTTTCTTTTCCTCACAAAAAGAATGCTATAATTAACACTTTGTGCTTTTAAAAAGAGTGTGCGTAACAATTGTCAGTGCCATCTTGGATTCCTGATATTTTGGTTAACACCTTTTAAAGATTCTTACTATTTGTAAGAAAGAAATAAAGCATATAATATTTTGAACCTTTAAGCATGCATCTGCCTTACTTTGTTCTTTCTCAGCTTTTAGTTTGAGACTTCCCAGATTTCCTTACAACACCATCTGATTCAGAAAAATTTATTAGCCATCTAGAAACAGGAGACAAATTTCCAGGTATGATACAACCAGATCTCACACTAAGCATGATCAGGTTTGCTTGAGACTTCAGTGCGAGACATAAGCAGTAAACAAATAAAGGAACCAAGGAACCATGTAGGTTGCTCTATACTGTCATTAATACAAAAAATTGAATCAAGATCTCAATATGGCCTGAAAAGGAACATTGCAGTGGCTCTAAGAAATAGCTATGATTTGTGATCTTTAAAGATTTTATGAAGTTCTAAGTTAAAAAAAAATACTGACACAACACAAGTATTTATGTACCCTGTTGATGAGGTATATATGACTACACAGATAAGATTCTACCCTGCTATTAATAAGGTGGCTGCATTTTATCCATGACATGTTACAACCAACACGTATGAGATGGTTTTGAGATTAAAAGATGTACATTGTCACTAGTTGATGTGGTTTTGGCCAGAGAGAGATTCCCCACGAGACACAGTTTTGGGGCTACACTGTTTGACTATGTTTATCCATTCTGAAGACTAATGATCATATCACATCACTTGGCTCAAAAACAAAGAAACAAAGCAAAACTGAAATGAGCTGTAAAAACAACATGGTAAAACTCTAATTTAGCTACTTAAAATAGTAACTTAATGATTTACAAACAGATTTGCACATCTGTTATTCCCAACAATGATGTTTCCTGTTTCACTTACATGGATGTGTCAATACAAACAGTGAACAGATTAAGTACTTTTAAACTAAAAATAAAAACACTAAAAAAAGTCAATTGAGGCTTGTATTTTTTTGTAGTGTCCCTTTTGTGAAAAGAATAAGTTACTTTCCTTCTATTTTCAGTAATTTAATTATGGGACTTTTTTTAGATTTATACATTTTACAGAGATTTAAACCATATAAATAGTTGAATTATTGTATCCAGCTTAACACTATTTAGAGTATAGGCTCTAAATATAGAGAGAAATTGCAATTCTCCCAGCAGGTGACATTGGCAGAACAGTATCAGAACCTGTAACAAACAAACAAAAAAACACCCCCAAAAACCAAAAAAACCCACATTAGATGTAAATTTATCTTTCTTATTTATACCTGTCCAAGCTCAGCAAAAAGAAACATGTCTTAGATATCAGAAAATGAAGCCTTCAAACACTGCTACTCCACATTATCACACTCATCTGATTTTTAAAAACAGGAACAGCTGCATTTACTGATAAGAAAGCAGGAAGACATTGTATGTTTTTGCACAGATGTTTGTAAAATCCTTCTTTGCTAAGCATATATCTAAGAAATAAGCCACCTTTAATCTCCTTCTAATGGTTAAGTGAAATGAAATAAATGACATGGCACAGTATCTTTAAAACATATACAAATAAAAGAAATAGGCATTCATAATTTGGTACAAAAAGGAAGTTATTTCAACTTTAACTTTGGTTATCACAAACACTAAGAACTGATCAATGAGACCAAATGTCAAGCAAATATTTATTAATACTATGAGAAAAGTATACTTACAGCCTGCACTTCAAAGGAGAAGTATGGGAGAGTCCTTGGAAATGAAAGGTATTCCAAACAAATGAATTATGGATAAACAAAATATTAATAGCAACCTTCCCATTACAGGAAAGGCATGTATGATCATTTCAAGGTTTCATTACCCTTCACTACATAATTCAGCTAGGAAATCATGAGGTTTGGGAAGTTCATTTTAAGAGAATAAAACAAAGACATGAACTTCTAGAATAAACTCCATTTTTATATTTTATTCCACCCATATACTTTTTACATGCATGTTCCATGTAAAGTGTCATACATATATCCTCACTACACATAACTATGGGAAAAGTCCAGAGTCAAGATATACAACTGTGGCTTAGTAAACTTGCAGTCTATTCCTTTGTAGGACCTGAATCAGCATATCTTAAATGAGGATCTGGGGAGATTTCTATAAAGGCAAGTACTGACTATTGCAAGCACTGCATCATAAACTGCTAAACTGTATCTGAATAATCCCAGACTACCAGACTCAATAATGTAGTAAGAATTTAAATCTTTCACACCACAAAAAATCTTTTTGCTTAAACATTTAGGTAAAACCAGTCAGTCGCAGAGAATCTGGAAACCCACCCACAGCAAAAATTACTTGCATTCACATAACTGGTTCAGACAGAGACAAGCCAATCTTCTCGAACCTCTAAGTCACATGTTGCAGTGCTTTTGAACGGGCAAAACCCACAAGAAAAGTAACACCTGTCTGAGATGAGAGCTAAAAGAATTCATGAGATGCAGGACCCCAGGGGTCCCACCACAGAGCAAAGCTGAGAAGGAAGCAGGACTGTCACCTAAGCAGTACCAGAGCATTACAAAGAGGAAAAGTCAGTTTATCTCTTACTCAGCACTTACAGCCTGGGAAGTGGACCACTAACATTAAAACAAGACCAGAATCCCAACCAGAAACCATCACGTGGTGTTTAGTAGGTTGTTTATTAAGCAGCACATCAAAGTAGAAAATTGCTTCCTACGGAGCAAAGAACTAGGCTGGCATAGACAAATAGGAAGCATTATAAAATCACAAGAAAGTACCTCAATTAAGAAGAATTACCACACCCATTAAATAACAGCCAGTACTTGGATTCCCTGAAGTCATCTCAGTTACAAGGATTTTGTAATTAACTATGTCTTGAATAACATATTGTGTAGAAGGGAAAAGCAGAAAGCATATTGAAAGCTATGCATAATATTAACAACAGAGAACAATTTTAGATTAATTTTCCAGAAGTTTATGTAACTTCATATTTTCATTAAGGAAAATCATTTTTTTTTAACAATGTCTTATTGTAAGAACCTTGAGATGTTCAAAGGTATTTTTCAGAACCGATCAATTCCTGTTGAGCTGCTGCTTCAAAATCCTGCATGTTAAAATGCAAACTCATCATTTTAAAGGCAACTTATTAAAAATGAAATAGTTTTATCATTATATGAACTCATACAAAATTGACATGGATTTTATTTCTAAGTACTACTCAAGTTTGTTGTTCTACTTCTTTCCTTGAATAAGAGGAGATGGCTCCTTCAAGCAAGAGTTTAACATGCAGCATCAGTTAAATGCAGGTGGATTGTTCTTACCAAAATGTGAGAAAGACACCAGTTAGGGGAATAGTAAACAAAAACACTCAACAACCTAAAAAACATTGCTTTCTGTTCTCAGGACAGGCATATTGTAGTGGGGCAGCCCAGTATGTACCATATATTTCTGTCACACACTTCTGAAGTGTCAGCTACACAAACCAGAATGTGAACTGGTCTCCTTTCTGCTCAGACTCAAAACATGGTCAGCCTACAGTAATGGCTTAAGATCAAGAAAACTTTCCAACTGTTCATTAAACAATTAGGCTAAGACTCAACTCATGCAACTGAAATCATAAAACATAAAGAGCCTTTAATTACTACAATTCCATAGATATATGTATTAGAGGAGACAGCCTGAAGGTTAAAAGGCTTTGTAACCTACCATTTTTGTGCGCTTAATAAAGTCTTGGCTGCCATAGACTTTCAGTGGCATAATGAAACCCACAGCTACTATGTGTTTTAGAACATTAAGTCAACAATTAGTACTGCCATTGTCTATTTTAAAATAACCTCAATATTTTTTACCTTTAAGAAAATAAAAATACCATTACCACAACAGCAAACAAAAGAAATTTTCAGGAAGAAAAACAGAGTGCAAGGTTTTTTGGAGGTTTCTGTTCTTTAATGATTCTTACTCTCCAAGGAAAACCTATAAAAGTATGGCTAAATACTCAGCACAACAAAGAGAAGCCAAACTTCTGTAAAGAAATATAAAAACCTCCAATTAAATAATCAACTAGAATTTGCACCACAGTTCTGCTTAGTCTCATTTTCTATTTGTTTTCTTCCCACTCTGCAACACAGACCACTGTATGGTCTTGGTTTACAGTGTGGACAATAGGAAGCAAGAATAGACATATCCAAACAGAAGACGCCAAAAATAGTCCTGCTGTCTCCTAATCTACCTTAATATACCTTTAACTGATAAGTTCATAGAGGCACAATTCAGAGACAGCAATAGGCAAGGTCATCCCAAATGAGGGATTTCCAGACAGACTATATGGAGCAAAGAGGCAAGTCGAAGCATAGCACTGTCTTTTGGTGCTTCAATTTTCTAAGTGTCTTGTATTCAGCGAAGAATCTAGCCAAAAAGAATTTAACTTGTACCAGGCATTTCATGGTTTAACTAAAGTAATCTGTGCTGTCTGCATGTTAAAATTGCTCACAGATTTTGCATGTCAACAATGCATCAATAGTGAATTATTATATTCATTACCTTCTAGATTAATATGTGTGGCCTTTTAGTTGTGGTGTTAGAATAAAACCAAGAACTGATGCCACAGTATAGTGCAACTCTCTTAGGCTTTTCCATGAAGCTTATTTGACAAGCTACTATGCTGTTGCAGAAATCTAAGAGTACCTTTGGTGTTAGTCATGAGATTAAATGCATATTTTATCACTGAAGCATACTTAAATAATCCTCAATTTATTTCAGTAAACACGCCATCGAACTATATCATCACAGTACCCTACTTGGAGGCAGGAGGACGACACTGGAGGAAGACGCGTTCCTCCACTGCAGTGACTTGGCTTCACTGTATGTACCACAGCAAAAAATGCCATTAACTTCCAGAAAAAAGGTTGTTTGTATGGTAACTATTTGTGATTATTCCTTCTCAAAAAAGTTTATTGCAAATAAATTGTTAAAAAACCACAAAGTTTAAGAAAGAGGAAAGAACAGAATTCTAACGTTAAAACAAATTAATAACTCCAAGATCCAGAATAGCCATAATAATCTTCATCTGACAGACAGAAAAACATAGGCTGCAGTTTTGGTATAAAAACCACTTCAGATTCTTAAAAATGAAGACTAAAGCTAGGTTATCACCAATAACAACACAACCTTTTTTCTTCTCCTGAACCATTATCACAATTTTTATACTGCAAGATATCAAAAAGTTATATTTTATCAAGAAGATAATATTTTCCTAATTCTAGGAGCAGGTAATCTTAGTTAATGAAACAGTGCTTGAAGTTAAGTGATCCTAAGTGCACAAACATGATTATATTTTATTTTTAAAATATTGTGTTGCTATCAAGTGAGTCCTAAACAAGACCTTTTCATCTGCAATACTTAAATTAGCTACCAGAATATAAAGGAGAAAGAAATCAAGAACCGTGCTGAGATTGCTAACCATAACAGTACTTTGCTAATAGTTGTCCACAAAAAAAATTATCAATATTTAAATTGATTTTTGAGTGAAAAAAGAAAAAATATTCTATTATCCTTCAGTAACCTTTGAAGGTTAAAGCCAAGTTTTAAAGACGTTTGTGTACTGTTATATTGGACTGTCTTCAGAATGCAATTTGACTGAGGAAGGCTTCCAAATGACAAACTGACACTGCACTAATGCTATCATCTCCAAGGGTTTAACTCAGGCACCAAAGTGATGTCAAGGACAGATCAACATTTGAGATAAACCACAAAATGATTCAGAGTATATAAACAGGTATAACTGGCTGATTTACAATTCAGTCCAACATTGTGTAAAGGATGGCATTAATTTGACCACTTCTAATAATTCTGCTTTGCAAAGTTAGTAATTCATTCAAAAACATACTAAAAAATTTCTTCCAGTGATATCATCCCATAAAGGGACGAACCAGTATGATGCTTAGAGACATCACCCCACTGCACCTGAGGCAACAAGAAACTCGGGTGATTCCAATCTACACCACAGCATGTTATCAGGGACTGTCAAAAAAGGCACTGATAAATATTGAAAATCCCTAATTTAGAACTCAGATAAGACTTGGGTTTTGGGGGGCTTTTGGTTTTTGTTTATTTATTTTGGGGGGGAATAATTCCTGTACTCAACAAAATACATATACCTGCTAGGCAAAAATATAATATACATATTATGAACAAGTTAATACCTGCACTAGAAGAAAGAGGAGGCAAAAAAAGAGGAGCTCACTGGGCTACCTGTTACAATATCCTTTTCATCATACTCACAATCATTTAAAAGATTCATCCGTATTTAGTCAGCTATAGTAGGCTTCTTCCCACACCCAATGTACTTACTGAGCTTATAGGTGAAAAGTAACATATGAATGCAATACAACATTAGAAAAGATGTTTTTTTCACAAACAGAGCATTTTAATTACAGAGAATTAGGAATTCATTTTAAGATCAATTCAAATTTCAATATACAATATGAAAGACTAGCTAAAATGCAACTGGTTTATGCTCATTAAATTTTTTTCATCTATTTTGTTTCTTTTATTAATAGTTTCTCATGCTAGAATTCAGGCTTTTAAACACTAGAGAATAAAAATGTTTTCCAAACATATCACAGCATGATCACACAAAACATTTATTGTATTCCATTTTAATACACTATCCCTTCATTCATCCTGTACTACAGATGTGATACATAGGTGGATACACAGATGAAACTTGTATTGAGGGTTTCTCAGTGACATGGAGAAAAAACATAAACAGGATTCAGCTATCCAAAGGCTAATTCTATCACAAAGCCCAAAAACTCTGGGGAGAAAAAAACAAACAACATACATATGTATTTCTACCCCACTAACAGACCAAGAAATCTCCCAGAACTGACGCTGCAGCTTGTGGGCATGCTGTTTTCAGTGATGATACCAGTTTAAGATGTTACTATCTTTCCACCACCCTCCCAACATCTTTTTCAGGCCTGCTTGCACAGCCTGTCAGTTATTCTAGGACAGCCAAGGAGGTGACACAGAAATGGAAACAAGTAGTCAGTGATGATAGAAGAAATATTTTCAGTGAATACTGCTGCCAAGAAAATTATATATAAAACATCACCTCCCAAGTTTGTATCTGCGAGAGTTTTATAGAATCCAGGCAATAAGCATCTCTCTCTGAGGCAACAGGACATGCATGCAGTCAATCCAGCTTCCATAGATGAAGCTCCATCTTTATATCAAAATTCAACATAGAAACAGCTAGTTTATTTAACTGCTAAATCTAAAGGAAATATTTCAACATTAACAGGAAAATGGCTCTGTTTATCCTCCCTCTACTAAAACAACAGAACCTGTTTCACAGTGGTTAAAACTAACCTTTTGCACAAAGCTGAGGGCCACTTTTTTTGACATAATATGTATATGTAAATGAACGCATGAGGCAAAAGGAAAAAAAAAAAAACAAACACACACACACCACTTTTCACGTGAAGGACATCACTGTGTCCACTTAAAGCTGACAACTGCTTTTTGGCACATCAGTACAGTTATATTAGTCAGCACAGATGCACAGTTCCAAGAACACGGAATTGAGCACATAAGCCATTTCCCAGCAGCCTGTATTCCAACAAATAGTACATTTTCTTTTTTTTTTTTAACCAAAAATGTTCCTTCCATCACTAATTAAAAGTATATAACATTGGTTTCACACAGGTATTCTCCCCTTTTATATCTGCTCTGGACTCATGATGTAACGCCAATGAACAGACCAATGAAGAGCTTCACAGAACACAAAATTCATTTGAGATAGTAATGTATTTATTTCTACTTCAAGACGGCAGAATAAGGAGTAAGAACATTTTCCATTAGAATGTGACACTAGAATTAGGGATAAGGAACCACATGAATGGAAACTCAATTATATAATAATGAACATGAAGTAAAAGCAATGATTAAAACAAGTTGAAGAGGAAAGAGTGCAATCAAGTACTATTGTCGCAATGATACAATGACTGAAAACAAAATGTTTCCATTAGAAGCACATGTGACGAAAACTGGCATTTTATTCAGGACAGACACAACCTCACTCCTGATTATGGAGATAAATTACTAATATTAGGCTACAAAATAATCGGGAGGAGGAGAAACAATAAGTGCATGAAGACATAATAACAAAGTTATCATCTGTACAGCAGAAGAACAAGGCAGAGCGAAGATTTAAAACAAAACATACAGTAGGTCACCACATTTTAGCATGCATTGATGGAAACAACTGTTTCTACATTTTTTTCATTTACTACAAATCAGAGGAATTTCTTCTGTATAACAACATCATCATCGTTTCACCTTGCATGAAATTAAAAGCTGTCAACAGGCAGATGAACCAACCAAAATTTCTGAAAGGTAACTTCTACCAGAAAAATACTCGGGTAATAAAAGCTTCTTCTGATGAAAGGCAACTTTACTGCCCCACCATCAGTCCCTCTCTACCTATTCATTACAGAGGCTAACAACTATCACAATTTATCATCTCAGCTTAATGCCTCTCCATGTATCAAGGTACAAGAAATATTTGAAGATGCGTGCCTCCAGCGCACAGTCCCCTCTGACTTACAATTTAAATGCTCAAAGCAAACAGAGAGACATGAAATAAGCACAAAGTAGCAGTCAGTTGAACACAGCCACACAGGAAGGCAACAGTAGTGATCTACCTAGGAAAGCCAAGTGCTTTGCATGCTACACCAGGAGGTACTGATTCATTATTATCCCAGTAGGAAAGGCACTCAGATGCTGCAAATTATCTCTCCATATGCTATTTATGGGACTTAGCACTATACAGAAGAACAGGATCATTTAGGTAATCTCACATCCCTTCAGATACTGGAAATCCCGAACTGTGAAGCACGGCACAAGTCCCCAACTAAGGTGCAGCCCACCATGCAGATCCCATCCCTGGAAAGCTTCTCCACTTTGTTCCTTTCAGCTCTTACAGGATTTTCTTTAAAGAAAACAGCATCTGAGCTTATCCTGCAGCCAGGGCAGATGTGCAGCACAGCAGGTCAACTGTTACATGGACCACGAACTCCTCAACCTACAACAGTCTTCTGGTTAAGATAACTACATTTGGCCAGTTGGACCGCATTGTTGGTAAGCCACCTTTCATCTCTGGGCTATCTGCTAGCAAGGAAAAGTCATCAGCATGGTCTCCTTGTGACTGTGCTACTGTGATGAAGTTAACATCTGCACTTAAAGTATCCCAAGTTCAGGTGCACCAGAAGATTGCAATCTTGTCACACAAATTAACACAATCTCCTTTTTCTTTATTCCAATGTTGAATAAAATTGGCCAAAAAAAAAAAAAAATCCAGTGATGTCTGTTTACTCTGGTCCTATCTGACACATGAGTAAAAAAATCTCCTATTTACCCTGCTGTTGAACATGTTTTATCAATAATTAATCTCATCAGCAAAATTGTTCTATTCTACAGCAGCTACAACCTCTCCTTGGAAAGCCTTTAGCTGCCTACAAAGGCAGGGAGACTCACCCATAGTTTAAGGCCTGCAAGTGTTCGTCTACTCAAAATCTAAGTGTTTCAGTTCTCAAAATAATTTTCTCAGAAGAAACTTTTGCTTCCTGTTTGTGCTTAAACTGTTTTACAACATTCAAGAAACCTTCTAGGAAATATCAAAAGTGCAAGCACATCGAGACACCCAAAACTATGCAAAAAGGCTAAATAAAATTTTCAGCTCAAATAAAAGAAAAAGCCTGATGGAAATGGCCAAATCATATAGTATATATAGGTGAAACAGCTCACCTCACACACTGTATACTCTGTTCATTAACAAGTATTTTTTAACATAAGAAGAGACAGCTGTGCATACTTTCTGCATTTGGAATGGCAAAGCTTTTACCTAAATTAAATATGAATAATTTTCATGATGTAAATTTTCTGATACAGGGTTTTCATTTTTTCCATTCCTGTTGTGCTTTGTCGTGAGATATTTTCTTTTTCCATGGTGGCAATAAAAATAAACAAATTGTTTATTATGATAGCATAATCATGAGGCTTTTAAGAGAGCCTTAACTGCAGTTAAAGCTTCTGTAAGTGAAATCACATCTCCAGTAAGCACAACTGATATGAGACAGCGCAAATTCTAAATAAAAGTATTTATGGCAAAAACCAACAAAAATCAAACAGCAGTAGGAGAAAATACAAGTCATACTTGCAAATTTTTTTTTTCCCTGTATGTAAACACGTAAGCTAAGTGAGTAGGCTGGACAGTCCTCTCTTTTTAGAATACTAATAAAATTTTCATCAGGCTGAAGAGTTTCAGGGCAGCAAAATTACTTTTTCATACTCTATTTTGTCTAGTACACTAGAAACCAGAATGCCATTTCTGAAATTTCACTCTCAGTCTTCTCACACACATTCTTTTTTCAAACAATTTTTTTTCTCTTTGCCTTTGTTATTTATTTATTTCTTTTTATAAGGAAGAAAGGGAATTTGTTACTCACTTATTTCTAAAAAATTCACCCTCTGCCAACACAGTTATTTATCCTAGAAGAATCCACAACCTAGAAATTTTTCCCGCCATACTATATCCTCTCTAAATTTTAATTATTACAGAAGCAACCACAGAACATAGACAAGAGAACCAGATCCTTTTAAGTCACACGATGTCTCCAAACGTCCTTTTCATACAAAGAGACTTTTTTAAATGATCTGCAACACCAGAAAGTAGGGAAGCAACTGTTACCTCAATAGATAGAAGCAAAAGAAGGGAACAGAAGTGGGTTACAGGGATGTAAGTACGCATGCACACAAAGCAGTCATTAATTAAGATACGCCTGACTGATAGCAATGCAGTCACTCTTGTCTACATGTTTCTCAGGACTAGCGTGTGCTTTTCGAAATTGGGTAGCCTTCTCCATGGCTCTGCCCTGTTGGCATTGATTATGTATGATTAATGGTTTAAAGGAATAAAAAGGTCAACTTCTGAGTTCAAAACAGAGCAGCTACATGGGGAGTAATTAAGATACTTATGTAAGCATGATTAATACGCACAAACTGGCACACTGTGCTATAAACAAGATGCAACCAGATGGTTAGAATGAAAAGGATTTTTCCTAAAAAGCAATTTTTCAATGCCTTGAAAGTTGGCTTATTTTCCCCCTTCTAAGCCTTACACAACTCATTATCTACACATCCTAAAAGGAAGAAAGAAATAGTAACCCCTTCAACATTCCCCTCTTCCCAGCCTTTTTCATACAGATAACTATAGTTTGCATGTAAATGGATTCAACTCATCTTTGTTTAATGTTGCCTTTTATGTTGAGTTTCATGAATTGCTACGCCTGACAAGGTTCACTGGGAGTCTTTTAACTCCCACCCACAAGTTCTCCCTGGCTGTCATGTGACTGGCAGTACAGAGGGATCAGCAATGGCATTTACGGGGAAAGCGGGAAGACAGGTGTCAGAACGGTCCAGCAGGCAAACCGAACGAACACTAATCAGCTCTGGTGTTCTTTTACAATCCATATCTAATTCACAAGTTTCATTCTTTCTGAAAAACAATTACTAGGTTTTGAAGTTCATTGTGCATTTACTCAACTGTCTCTTCACATTAATGTAAGTGGGAAGAAGGAAAAAAGAGTCAGCAGGGAAGGGACATCAAAAGATCTTAGAGCGGATGAAGGCTTTATTTTAAAGTAATATAATTACAGAGGAGCATAATGTTTTACAATAAATTTAAATGTAGAGTTACATCCTTATGCACTCGGAAAATATTGGTTGGTTGTCTCTCGAGCTGAAACTCTGGTACATACAAATTACTTTGGTGAGAGAAGAAAAATAAACAACAAAAAATACCTCATTTCAACATCAAAGCAATGGATATTAAGGCAAGAGTGGGAACAACAGAATCAGTACTGCATGTGAAGTATCTACAATCATAGGGCTCATATCAGAGAAGTCATCATAAAAAATGACAAACGGAATATTTTGTGCATTTCAAATTTCTTAGTTCAACATTTATCCTCCAAACGCAAATTTCACTTCACCTACATTTAAAAAAAAAAAAAAAACAAAAAAAACAACACACCACAACAAACCGCAACTCTACATTCCCTAGTGACAAATCCTCTTAAAGTTTGAGTATATAATCTGGTAAAGCCTCAGCTAATCTTCATTGGTTGGAGCGTATACCGACTCCAATATTGGGAAACTTGCTTTTGTGTTATATAATGTTAGGAGACATCTTAAAGTCCAACATATTTTCTGACAAAGTATGGATTTCTTAGGCACTTTATTTTCACCCTCACAAGAAGCTACAGGCACACAGCACCTGTTTTCCTCCATGTAAATGAATATCCTTTCGAGGACTTCCATTCAGAGAATTAATACTTGGTAAGCAAAATGAAAAAAAGCCTATATCAGGACCTCATTGTACAACCATTCCATTGTCCAGCACCAGTGTTTGATGCTTCTGCAACTTAAATCTAGAAATCTATGAGGACTTAACTATTCACATATGTGTTTCTATTTGAAACTCTATACAATACTCAAGTGTTAAGTGATTTAGAAGTTTTCTTAATATCTGAATTGTGATTCTAGCAAAAGGATGGGCACCCATGCAGAGATTCAAGAGTATCTGAACTTCCTACCAATTAACCACAGACAGAAGAAAAGCATTGCTTAGTTCCATATGAGTAAAGTTTGGCACCCGAAAAAGCAGCATGGTATATAAACTGTTTTCCCTTTTCACTGAGAACAATCTTCCAACTTCTAATAAGACAAGCCCGTGTCAGTCTTGATTTTTATCACCACCCATTAAATAACTCTTCATGTATAGGCAGTTATAATGAAATTCTATAACAAAGTCAACATATAGATTGCGAGCATACTTCACTCTTTATCAGGGAGTGTAGTGGGAGAACAAGGGGTAACGGGTATAAGCTAAAAGAGGGTAAATTTAGACTACAGATTAGGAAGAAATTTTTCACTATGAGGATGGTGAGGCACTGGAACAGGTTGCCCAGGGAGGTTGTGGATGCCCCATCCCTGGAGGTGTTCAAGGCCAGGCTGGATGAGGCTTTGAGCAACCTGGTCTAGTGGAGGGTGTCCCTGCCCATGACAGGGGGGTTGGAACTTGATGATCTTGAAGGTCCTTTCCAACCCAAACCATTCTATGATTCTATGATCTTTGAAGTTGTTAAAAGGAGAATTTTAGTAAGCTACAAATGACCACTGATAGGCTAGCACTGCTAAGGACACCTCTCTTGTCCTAGATATCCATAGCTTAGAAATGGGCTTAATTTGAAACTATCTAATTGTGATGCTGAGTTTGGCAGTAGAATGATTAAAGCAACTCATCTCCAGATATCCTGCCCTCACTTCCACAGCTTTCAAATTCACTTTGCAAAAGCAATAAAAATTATTATTGATTGTGCCTTCAATTATTGTTAGGATAAGTCTCAGGAGTCCAAACAACCATGTTGAAAAAACAAGCTCATATGAAATGTGCTTCCATTAATATTTGTGTTATTAGTTTATATGGGATGAGTCAGCCTATGGCTCCATCCCACAATCAATCATTCTCATATTATGTTTCTGGTTTCTTTTTCCTGTCAGTAGTAACAACAAAAAACTAAGTAAACAGACAAATCAACATAGATGTTACTCACGAATGCCGAAGAAAAGCTGGACGACTAATTTTGTGCTAGATATATTCTACATATTGAGAGTTTCATCTGCTGGTGATTTTCTTCTCCACAGACTACCTTTGATTACAGATCTCTTAAAACAAGTATATGTATTCAACACTGATTGGTAATTTTCCCAAAGTTACTTTTTTTTGTTTGGTTTTTGGTGGTGGTGGTTTTTTAAACCACATAGCACGCTAAACAATTTTATATTCTACACAGAAGGCTCAGAGTTACAAAAGATGAAAGCCAAAATGAAACAGACAGCCAGACTCTACAGTTTAATGACCTTTCAGCTAAAAAGTTCTCAAGTTTCACTGAAATACAAAACTATATCAAAATTAGACAATTCGTTAAAAATGAAAAAAAATATTAATTTATTTTAATTAACACTTAGAAAAGTTTCCACACACACACTCATATCTGAATACAAGTAAATCAAGACTAAATCTAAACTCTAGCCAAGGAACGTTTAGAAGGTTCATCTTCCAAGGGAATTTTGAAAAAGCTTTAAACTGTCACAGATTAACTAATCCACGCACATATAGAGAGCAAAACAACATTAGATACCCAAGTTAAGAAGTCGCGTCTGCGACAGATTGAGCACCCAGATTCCAGCAAACTGAGCACACACTTCGAGTGTCCATAGTGCTCTAGATTCAAGTCAGACAACTGTTATGCTAATTTTATGTTTGTCTAGTAGAGCATGCATGTTACCTTAATGGATTGAGCTCCATATTAACAATGCTATTAAAAAGTCTGGCTTGCACCACTGTTTTTTAAAGTACGTTCTTCTGCAAGACTGTGTTGGAGTGTGCTCTTACATCAGCTGTGAAACTCTACAAGAGAAGGATAACTCTATATTTCTATTCACTTTTTGTGTTTGGCAAGACATTTCCAATAACATTTGTGACTTCCCAAGAGCTTAAAAGGAGAAAATTATCCAGTTAAACATAGAAACAATCACAAACCAAAAGCCAGTATGACTGCACTGGGGAAACTGGCATCACACAATGTTTTTTGCTAAGATCTTATTTCAGACTACAATACATGCAATAGGCAAACACATTGTAATCTTCCCAGACTGAAAAACAAATATCAGATAGCCGTAGTCTGTTTAATCTTTCTAAACCAGTCCTTCCCTGGCAGCATCTCCAGTTCAAGTTAATTGTGAGTGACTTTAGACATCAGGACAATGGTGTTCCACACATCAATAAAACTGAGAACTGACAGGTAGACTACAAACAATGACAATCACCAAGCAGCAACTAGGTTAGCATTTTTATTTATTTATTTTGGGAGGCCTAAGAGGCAGAGAAACTAGCGCATATACTATGAAATATGCAGATAAGAGTCCATACAATCAAACTACCCCAGTTTTCAAACAAGACTTTACCAGTGTGCAAAGATGTCACTGTGTGATATCAATAACATTGATAACCAATAACATTTTTGCCAGTAACAACCTTTAATCATCTGTGTCTTAGTGTTTGAAGTGATATATATCAAAAATGTCAAAACTCTCAGTGAGATGTGGTACTAAAAGGAATAGTCTGTTTGCTTTCCCTATTGATATACCAGGTTTCAGACTGTCAAAGTGCTTTTAGTTGTAAAAGAAAAAGCAGAAAGTTGTTTTGACAACTACAAAAAGATTTATCAGTTACGTGTACCTGCTGAAGTACCTAGATTCTCAAAGTGAAAATGTGTGCATGCAAGGCTCTTAATACTAAATGTTACCATGTGAATATTAATATATTAATGTTGCAAACAAGATACACTTCAAAGTATCATATAGCATATTTCTATGAGCTATGGTGTGTTACTTAACAATACTACACTAGTTTCCTGTCTACTTTGCCATTAGTTGGTATAGAACTTCAATTTTACTTTTTATGCTTCAAAAACTTGAGTTCCTCTGTGTTGGAAAGTGGATTTATTCCTCTTTAAAACCATTTGTGTATCATATATGTAAAATGTAAAAGTATACAGCAAAATGCACATACACACAGAAAGAGAATAATCCACATTCATATTCACTGTCTCTCTCTCACATATAACTCACTTGAGCTAACATTAGGCACAATAAGCACAGCAAAAACAAACTCCTGAAAGGATTAGATTTCAGCTTCACACCATGGAATTATCATTATTATTTTTATTATGAAAAAAGAGCTTTATTGCATCTCATCTAAATCCTCTGCAAGCCAGAGGAGAGGGACACTCACATCTGTTAAACTGTTGAGATGGCAAATATGAAAGCAACAAAACGCTTCCACAGACTACTGTTCGAATTTACTATTAAAACAAATGCATTAAATAAATATGCATACAGCTTTCCATTTTTTCTTAAGCCTAAATTAAAGACTATTAGTCAGTATTATTGGGATATTCCTGAAATGCCCGCAAGCTGTATTACATTTGCTTTAAAAGCTCTGATGGAAACAGACTTCATAGTAAAAATAGTAGAGGTAGCCAGTAGTAAACTAATTAAATTTACGGTTTAAACTTCACATTCCTGAAACACACCATGGAACCAGTAATGATACTTTGTGAAAGGTGGATTCAGTTTAACAATTCTAAATTCTATCAGCTAAATATTTATGAAGGTATTAGAGTCCATTTCACAAGTTACACTGGATGTAATTTTTATAAAATATTCTGTTAAAACTTGTAATATTTAAGCATACTACCTTATTTGATTATTGCATTAAAATATTTGTTAACTGGTGTCTGGTGTGAGTTCCTTGATCACAGATAAGAATTATCAAGCACTGTTCCATATTAATTCTGTAACTTATCTCTGCTTTTCAGAAGCAATATCCCTAGAAAACACCAAATATTTTAGCCCACTTCCCTTTCCACAGCCCAGATTTCCTACAAAGAATCACAGAATGTTAGAGACTGGATGGGACCTCAAAAGATCATCTAGTCCAATCCCCCTGCCGGAGCAGGAACACCTAGATCAGATCACACAGGAACGCATCCAGGCGGGCTTTGAATGTCTCCAGAGAAGGAGACTCCACAACCTCTCTGGGCAGCCTGTTCCAGTGCTCTGTCACCCTCACCATAAAGAAGTTTTTTCTCATATTCATGTGGAACCTCCTATGTTCCAGCTTGAACCCACTGCCCCTTGTCCTATCACTGGATGTCACAGAGAAGAGCCTGGCTCCATCCTCCTGACACTCACCCTTCACATATTTATAAACATTCACTAGGTCACCCCTCAGTCTCCTCTTTTCCAAGCTAAAGAGACCCAGCTCCCTCAGCCTTTCTTCATAAGTGAGACACTCCATTCCCTTCATCATCTTTTTGGCTCTGTGCTGAACTCTCTCCAGCAGTTCACTGTCCCAAGAAGACAATTCAATTCAAAAAGAATTGAATTTTCTTTAAAGTTTTACTCTCTATAGCAAATCAATATGAACAACAATTAGTACTTCCTACATTACGTTATACAGTGAGGACAGCTAATAAGGCACAGAAAACTACTTCGGGTTTTCTCCCTTCACTATCCCATATAGAGCCTGAAAGAAAGTCTGCAATCTATTGAATTCTGAACTCACGTCAGCTCAACAGGAAACTCATTCTTTTATCTTCACCTGGATTACTAAATAAAATTAAACTGTTTTCCAATATATAAATGTCTTGTTTCAGCCTTAAGATAACACACCATTAATTCTAGAATGAATTAATAATATGATCCCTAATACAACTGTTCAAAGAACTCTGCTGCCATTTTGCCCAAACTTGTTGTATAATAAAAAAGAGAGATTAGTATGGATTGAAGAGGCTCCAGTGCTCTACAAAGCTTAAATTATTCAATTCCACAAAATACACTACTATGTACCTTTGAACATCAGCAAAGGTTACGAATAATTATACTGACAGTAACAATAAAGAATCATTTTTTCTTAGATGATATCTTGATGCCTCAAAGAAGTTTACTGCCCACAACTAGAAAAGTTTTATTCAAAACTTATACCAGTCTTTTATTTTCCCCCACCCTCAATCTCAGCAGAAAAGACAATTCTTCTCAACTACACTCCATAAATTGAGTTAAGGTGAATTGTTCAGAACAGAGAGGCATCACACAAAAAAAGGTGGAGAAATCTATGTCATTCCCTATGCTTCACAACACCAGTGAATCCCATCTAGCCTCTCTGACGGAGGCTAAACAAACTTTAAGAAAACCTCATACAGCCAAGTCCCTTCCATTCTCCAGAAAGAATCCAGCAGAGAAAACACAAACCTTGAATTTCTAATTCTCAGAACACACCACTCAGAGTTTGGTTTTCAGGCACAATGAAGTGACAATGCTATAACTGGCCAAAACAAATCACAGCTAAGTAGCATGTAAAGTAAGAAAGCTAACATTACCTCCTTTGGTAGCAGCACACAGTCACAATCACCTACTTTAAAACTTCTTTTTAGGAACTAGAGAGGCACCAATTCTTTCCCACAGGAGAGCATTGCTGCATGTATTGGTTCCAAAACGTTTTTACCGAATTTTTCAGCCTTCTAAAGAAGTGACAAACTGCAGGGCAAGCAAACTCTCTTCTTCCCATCAAATCCTCTCAGCTGGAAGTGGGAGATGGATTCTATGCATGGACTTGTGAATAAGCTCCAGGTGGGAGCTATATAAGTCTTAGAAACTGAAACACCTGGAACAGAAAAATCTTTTACCCTTTTTGAATTATTTCAGCTGTAGCAGATGGTGGGGTGAGGCTCCTTATTTGCTGATGAAAAGTAAGGCTTAATGATAACCTATTTCAGTCATTTGCTTTCTCTCAGGATTGCACTATGTACTGAAAGCCAGAAGACAATCAGCTCAGAGATGTCACTTTTCTCTCACGTCCAACGTTGCTTTCCTCCTGTACTGTAGAGTAGCTTTTAGAAACACTGACTGAAATGCTAGTTTGAAACAACAGGAAATTCACATGAGACTAACCCCATCCTCACAAAATAAAAGGTATATGGAAACTCTGCCAAAAGGCCTTATGTTTCACTGCCTTTTCCAACAGAGACAATGACATCAAAAACATTGTATGGACAGCAGAAAGAAAGGACAAGTGTACTTTCCAATCACTTGAACAGAAAAGCATAATTAAGAGTTTTCAATTTTAAGAGTAAGGTCCTGAGTGGGAGTTCAACAGTTCCCCAGTAAAGTGTTTCCAGCCAGTACATGGGCTACTGGATAGAGTGTGGCTGAATAGTCGCATGTATCTGAGATATGGACAATTAAAACATTCTTCCCCTAAAAGCCCTCAGCCACAGCGTCTTGGAGAAAGCACATAGGCTGCTATTCAAATGAATATAGGCAGCAACAAACACCACTCAAATACAGTGCTGACAGCCTCCCAAAGCAGACAACCAGATTCACTGCTGACAGCACAATTCTGAGACACAGTCAATTATAAGAGGAACACTGACCATAAGTTTTTGTCTTTTTACTGTATTTTTACTGAAGAGCAGCATGCTTTGAAACAGCTGTTACACAAGTACTTCCTTCTCAGCACTCCACTTCTCCTTTTTTTTCCCAATATATATTGCAGGTTTTACTCATTTTTTGCTTTATTACTGGTTTGTTATATATCCATACTTGGTACTAAGTTCCTTCAAAGAAACAGCCTTGTCCCAAAGAATGCAGACTAACTTGTATTCAATTTGGTTCTAGGACTTCTCAGTTTTACTATTGATAACTATGAGGTACTAGGAAGACAAAAATACCCTATAATGCCTATGATAAACCACCTGTGTCTGCTAAAAATTCAATAGTTGCCTTCACGCTAACCCACAGGTATGCATACCTGCCTATACTAGACAAACTATAGGAAGGCATAGATCTGACTCACCAAATAACATTAGAATTGCTTGGCAGACTTTGACACAAGTTACCAAAATTACTAACAGCATGTACCCACCCCACCCCCTACCCTCCAAAAAAAAAAAAAGGAAAATGTTAAGGTTTTTAGCTTAAAATCCAAAACACAAAGATTCCAGTGGATAAAGGGAGTGCACACCACTGTACCATTTAAAGTAAAACTCACCTGTCCACTCTAGACAATGGTAACATAGACCACAGGCATGAAAGGGCAGCTACGGCAAAGTAAAACTCTTCTTGACCAGATGCGACTTCTCTCATGTCAGACTCTTACGCAGCACCTTCTCAA
Organism: Pterocles orientalis; assembly: GCA_011057875.1. Lineage (NCBI taxonomy): Eukaryota > Metazoa > Chordata > Aves > Pterocliformes > Pteroclidae > Pterocles > Pterocles orientalis. The sequence continues at coordinate 1,715,682 of WKFP01014812.1, forward strand.
AACACCTCTCCCAGTTTATATACATAAAAGTAAGAAGACCACATCTGAACAACAGAAGGGTGACTGACTGGACATCAGTCGCTTTTCAAGGTGTGGTTGACTTCTGTATTTTCCTCAGCATTTATTGTAATTTAAAATTAAGTTAATTGTGTGTTATTTTCATTACAGCACAGAGGTGGTAAATACAGCTAACCTTCTGACTTAGCATAGTATAACTGTGGATCAGAGAAGCAGCTAGAAGGAGCAAGCAGTCATTTTCCAACCAGCATACCCTTTTTAAAATGTCAGGTGGAAACAGCCGGCATTGTCTTGAGGGAAGAGGGGTGGGTCAAGAGTGTGCTTCAGGTGACCATTTCAGTAGAATTTAGAGTGGTTACCTGCAAGAGCCATACCAGCTCTCCATTGCAGCCTCTCCTCCAGCCTGACAAAGGCTTGTTTGTCAGTTCTTCTAAGAGTTACCACTTGCTTCTCTTTAGACCAGATATTCAGGGATCTAGAACACTGAATACACAAGAACTGGAAGTACTATCATCTCTTTATACACCCAAGGAAAGCAAAATGGGGTTTTTGCAGCAGTTCCCCAAGAGGCCATCTCTCTTGACAGGTCTGCTCCAACCCTGTGACTCTACAAATACCTGAACTAATCACTTCTGCCTTCCTGCACAGTACCACCCATTGCCTGCCTGGTGTCCACAGAACAGCAGGTCCTCCTGTGCACCTTGAGCTCCCTCTCTCCAACACCACCAGACTTCATGTTGCCTGATCTTCAAGCCAATTGTCTCTCCAGTATGGCATAGTATCACACTGCAGTCCCTACAGAGCCAAGAGGCTGGCAGGGCCCTTCCCTCTGGCCAAAGCTGAATACCTCAGGGAGGTGTCCACCTGGTCACCTCTACCAGCTTCATCAGCTGGTGGTCACCTCCATCAGCTCCATCCATTCTCCCGGGCAGGAACTAACTCACCAGTTCCACAGTTAGTTGGGGAGATCACACAACAGACGTGCTGGCACTCAGTCTCCATAGCTAACAACCTAAAAATACATGCTTTATTTCCTCATAAGGAAAGAAGAAAAGCCACAGAGAAGTACACCATAATTATCTAAAAAAAAAAAAGTAAAATAGGTGTACATATTCACAAAGCAAAGCTACTGTCAGAAGCAGAAATCTGTTCATAGCAGTAACATACTGTTCTTTGAAGATACACAACTCCTGCTATACTGATAAAAATTATTTATACATATTGTTTGGACATAGCCTGGATTCACCTTGTAAACTATACGCCACCTAATGTTGCCTTCTACAACTCAAAACAATCTCCCATTCACAATCTAAATCCTTCTTATACCATGACAAACAAACAAAAAATAAGTTTCCTCTACAATTATACAGTTCAGAATAAAGACAAAATAAATGCCTCTCTCTTCACAACATTCAGATCAGCTGTAGATTCTTCTCTTTGAATATTTCTGCTTAGGGAAATAGCTGTTACTAATGCTGTCTCAAGCAAAGCCAAGTCAAGTCAGATCTACCAAAAGACTACCACACAGATTTCTCGAAAGTGATTGAAAGCCACAAAACTAAAATCTTTCTAGCTTACAAAAATGCAAGGTCATAACTCCTTCTAAAATGTTGTGGCAGGTTAGCCCTTGCTGGGGGCCAAACCACACACACCCACTCACACAGTAGACATTTTTAGACTAAAATGTAGACATTTTTAGACCTCAGAGTCTGAAAAAGAATCAAGTACCTCTTATTTATTTTTATTACTGCTTAATATTGTTGTGGTCTTCTCATAGACTCAATTCAGTAAATGTGGAAGAGCAAAATGGGTGCTTCAAAAGCACAAGCCTTATCCCAACTAAAACGGCAATACAGGCACATTCTAAAAATTAGAGATACCAAAAAACAATACTATTTCTCTAGACTAGACAAGACTAAGAGGCTGAATCAACAGAAGCAAGTATAAACAACTGTACTGGGCCTGGCTGAGATGGAGTTAGCATCCCCACAGCACCCTCCCAGTACTGAATGTTGCACTGGCAGCCAGCAGGGTGTTTATAACACACCTTGGGAGGGGGCAGAGCCAGGACAGCTGACCCGGATTGGCTGTTCTATACCATGGGACCTCAGCTCAGCCATAAGAGCCAAGGGCAGGGAGGAGGAGGGGGACACTTGTTACTGTGTTTGTCTCCAGGAGCAACTGCTACTAGAGCTAACTGCTCTGCCTCCTGGGATGTGGCTGGACATCACTTGCTGAGGGGAAATAGAGAATAACATCTTTGTTTACCTCTTGTTTCTGTGCATGGCCTTGGCCTTTGCTTTAATTAAACTGCTTTTATCTTGACCCACGAGTTTTTCAACTTATTCTCCCCCTTTATTTTGCTGAAGGTGGGAGTGACAGAGGGGCCTGGTGGGCACCTGGTGTCCAGACTAGGTTAACCCACACAACAACAGAGTTTGTTGAGAGCTAAAAGTGAAATTGTGACTGCTAAAATGAAGATTTTTATTAAGCCTGCTTCTCCTTCTTATAATCTGGTTTGAAAGAGAAGGCTTAGATAAAAGTTTAATACATAAAGCCATTCAAGAAGTAATATGATAGTAAAACAAGACTTCATCATCTGAAGAAGTGCAGTACAGTTTGGAATTTAATGACTATTCTTCTCTGTTACAAAGAAATTTGGAAGTTGGTACATTTTTGTTTTAAAAAAGGCATTTTAATCACTGATTTGCATGTTCTGAATGGAACAATGAAGTTCAGTATGATAGAATCGATACACAATAAATTGTATTAAGCTACCAATTACCAGTTTCTTAAGCTATACCTGACACACATTGAATCTATGGCATTATTAGGAAAATTGTAAGTTCTGCGGAAACCAAAATTTATTTCTTTATTTCTTCCTTCCTTTCACTAACTGAAAATCAAGAACTGGTGGGATTTCATCCATAACAAACTATTAGGAAAAAGGCTTAGATTTAATAATTAAATAAAGAGGATATTTATCTTTGCTTATTTTGACTAGTGATTGTAACTGCTGAATCGGTGTTCAAAAGTCTAAGACTATACAACCTAGTCCTTACAACAGAACAATAGAAAGCTAGCCCAGCAAAAGAAACATGGCAAGATTAGTGAACAGATCATGTTCTTGAGGGCTGTCACAAGGAAATGGTAACATGATTATTGGAGCCCATGCAAGACCAAGCTGAGTCCAGTAAAAGACCTAGCAAAGTGGCTAAATAAGCATTTTACAAGGTTCCATTCAGTGCTGATATGGCTGTAGTCTGCCATATAACATCTACACTCTTCTCCATCTTCTATTCATTGGTGTATCCTGAGCAGTTGGAATTTGACAGTGACGACCGTTAGTTGGCCAACTTTTTCAAAATCACTTCCCCCATCTTTATAAAGAATATGGTAATTTGCTCACATTTCTATGGAGGAAAGGTAATGTTTAAGTGAAAGGCAGTACAAACAAGGAAGTAAAAGAAGTGGGACAGTACTTACTGCTCAATTCCATGCCTGCTCAAATGTATCCCCAGAATCCTCATCACTGGAACAGAGACTGGAGTGATCCACAACATGCCATCTACTATTCTTATTAATTATAACCTTCATAATCAGTTGAGTCTCACTATCCATGCTGAATCTTTCTGATGCCTGGTTTTTTGGTTGTTTTTTTTTTTGGGGGGGGGGGGGGTTGCGGGGTTTGTTGTTTTTTTTTTATAATGGCCTACTTACTTTTATATTGCCTTATACTTATTAGGATAATATTCCACATTTATCCCTGCTCTTTCACTGAGTCAACTACACAGTCTGACAGCTGAATTGTGTATGATACTGCTGTCACTCTCAGAGACACAAATGTCTTTCTCCAACAGCCAACAACCTCAAGCCATTTAGTACCAAACTTACGCAACAATGAGCAGAAGCAGTGCCATACCTCTGCCTCCCAAAGAACCTAACTAGCAATGACTATCTTCCTTTTATTTTTCTTGCAAGCTTCCAGACGGACAACACTGTCTAAATTTTACCTTAAAAGAAGAGAAAGGTCAGCCTAAAAATCAGCACAGTTGCATCCTCCATCTTGCTTTCACACCACTTTGCATAAGGTTAATGGCTTATCATAATTAACTCTCATCTTAAGACAAAACTCATCATAATACAAAGCATCTCATTTTAAAAAGCTAAAAATATTTCCAGGAAAACTATATTTATGCAAGCACTGCTGCCCTAGGTAGTTGGAATTGTTCATGCATAGGTGGATTAAAAGGAAAGGGCAGGGAGAGGGTCAGATGCAGAGGAAGAGCTGGTCACTTCATTTATTTACATAATCTGCTTGGCTATTGCTGGCCAGGTTTGCTCTTGGAACAATGAGAAAGGCCAATTAATTTATCAATCTGTACTCCTCTCTGCCATAACATATTTTCCCCTTGCCAACAAAAAAACACGTCCATTATCAGCCAGGTCCCTGTCCTCCCCGGCAGCTCGTGCAGCTGTATAATTACACTTCTTCCCTTGACAACTTGCATGATTGTTTTCCTAACAGTATATTACTTCGTTAGTACTTTCCAATATACGTTATTTTTAAACTGTCACTTTTGCCCAACTCATCCCAATTCGCACTCGTCTGTTTATCATAACAATCATTAATAACTGTCACTCCACGCCATCAATTTAACGAACTCACTCCCTCATTAGCATGTTCTAGCATTTGTTCCATAGAAAGGCTGATTATTTTCTACACAGGCCAAGCCAATTACTTTAGTGAAATGGAATCACATTAATCAAAACTTAACAAGGTGGCAAATTTAAAGATATCAGATTGCAAAAGACAGCATAACTAATATGTCAATGTCAGAGGTACTACGTAGGTATGCAGCAGCTGTACTAAATATATCTCTTCACGAAGACCACATGAATTTTGACATTTCATATGATCTGACAACTACCAAAGTGATATTAGAAGGCTGGAGGCTGGGCTGAGCTGCTCCCAATGACTTCTGTAGATTCTGGCAAGGGCAGCAAAGAAAGGCAAAGAGGGAGGAGAAAAAAGAAATAGTGACCACATATGTCCACAGTGTCTGGTAGATGGCAAACTTTATCATGTCCCTCTATGCCAAGACATTTTCTTCTACACTTTAAATGATGATGCTCATCAATTATACCCTGACAGCTGTATCAGAACCACCTGTAAATTTATGCAGTGTCCAACAGTGTGAAAATACACTGACACAACAAATACATATTAGTTTTTACCTTTTGGTCTACGTTGCAGAGAGGATGAAACATTCTTCCCACAGCATCTTTTTCTTTGTAAAGAGAAAGCTCATAATTTTATTTTCTCTCTTACTTCTTACGAAGCTTTTAAGTTAAATCAAAGACCCTGCATCCCAAATCTTCACACAATCAATCCATCAGTTCAACCATTTCTAAATATCCATTTCTAAATATACTGGGGTTTATCCAGCAGCAGAATATAAGCACTCTCCATTAGTCTTTACCAGTTCAGACAGGAAATTACATCTTTATTAAACACATCTGAATGCTCTTTGGTTTTCCATACAGATAGTAGCAAACACTGAAGGCTCATTTAAAAAAATATATTTATTTTTAAAGTGGGGCAAAATATCCCAATGCTTACAACTTCTGTTTTATAATACTGTTACGCTTCGTTATATCATACATTTTTTACAGCATAAAAAGCTATTTGCTTCAGTTGCCAGGTTGAACATGATAAATGTATATGATAAAAAAGAACAAAGAGAAGGGCCAGTTCTTATAAATCTACAACATTAGTCAATGTATTAACCCATTCCTTTCTAATTGTTGGCATTTTAGTGTTCATTATGAACAAGTTTGCTTACTTCAGCCTGTGTTGTATTAAACATATGGATTTGGACAAATTTACAAGCATACAAAGAATTTCTGTTAACCTCTAAACTGCCAGAGCTTTTAAAAGGCCATGTTAAGCCACTACCAAATTTAAAATAGGAGGAAAACAAGACTAAAAATTGACCTCAAAAGATCAAAGATCACCTCATACATCCTATACTTGTAGATATAATCAAGTTTATGCAGTTTGCAGTCAAAATGTAAAAAAAAGAAAAAAAAATGCTCCTGAGAAGTTACACCCATTTGCCCATCCCCATGTTTAATAGTATTTATTGTGAGAAAATTTCTCCTTATATTCAGCCTATATTCTTCCTGCTACAATGTGAGTGTTATTTCTTACTTTTCCTTTGGTGAATCTGCAGAACATTTAGTTAAGAAAAGGCAGTGGTCATTTTTCACATATTTGCAGGCTTGCATACTTCTTCCTCGCAGTATGTAAACCTATAAAACTCTAATTTTTTCCACTTCACTTATAACAGTCAAAAATGTCATTTTGATAATCTAAGATAACGCTGAAATGCAGATACTGAAGTAATTAGGATTTTTGCCAAAATGTTAAATTAACTCTCTAACACACTTAGCCTGCTTAGAAATACTTGTCCCAGATGATATCAACTGCTATTTATTGGTTCATGATTTCTAATTAAATTCAAATGACATGTTAATATGCATTACACCTTTACCTGAGAGGTGTCATAATTTATCAAGAAACATCAATTCTTAAGATGAAGAAAAGTAGTTCTAAAACAAACAAAAAAAAACCCCACACCACACAGGAACGAGATTTATTACATCTGAGAGCACAAGCATGAAAGACAAGAAGTGTAGATGGCTTCAAGGGGCACATTTCTGATACAACTTAAACTCTGCAAACGATGAAACATTCCTCTCTCTTAATTGGTATTTTTATGATTATAGGAAAGTGAATAAGCTCAATAAAAAACAGAAACTAAAACACTATCTCATTACACACTTGAGAAGACATCAACAGATTTACTACAGCTCTCATTCTGGATTTTCTTAATCCAAGACAATCTATACCTATAGCATTATTCATCTCAAAGAATTTCAGCAGGTCCTGACCAAAGTACTCCATCCACCAAAGTGCAACGAAGTATCACACCTAACACTGTAAGACACCAGCACCTAACAGTTTAAGAAAGAAACAGCCACAATATATTTTATAGCTTGCCAAACTCTAAAGAAAATTGGGCTTTGATAAAATGCAGTTACTTCATCTGAAGAATCCATGAATCTAGAACAAAAGGACCTGACATGTTGAGTAAGGAGAGGATTTTCAAAAGCCCATATGAAAACATGTTCATTATCAGGACACTAACAGTGCTAACAACTCCCTGCCTCTGAACAAACTGTGGTGCAGCAGTAATCACAACATACAAAATACCAGCCTGCAAGAACACTGAGCCGTCTGGGCCAGACTTTTGAAGAATGCAGGTACCTAATTCCGCAGAGGTTGGTACTGGGACCAGTGTTGTTTAACATCTTTGTTGGAGACATGGACAGTGGGATGGAGTGCACCCTCGGCAAGTTTGCCGATGACACCAAGCTGTGTGGTGTGGTGGACATGCTGGAAGGAACGGATGCCATCCAGAGGGACCTTGACAGGCTGGAGAGGTGGGCCAATGCAAACCTCATGAAATTTAACAAGGCCAAGTGCAAGGTCCTGCATGTGGGTCGAGGCAATCCCAAGCACAAATACAGGCTGGGCAGAGAATGGATAGAGAGCAGCCCTAAGGAGAAGGACTTGGGGGTATTGGTGGATGAGAAGCTCAGCATGAGTCGGCAGTGTGCGCTTGCAGCACAGAAAGCCAACCGTGTCCTGGGCTGCATCAAGAGAAGCATTAGCAGCAGTTCAAGGGAGGTGATTCTCCCCCTCTACTCTGCTCTCGTGAGACCCCACCTGGAGTACTGTGTTCAGATGTGGGGCCCCCAACATAAAAAAGACATGGACCTGTTGGAGAGAGTCCAGAGGAGAGCCACAAAAATCAATCAGAGGGCTGGAGCACCTCCCCTATGAGGACAGGCTGAAAGAGTTGGGGTTGTTCAGCCTGGAGAAGAGAAGGCTCCGAGGAGACTTAAGAGCAGCCTTCCAGTACCTGAAGAGGGCCTACAGGAGAGATGGGGGGTCACTCTTGATCAGGGAGTGTAGTGAGAGGACAAGAACTCCTCAGAGCAATAACTATCATCGTGATAATAACAAAAAGTGTATTGCCCCCTTTTCTCCACCATTGAATACTGAACTTTTTTTAAATATTACTTTGAGGTTTGAAATCCATGTTAAAATAGTCTACATTAAAACAATGCATAAATGTCTCAAATTACTATCATTACTGCCATTGAACTGTATTTTATTAATTTGGTTATTGGTTAGAGGACACCCTCCAAAGCAATACATTTGTATATCTTTTCCTCTTGGCTATCTTATTCTTTCATATCAACTAATTTCCAAAGATGACAACTTGAGCTAGTCTTGGTAACGGTTCTCACTTTGTATGAATAAATTATGCATAACAATATAGCTGCCTCTGTTCACAGCCATTCAAGACAGGATATATTCTCATCTGATGTATAATAATTTGGAATTGACCTGCTAAGTATAAAAGTAAATAACAAAGTTCTCTACCACAGATTACGCTAAATGCTCCATTGTCATCCATTCCTGCGCCTCAGCTAGATGTGCAGCATTAATAGACACTTGTCTTTTTTAAACCTTACACTATGAATGCCAGCATCTTTGAACTGCTTCCAGGAAAGATGTGGTATACATATTAAATGAGCTTCATGAATATGAACATTACAGCAATTGAAATAAAATTAAATTTCTGGATTCTGAATGATCCAGTTCTTTTAACATACATGTAAAAATTTAGCTCGTGCCTTTTCACCCTGTGCTGCATACTGTGTCTAAAATTAATCCCACTGGAGCTGTTTTTTTTTTTTTTTATTTCCTATTCTGCCTATCTTTCATCTTTACCCCAGACTAAGCAGATGGATGCGAATTCAAAGTTTTCTGATCTTTAGCACAAGTTATGGAGGGTTATCTTTGGCTGTATATCTTTCTCCTGGCAGCGCTCCCTTGGTGATGAAGGATTAACCACCACAGCTGTCTCTTCCCAGAATGATGCAGTGCAGCGCTCCTCAACACGACAGCATCACTTAATCTTAATGTCCGCTCTTCCAGCACAGCCGCGCAGGACAAAGCCAATCAACATCAGATGCCACCAAGATGGACCTACTGCTTGGCCCTGGAGTCTTTCACCCTCACACACCTATTAATCAACATCATCCAGCCCAATCCCAGCGTTCACTTCGTTCAAACCACAGTTGAACTAAGCCAGGTTTTATATTAACAGAATGAGAGATAGAGAAGTCTAGCCAGAGATAAAAGTATGCATATGCAGAGCTAAAGAGCAAATTCGAATAAAGTCTTAAACCTCCTTACTTACAAATGTGTTTATTGTGTTTTAAAGCATAACTACTTAATTTCTATTTTTTACATATTGAAATGTGTTAAATAAGTAAAGCTGCCTTTTATCATTCACGCCTACAAAGTCTTAAGACAGCATAACTACAACATCTTGAGCTTGATGTTTTTATTAGGTATTGTGCTACCCCACAAATACAGAATGCACATAGCTATAAGTTCCTTAGTCTCAAGCAAACACTTCCAGAGAAGAATATTATCTTGCCAAGATTTACTTTCTCTACTTTAACCTACTGTATGCAGACTGTTTAGTATTTTCCTCTCTTCTATCTACACCTCCTAGTTCCAGAGCAATTATAACATAGCTGCTTCCTTTATTCCCTGCCCCCCCGCTTTTTAAAGCTAGCAAGTTCTCAACAGCAAATGCAATAAACCAGTAAATTATAGCTAGAGTTTACTAAACAAATGCAACCTAGTTAAATTTAGAAAAATCTTCACTTTTGCTTACATTTGCAATTTTACTGCTGAACTACTGGTATTTCTTACTTATGTAACATTAAAATGTATAAGAAATCCTCTTGTGTGCTATATGCAGCAACTACTCTTGATTTATAATACCCAATTTAGAAAAAAAAAAACACAACTAAACCTGATTTAAATCACAGATTACTCTGTAAAACACAAGCAATGAAGTATTCCAAATCCTAAATGTAATTTAAACATACTTATATTTTACAGTGATATATTTTCCCCCATTCCTCGTCTTACTACTGTAAACTTTCTGTAATTACATAAGCAATTTCCCTGAGGTCACAACATTGATCACAGTTATATATTGCTCAAGTATTACAAAACATAACTTGCAATAAAATATTGCTGGACATCACTACATAATTTCACAGAAAGAATTGCAAAGCTGAAGTTCAAGAGTGCTGAATTTGGCAATGGGGTGTTTTCAATAGATTATTCATTTCCTCCTTACTGCCACCATTAACTGATTATTGTTGAAGTATCACCAAAACATTAAGTTCCCACATCAAGAAATGCATAAGAGGACAGAGTAAGGGGGGACAGCATATGAAACAGTTTAAAAGGTAAACCAAAGCATGCGATCCCTTTAGATTATTCCTTTCTTTCCTTGCAACATTATTACATCTGTCACCCCACAAAGTGTCGCAGTGGTATAATACACTGGAAGGGCTCACAGCAGAAAAAACCCACAGGAGCGCAGCTCAATTTTTAGTGTTTCTGGTTGAGCGAGAGTTCTCACACACTTAATGAGAGGAGAGTTCACAGCTCTCAATGCACTATGCAAATAGATGTTATTTAGGAGCAGTTAGTGTTGGCATGTTGCACAGCTGAGCTGATGCAGAAGTCACTGAACACTAGTTAACAAATGCAAGGCTCCCCTTTGGGAAGTTGCTGATAAAAAAGGGAAATGAAGAATTTAAGATAAAGAGAAGGATATTTTAGTTCATTGTGCAAAAGCAGTGGTACTAAAAGGCTGAAGAGCAGCCATTCACGATGTATATTATACAAAGACAGAAAACTGCAACTGTGTGCATTTGCTTTGATACTGATCTCAAGCAGGTTCGAGCAGGTTTGGTTCATTACCTATAGGGGAGTTCTCAGAGAGCATTTAGAATCATCCAAAGAGATTAGCAACACACACTTTCTCAACTAACTTTGCAATTTCAATATTACAAAACATGATTACATCACAGACATGCCAACAGTAACTGTCACCTTGCTGCAACCAAAGCAACCTAACTGGTAGACAGATGCACAAAACTAAGGCTTAGTCTACACAACAAACCTCTGTGGAGACCGACCAAATCTCCCAATGGGTAGTGTGTTCCTGCAGGCCCTGCTAAAGGTCAGCACCAGCTTTTATCACTTTCCGGAGACCATGCCACTCCACTGAAAAAAAGTGTTTCCAACAGCGTGGAACTGCAATGCAGTCTTGTGCAATGTTATGTCTCTCAGTTCTCAGAAGCAAATGAGTTCGGCAGATTCCTGTTCTCCAAAAATATCACAGAAAACTGTACTCCAAAAAAGGAACAAATGACTAACATGCACGAGCTTCAAGCTAAGCAGCTTGGAACTCCCTTCTGTTAACTAACACCAATGTAAAAATGCCAAATTGCAAAAACTGCTGGCAGCAAGAGAGTCACATTCAGTCTTCACACAACAAAGGACAAAACCTTGCAAACCTCCCGAGTATTTAAGAGCCCTTATTTTTCAGAAAAGTTACCTATTCCAAAAAACGTGGAATGCTAACATGGTATATTACAGAACACAGCTTCCATGGTACGTGAAGATCCAAAAGACTGTCTTTAAGTCAGAATGAGTCAGTGCCAGACCTGTGAGCTTCATCAGGTAGCAAGGCTCTCCAAGCTTCAGAGGAGTTCATCCAGGATAAGTACCAGCTCATTTCTTCAAGCGCTGCAGTGAGAGATTTCAGGTACTATGTTGATCTTGTCTGATATCCCCTAGTAGCTAAATGGGCAGCACACCATCTCTAGAATAAAACTGTAAGATTCCATTGACTAACATGCCATGAACAAACACTGATCAGAAAACATTTTCAAATCACAGATGACCTGCTAGAGAGTTTACAAAGAAAACAGGAGAATCTGCCAGTGAAACACTGAAGATTTAATCAGCATTTGAGAATTCTCAAGTAGAGCATTCTTCTGAAGAATGTAAGAATACAAGATCTTTTTCTCCAGACTCGTCCTGAAAGATGCTGGTGCCTCAAAACAAACCTACTACACAGAAAACTGACAGATCTCTCCTGCAACCATGTCTCAGAACCAACAATCCCAAACCAAGTTTGGGCAGACTTTAGTTCTCTCAAAATATGCGAATCCCAGTTTCATAACCTATCTAAGCTTTTCTTCCTCTCATTGTAAATCACATCCCCAATGTTTTATATATCTGTTACTGCCAGCAAAGACAACAATATAGGAATAGCAGCAACAACGCAGTAGCTTTTTCTTTTATTATCTCTCAACACAAAAGTCAGCACATTTTAAATACTGAGTAGAAGTGCCTGCAGCCATCCACCTTTGCAGCTCCAGATCTCTTTTCAGGTCAAGCATATTATACTTTTCAACCAGCCAGCCATCATGAGCATAGTACAATGTTTTTCAGATATTCTTCCACAATTAATTTTATATCTTAATTTCAAGTTCTGAAGTCAAATGGTTATATACACACATACAACAAACATTTAAACACAACGAGGCCTTTTGAAAAATGAAACCAATAAAACAAAAAGAGAAGGACCTTAGAAAAACAGTGGATTAAAGCATCATAAAATAATCATTAAAAAAAAATACCAGATAAGCCAAAAGAATACAAAGGTTTAACAAAACTATCCAGGGAAAAAGGAACAGGCTTTTTTCTTTTTAGAGAAAAATTTGAATTTTTCAACTTGCATCATCTGTCTGTTAACTTCATCCACAAGCAGCCACTGGTTAGAAGTGCACAGTTAAACCAGGCCCTCAACTCTTGAAAACAAGAATTGTCTGAGGATTTCCAGGAGGCCACACCAGAATTAAGATTGCACTTTCCATCATGGTTTTCGTGCTTAAGAGACCAAAACTGCCACATGTGAAACCTTGTGCTTCCGCACAACAGTCTCTTTTGCAGATGGTTGCAAGGGTTCATTGTCTGAATGACTGGAATTCAGGGAATATCTTAGACAGTTTATGGATCCACTTGCTCCCGTAATTTGAGGAAGAGCCCATAAAAGCTTCTGCTTCAATAACCAGTGAACAATTACTGCACAGAATTTTCAAAACTTCCCTAGCCATGTTGAAAACAGAGTTTGAAATCTTAAGTCTCAGATACTCTGGATATTTTATTGACTATCTTATTTTTAAGAAGACTTGGTTAAAAAAAAAAAAAGAAAAAAAAAAACCAGCTGTTGTTACAATCAGACAGCAAACTTTCCACAACAAAAGCTCAGCATCATTATGTGACAAAAGGGGTTAACTTATCAAATCCCATTAAACTATAATCAAGGGCCTTTGTATTCAGCTTATGCCCTTGCTTGCATTTGTCAGGGGATGATAACAGACGGCTTACAAACTCTCTTCTCATTACTAATTCATTTTTTCACACACCTGTTAATTATTAGCAGCACATAATTATGAACAAAAACCATGCATCAAAGAGGTTATTTGGATATATTGTCATCTACATCTGATTTATGCCAGTGGAGAAAACCATAAATATATTTCAATGTGCACATAAAATTCGGGTGGACAGATGATGACTTGGGGTGAAGGGGAGTTGGGTGGGTGGGTGCGTTAAAAAGGGCAAGTTAAAATTATTTACCAGCCAAAGCACTGCCTGTCTGTGCCTCCTCACCCAGTCTGGATCAATATTGTGAGAGTGTGGTTGTAAAACTTTAGTAAAAAATTAAAAAAAAACCCAACTATAATTCAATAAATCAAGATTCTTGATGCTTCTTGCTTTGAAGTGTCTAATACTGCCATTAAAAAAAAAAAAAAGAAAAAACCCAAAAAAAAACCCAAAGAAAACCACAAAAAAAAAACAGAAAGTATTTTAACTCAAAAGTTCTGAATAAGCTCCAGTGTGGATAGTTAAACCCACTCTACTACCTTTATGAAGTTTGAATTGACAATAACATTCTCTGTGTCTCTTTATAGCAGGCTGCTGCAGTGGCTTCAAACAAATACAGCATACAAATTCTGTAAAATTAGTCAATAATTTCTATAAAGAGCATATGGAGACTCAGCTATACTGCTTAAGATCACTGTCATTTATAAAAGCACTACAAAAGAGAAAAGGGATTTTTAAATGTAACTGACAGGTATTCATCTCAAAATACATCATCTTGTATGACAGAATTTAAGAAAATACATAAAAGGGCAACCTACTGACAAAGGAACTGTAACACAACATTTTTCCTGTATTCAATGTGCCACACTGTCTTTCTCCCAGTTTCAAAGGCTAACAAATTTTTGAGCAAGGCTTTCAGAGAAGGAACCAAATTAACATTATCAACCCCATGAAAACCAGGTGTTCAAACCATTTAGTGGAAGTGCACCAAATTCCCATCCTTTGGGGAGCAAGAAACTTTAAAACATTAATGGATCAGGGGTGAACAAAAGTGATCTGACAAAGCTGGACATTCATCATTGCCTTCCTGGAGCAACAAAGAACAGATCAGAGCTTCATTGGTTAAATTCAAAATTTTAATATAAAACCCCCTCCTTTTTTAATATGCATCTTTTGATAGCCATACACTATCACAGTAAGGAAACAAAAAAGATAGTTCTGTTGTCAAAGCTATCACCATAGTTGTGCAAACAAAAATAGAAGTCTCCAGAAATTTGATGTTACTCATAACACCAACTTTGGTTTTCCCTACAGTGAAACTTTTGACGTCCTCTCAGCAGAATTTTTAAGCTCAGGTTTGGTGCTGTCTAACCATTTTCATATGGCCTGATCACATCAGAGCAAATTTGCCATTGTCCATACAATACTGTATGAAGGTAACTCAGAGAACTGTCGTGCTTAGAAAACTAGAAGTATACCACTATTTTGTCACTCTCTACTCTTCTGTCCTTAGGGCTACTCATATTAATCAGCTGTAGCTCTCTACAGGAAAAGGCCATTAACCCCTGAGTTTTCAAAGGCATGCTAAGAAATCAAACATTTCAGATAGATAAGGATTTCTTTTTTTGCGATTGAAATTGCAATCAGAGTAGTAAATCTGGCAGGAAATCTTTAATTGGGTATTGCTAACTTTAACTTTTACTGGCAGCTTAATTGCTGTTCTAGTTTTCAGCCCTGGTCCTTTCAGATTAGACAGTTTCTAGTACAAACTAACATATGTACAAAAATTCAAGAGCTGAAAGATTCAGCTGCAGGGAAAGCAATACATATCAAGTCAGAAGATACATTTTTTTAAAAAAAGTTGGTTCAAGACATACGTTAAGGGTCCATGCAAACCCAATCCAATGCTTCCAAAGTCAGCTTCCTAAATATTTCCTCATCTAAAAAAGAATTTACAGAACATTAACTGTTACAATATTCAGCACCACACTACTCTATGGAACTGCATTACAAGTGGCTAGAAAGGAAACTACTCAGCTTTTGGCAGAAGATAATATTCCTTGTTGAAAAAGGAACCAAAATCCAATCTTACGTATCATGAATGAAGTACTCTTTTTGCCAGTCATAGAAAGAGAAGATGGAAAGAACTTAAACCAATTCTATTTTAACACTAAACAGTGATAGCAAAAATGAATAGGGGATAATCCAATTCCATTCCAAAATAAGGAGTAAAAGTAACTCACATCACAGCAAAATGAAAAAAAAAAAACAACTGCAAAATAAGATAAATGAAAAGAAAACCTCTACTGACCAACTGTCTCTTTTCCACCAAATACCCCTAGGTATATTTAGAGGGGTTTTTTTAAGATATTTCTGGTGAAGTGTTAAGGAAAGCTGAAGCGTACATCGTTCCTTCAATTATCTCCTATACATGAAGGGACTGTGTTCACTCATTAAAATTTAACTTGCGAGGACAAAAAAAGTTTAAGAAATTAAAACCTCTTCTTTGTTCAAAAGATTTGCCAGTTTCAGTTCTTAGTGATTTATTTAAATAAAATGTTAAGTAGTAGGTGTTAATAAAATTACACATGTGATAAAATGACTATTCTTTTAAAATCTGATCTGTAATAAATTTTATAAATTCTGATTGCTAGTTACTCAAGCCGTCAAAGTTTTGCCAACAATAGCCAGCAGAGGTCTATTACTGAAGTAGTATTAATAAAGACATCATCACCAATTCAAAGCAGATAATAAAGGACTGACACATTTATTATCATTATTAATTAACAGTTTTCTGAGATGGAATTAAATCAATATGCTGCTCTGATATCATTTTAACTAGTTATGCAAATCAAACATTTAGAGCCCATGAAAGGATATAAATGCCATTCAAAATTCACTTCACACTTATTACTGTAATATCAGAACTTTCAGGCTTTGCTAGTAAAAAAAGGACTTAATGCTCATTTAATTACACTCAGACATAAAGCTTACGGAATGAAAGTTGAAATAACTGATTAAGTAGGAAGTCACAGTAAGGCTGTAACACTAGGGATAGACAATGAGATAATAATGTGAAAACACAGAGCTTTTGCTCAGAGTTGTTCTAGCAGATCCTATTAAAAAGAACAATGACATGTGTAGGAGAAAATGTTTTAAAATTACAAAGTTGAAGAATCTTTCCTAAAGCTAGGGGAAAACGAAACTGTTAGCTGTCACTAATATAAATAGAAAAGTTCTATGTTAAATCATGTAAAAATTCTTCTAATTATGCAAATACAATATTTAATCCTTTAGATGTGAAATTTTAACTATTTGTCTGCATAAACAACAACATTAAAGACTTAGTAAGACTGCGGGAGAGGAAGGGAAGTGACAGACTTCTCGCTTAAAGTGGTGTCTAATTTTATCATGTTCACGAATATTTCACCATCCAGTATGCTCCACACTCCAGGGACAATGCTCAGCCTAAGTCTTAAAATGAGCATTTACTTGCTAGAAAAAAAATATCTTTTGCTTACTCTGGCAAAGTAGGACTTAGAGGATGAGGTAATGTTTTTAGGAGGCTAAAAGGCTGGATCAGAAAGGCACAGACTATTTCTACAGAGTAAGGTAACTCAGATCTCACTGTTGGAAATTATTTATCATGAACTAAAAAACTACGCATACAAGCAAAAAGGTTGGAATTTTATGAAAATGGTAAAAAAGAAACTTGCAAGATTCCTACCATTACATTAATTAACTCAATATCTAGGTAACAGAAAATACTAGGCTTACTAAATCGTCTTACATCAGTCAAAGTCTCCACGTTCTTTCCTGACTCATTTTATGATTAGCAAAAAGCTTTTCTGGTAGCTAGAAGAAAATTTAGACCTATGAACTGAAGACAGGTAAGTTAGTGCTCTTCACAGAGGAACCCATTCTGGTTGATATGTCACAGAATTTTGTAGCTGGACAGATCACTAACTTTCAAACCCACTTGGAAAAAAAGTACTCTCTTTTTGCACTGTTTGTACTACAAAACCAGAATATGCCTTCCCATGTTGAATCACTTTTTGCACCCTGCCACAAAACATGCAATTTAGGCACTAAATAAATACCCAAATTGCATGTCCAGAGCACACTCACAAGTCTAAGTAACTGCTCACCAACCTTTTCTCCCTGTTCAGCAATACTGCAGCAGGATCAGTCTGTCAAACACCAGTCAAACTGTTTGATATCCCAGATCTGTTATCAGGTGAATAGCGCACTACAGACAGGAGAAGAGGAAGCAACCTAGCAGTGCCCCTCAGAGCACACAAAGCAGTCTAGACAACAGACACTTTTTATAGTATGTGACTGAAGTATTTTACTTGCTGATAATCTGGGCTTTCAAAATTACTTGGTTTAGATGAGACCTTCTTACCAAGTCATTTCTTAAAGACACTCTTACACCTGCTAGAGCCCCCAGGAAGACTGGTATAGATATTTGCTGGCTTTATCTCTGGTATGGAATGGGAAAAACAACTTCAAAATCTACACCTCATTACCACTTTGAAAGTAGAGCTATCATCTCAAAAGTTAGAATTATTAACAGCTGCTCTATTTGGAGGTAGTGAAAGGTGAATGCCTTACACCATACAAAGAACTGGAACAGCTGGGTAAAGATTTACCTACCTTTAAAAATGCCATCAATCCTGTAACAGAGACAGTCAAGTGACAGCACCTTTGTGACAAATACTTTAAGTCTATTGCCCTTAGCTCCCTAGTGCCACGTAGCAGCTTAAGAGGAGGGAACAGTTTATCAGCACAAAGGTTGATGCTATGCACTACCAGTGTTAGGTTAAGACCTAAGGATCTAAAAGATTTTTTTTTCAGTAACTAGGGTGGGAGGATGTTGCTAAACAGAGGAGCTATCAACTAAAGCCGTTATCTGAAAATGGGAAACAAAGCAGATTGACTATTTTGACTGCAGACCAACTCATCAAGTAAATTCCAAATTACTCTCATAAGGAATAAAAACAACAACAATAGCTAAAGAGCTGGAAATAAGGATGAAAAGGGGGGGGAAGGATTTCTAAACTCAAAAGAAGACTGGCCTGCAATAAAAGTTTGCTGCTCCAGCCTCTTTGCTGAACATAACACAGTATAGCATCCAACAGTATGCAGTGCAGAAGAAGAAAGGAAGGGGTTTCAAGCATCTATGTGAAACTCTGGGTTCACAGAGGGGAAAAAATATTGTCAAGTATGGGGAATATCTTCCTCAGAACTCTGTGTTCCATTTCATGGAATCACAGCATCATAGAACGGTTTGGGTTGGAAAGGACCTTAGAGATCATCTAGTTCTAACTCCCCTGCCATGGGCAGGGACACCCTCCACTAGACCAGGTTGCTCAAAGCCTCATCCAGCCTGGCCTTGAACACCTCCAGGGATGGGGCATCCACAGCTTCTCTGGGCAACTTGTTCCAGTGCCTCACCACCCTCAAAGTAAATAATTTCTTCCTAATATCTAGTCTAAATCTACCCTCTTCCAGTTTAAATCCATTACCCCTCATCCTGCTGCTACATGCCCTGTGAAAGTCCCTCCCCATCTCTCTGGTAGCCTCCTTCAGGTACTGGAAGACTGCTATAAGGTCTTCCCAGAGCCTTCTCTTGTCCAGGCTGAACAACCCCAACTCTCTCTGCCTGTCCTCATATCACCACATTTCAAAGCGATATTTCCTTTAACAGTCCAAGAGTCAGAAGAGTGAATGAAAACACAGCAGTATGACACATTTGCAGCAAAGTAGATTGCCAATATCCAATGTAGGAATCTCACTGCAACGGTTTACTTCTCCCACATTCATGTCAGAAAAAGGGGGGAATGTTTTTCTCTGGGCTCATTTCCCTCCAAGATGACTTTCTCACAGAAAACTGGCATAGGCAATGTGGTACTCTCCACACAAGCTGAAAACTTACGTTGATAGTTCTGAAGGCTTTCATCTTGCAAGTTCCTATTGTTAAAACAAAACCAGTAGGTAATGGTTTGGTGGGAAAAAAAAGAGTTGAATTTTGCATAGAAAGATGGCAGAGGTTGTACACACCATGCAGCAATCATACACAGAAAAAAAAAATACTACAGGTGTTTGTTTTTTTTAATTCATGATGTCCCACTCAGTGCACAATCATAAGATCTCTGTATAAATGCAAGCAAATACAGGCATCACTGCCATTGAAGAAGTAATCCTTCACTAAAAAGCCCAACCCTCCACCTCTCCAAAAAAAACCCCAAAACTCAGAAAGACAGGCAAACAAAAAAACCTCAAAGGACTAGAGAGCCATGCCTCCCAACTCCTAAGAATCTCATTCAACCAGCTATCACTTCTGCACACAACAGCAGATCCAACACAAGTGAAAGAGTATTTTAGTACAAAAGCTTTTCTAACCTAGTAGGTCAAGCTGAAACCCTCCTGAGGTCAAAAGGGACAATGAAATGCCAGATCTCTTCCTGTCACTCAGGTTTCATTATAAGACTACCACTCCTCGAGTAATCATTCGGCTTATCTAGTAATTCTTAGCAAAAAAGGCCCCAAACTGGAACAAATCGGTGTACACTTTGGCCAACACTAATGTATTGGTGGAGCTGAATGCCAAGCGTGGCAATAGCTTCTGGTACTAGAAGTACTCCTGGTCTAGGTTGATTGCAAGCTAAGCCATTTTCTTACATAAGCACTACTTTCACTGAGGAGGAACAAAAAAAAAATCCTCCCCTTCCACCTTCAAATTAAGCCCACAAGCCTTCTTCTCCCTCCCTTCCCTCCAATCCAAACCCTTCGGGCAGAACTGAAAAGCAGAGAAAAAAGACAGACAAACAAAGTAAAAAATTCAGCAAGCTGTTAACCAAAAATAACCTGGGAATAACATAACGGAAAAAAAATTTTAGACCACTTTTCTCTCACAGTCATAAAACACGAGATACCTTAATTCCCTAAGAAAGTAGCACAAAGTTTTCATCCATATTATATCTTCCAATCTAAAAACTGTGATGTTACAAGCTAATCAGAATGATATAAAAAAGTATCCATCTTAGTTGTACCGGCTAAAACTTAAATAACACACTTTCAAATATTCAGATGCCCAATTAGCACGTGCTGTGATGATCAACCTGTAAAACAGAGAACAGAATCCCTGAAAGGACAACTCAGAAAGATGGTCCATCAGCAAGTTAATATGTCAGAGTTTAAGGCATTACTTTTGAACTCCTAAAATTTGTCCAAGTAGTTTTGAATAAACACATTGAACTTTACCAGTATTTACAGGTATTTTTAAAAACTTCACTAAATATCAATTGCTTAGCATGCTAGCTATCCTTGTTAGTCTCATCAAATCAAAGTTTCCAGAAGAAACCACAGAAGACTCAACCATACCCTCTTGAAATCTGAAAAAGATTCACAATTAACTTTCCAAATTGAGTCTTTTCTGATGACAGAACTCTGCTCCCTCTGAAGAGATGAAGCAGCTCCTTTTGGGAATCTTGAGTAAGGAACCAGTAATGAGAATAGAATTAATCAAGTAAAGAAACCAAGACACTATTCATTTGTAAGCCAATGAAGAGAAAGCCAGGAGGTAATAGTAACTAACATCCCACAGAGGTGGGAGCCAGGATGACTTCAGTAAGAACCCAGAAAGGGAGAATGGTGAGGAGTGGATAGATGCAAGAAGGTAGAGAGGTGAAGTGTGAAGGTAGAAAGCAAGCTTTCACATTCACTGTGTCTACTACAGAATGGTTCCCAAGTTTTTGTCTGCTGTTAACGAACATCAGTGAATTCACTGCTAGTATGTGTCCTCTTTTGTTTTTTTCCTGCACCTACTCAACAAGAATGACGACTTGTCATGTATGTCATTGTTACAGTCCTTTCAGTGATACATCCATTACGCAGACGCCAACCCTGAAAAAGAAGCATGCAGTGATACAATCTTGTACTATTCCCAGTTTTCTTCTGGGGAAAAACAAAAACAAAAACAAAAACAACAACAACAACAACAACAACAACAACAACAGAGGAGAGCACTTAGTTACCATATACGTACAGAGTTTTGGCTAAGCCACAAGGAAGCTTTCCAATAAGGTAGAAAACTTGAAAAAGAAGGGTTTTTTAAAAAAATACTATAGGTTGCAGGGATGCAAGTTTAATATTTCTTTACTTGTAACTGCTTGGCTTACCCACATTACCATTGTCTGCAACTTCAGCATGGGGATGATTTCCAAGCATGATCATCTGTCTCAGTAGTCATGTCCAGGCTGCTTTCTGAGAGATGCTGCCACATCATCACTCAGTGAGACATATTGCCTGCCCACTCAGGATGTAAACCTGGAAACCACAGTATGGCTGAAAACTACCTCTAGGCATTAATGCATTTCTCCATTTTTCCTCAAAATAAACTATAACCCCAAAAAGCAGTATTATTTAACTTATGTTTAATTTCTAGTAACTATTTTGATATGGCAATGTTAGTTACCTAAAATAATTCTCTTTACAGTACAACAATCCAGAGAAATAATATTGTCAGATGTACTCATCAATAATCATGAAACAGTAAATTTCCCTGGATTCCGGTTCCTTACATTATCAAGCAAGTTACATGTTAATCTAGTAAAGCCTCAAGGTCAATGTGAATGCCAGTACTGTCATACTTGTTTCACAGACAGGGAACTGAAGCATCAGCAGATTAAGTAACACGCCCAAGGTCAAAAAAAAAAAAAAGGAATATACATGAAGACACAGCATCAGCCTCCCATTTCTTGGGCTATCATCACAAGAAGTCATTTTTATACAGAATCAGATTTTTAATGTAATTCTAGGGTGTAGTTAGTCTTCTGATTCCTTACATAAATTTTAATGGTACAGGCACTTTCTGGAGTCTGTGACTCCAGCTAGATTATTATTAGTCCTGCTTTAGTAAGAAAGCAGCAATATGATTCTTCCCTGACAAGAAATACCAGCATAATTTATTGCATTATTACTCCTCTGAACTGAAAGCAATTAATTACCTCCAGCAGGATGCACAAGTGAAAATTCATCAGAGAAATGTGATGAAAAATGTACCTAGTGCTTTAAAATAATAGGTGCTTAATGGTTTTTTGTTTGCTAGCTAATCTAGAGCATTTTATAAATGACTAAGGATTGGTTATCTGTTGCAAAACCACTTTTTCCTCCCTTATTTTATTTTATGATCCATAATCTTAGAGAATACGAAGAAAACACTGCCATATTCATAACAAAAAAAAACATATTTTTTTCCATTATAAAACTGGTGCTATGTTTGGACATAAAATATATTATAAAGTATGCATGGATTTACATTGGTAGCACTTCTTTTTGTTATATATCATCAAACCCAAACAACTTTGCTGGAAAAGTTGGCAATTATTCTACACTTGCACAACAGAGAACATTCCTATGTGTTCTATGGGAAGGAAATGCCAAGTGTTGTTGAAAGAAAATATAATCTTAAAAACACAAATCAGTCTGCATTTCAGAAGGCTAGTATACTTAAGTATCTATATATACACACAACAAACCTTCCTTCAGGTTCTAAGTAACAGGAAAATAACAAAAGTGTGGTTTATGTTGATACATTGGGTGTGTACGTTAAAGATAGACGCAGAGCTAAATTCATTACATTTATTTCAGCTTTTCAGAATTATTCACATCTGTATGATTCAGTAATTGTTTTTTCTATAAAGTTATTGAAGTAATTTTGCTCTGTATATTCCCGATCAATTCCTCCTCTCAAGGGCACAGTTGAAAAGTGATATTTGAAAACGGTCCCTGATAGATTGCATGGTTAGTCAGCAGCAGAGACAAACAACCTAATCCAGCACAAATTAGTTCAGCTGCCAGCAATAGTTTTATACAAAGATGTAAATTATGTTGTCAAAATCGGTCGCTTTCTAGCTTGCTGCTCAGCTAACAAGAAACCACTTTGGCTGATAAAGATGAACACTAAGCTTTTCTCGCTTACAAATTTGCAAATATGCCACCTCAGCATTCTGTTAGCCACAAACAAAGCAGGCGCATATAATTGCTTCCTTTTTTCTGCACCGTTATTTCTATGTCTCTACACAAAAATACAAATAAAAATCATAAACAGAATTTGAGAATTGCAATGGTCTTGAAATTTTTCTTTAAAAAATGGCCACAATCACCTAGTTTTAACATTTCCAGCAAATTTGTAAGACACGATATTCCAATACAAATATCACCCAGTTATACCAATAGTTGAGGAGATTTATTGTATAATGTGGCATTTGTGGAACTTCTGTACACAGCATAAGTGTCTTGATAAAGGGAAGATACATGCATCTATTTTAATGTACGCTAAAGTGTCTTTGGAACTGCTCTGGCTGACAATGGTCCATCTGCATCTATTATTTTGCAAGTTGCTGTTAACAGTAGAAAAAATATATGCTATTATTACACCAGTCTGCCCACTTTAAATGTAAACTAGATAGATCTAACATTTGTATGAAAATAATAATGCATTATAACTGTAATTATATCCAGTATAAGTCAAATAAATAAATTATAAATTACAATTACCCTTTAAAGTTGCTAGTCACACTATTTGCTTTAAAATTAATTGCAGGTGCTCCTGAATGTTTTATTACAGCCCCAAAGTTGTATATTTCAAAGAACAGTACAGATGATTCCTGTTTATTTGTTAAATTAAAGCTTTGTTGGTAAAATTACAGCTTAATTAATATTATGGGTACTGTATAACAAAATAGTTTACCTTGTGCATAATTTATTTCCACATGCATATCTCAGTACAGACCCATTACAGCTCTAAGGCAGCTAAAATAAAATATTCCTCCTTTGCTGGCATTTTTCTAAATAGCAGTTCACTAAATCAATATTATTCACTTGGTATTTTTAAAAGCAGTGTATCTTAATAATTACACAGCATTAGAGTAGGCAATAATTTCACTTGCTAAGCATATTAAATTTAGCAAACCATCAGTCAAATAGTTTGTTCTTCTTCAGAATTTGTAAGCAGAGAGTGAGAGAGTTTGGAACCATGTTACTTTGGTATAAATGTCACATATAGTTTAAGACTCTGTATGTGACTCCCTAAGCAAGCACAGTGCCATATATCTTTATTAGTTTCATTGGTCAGTGCAGTGACCAGTTGTTTATACTCATTACGCAAGACAAGGTGAACCATTTGGCACAGACCACAATCAGGGCTAAAAACATATGACTTTGCAGAAAAAAAAAAAAAAAAAAAAGTAGAAGAGGCTGCACATGGTGCTGTGTGCACATACTACCAGAATAACATTCATTATTTATCCTAATGGTGTTTCAGGCTTCCAGTTTCTCAGATATGCCAAGGAAAATCCTCTTTGGCTTGATTTTTTTCTTGACTGAATGTAATAATAATAATAATAATAATAATAATAATAATAATTTCACTACTGTTCATCACTAGAGTTTTCTGAAAAAAAAAGAAATGTATTAGTTAAGCCAACGGAATAGTAATCCACAGGCTAGATAGATGTTATTTGTTTAATAAGTGCTACACATAAACCACTATCATTGGATTTTTTTTCCCCTCACAGAATATACTTCCTTACTCAGTGATTGGAATGTAATCAAATTGGTGATATATTAAAGTAAATTAATTAAAACAAATTACAGATTCAGCTATTTTTTCTTCCATTATTTTGATTACTGTATCTTGTATCACCATGCATTTCTTTCATCACACAGACATAATTTGTCTCTAGAGGAAGAAAAGATCTGATTCTTTTTCCCACACCCATCTTTATTGTGATCTCACAACAATCTAAAATGTATTCAAAATTGTTTTTCCAGAAACAAGACAGCATACCTGTGCCCAGGTGTTAAGAAGGTGGAGGGCCAAGATCAGAATGAGGAATTAAGGATCTATAAACACCATTTTCTCTCTGAAAATCCCTGATAAACCAGCCCTGATATTTAAAAGAATATATCTTCCATGTCAGCTGACTGATGTTCACTGATAGTCACAAGGATAGAAGCAAATCTAGGAATAGTCATGTTTTGGGGATTTTTCCCTCCTGATGTTGAAAACAAGAACATTAACTGCAGGAAAAACTAAGAGTATAGAGTACGTACTATTATGTCTGGGATAATCTCCTTATGATACGAGAAGCAAGAGACAAGAGTCTGGAGATGATGATAGGAGGAAAAAAAAAGAAGGGGAAAATAAGCCAGGTTTAGAGGGAAAAAGCAACAGAATAAGAAAGAGATGAAGAATTAAAATTACACAACAGCACTCAAGAATGATGTTTGGGGGCAAAAACTATGCAATTCAGGGGATACAGCAACCCTAGAGACACAGATTTACGTTTAAGAGGCATTTAAGAGTTCCCCCAAGAGTAGTACAACACTTACAATCCCACAGAACTGGCAAGTCACATAGAGAAGAACTGAAGCCTCACCTTGCCGCGCTATACTTGCTCAGCATCCTACACAAGCAAAGAAAAACCTGAACGCGCCACACAAAAGCACTCAGGATGCAGGAAGCTAGCAACTGCTTGCTCATTCTACACCACATTTTTGGGAAGGAAACATAAATCCTTTTGTCAAGGGCGCAAGTATTGATATATCAGGTCAATTCACTCACCAAACCCTATTTCAGGTACTGATAGATAGCCAAAATGTAGACCTTAGTACTAAGGGCTAAATACAGTTCCCAATCATTCCATCAAGATCCGATATTGATACTGACTACAATCTCAACCAAAACATGCGTTTGTTTATTAGACAAAAACCAGAGAAAACAGACCAGAAACCAGGGAGTCCATCTAACCATGGAAAATGTCTTTGTACGCCAGTTTGTTGGTGGACACAGTGATCATATCCATGGCCTAGTACTTTCAGTGGAAACTTCCATTTAGCAAAATTTTCGCTAATAGCACCTGAAGTAAAACAGCCAATCTTCTAGTTCCTCTAGAAAAGTAATTAGCATAAAATTCATATTAATTTAAGGCCTCAGTAACCACTACCCCAAGCCATTCGTGATAGCATGTCTTAAGGCACAGTGGAAAAAGTTGGTTTTTTTCCTGTGAAGGAATTTTAATCATCCCATGTTAGCATAACTAAGGCAACCACAGAAACCAAGTTGTTAAAACCAATCTCTCTAGAGGCTGTGCCCATAGTATATGGTATTATCAGTTTAACAAGTCTCAACCTACACAAAAAACTGCTCAAGATCCCACCTTCCTCTTCTCTGTTCACATGCAAATTGAACAAACTAAGTTCTTAGGACTTCATACAGAAATATATTTCCAGAAATACATTAGCAAAATAGGAGAGGAAAAAAAAGAATAATTTATGTATAGCAGAAGTGTCACAAGAAACTGTAGCCCAGTATGCTGTGGAGCAGGTCTGTCAGAGGCATTCTTGCTCAAAAAGTCTGAGACTTTTGATGATAATAAAGACAATTCTGCAAAAATAAAAAAGATTTTGCCCTGAAACTGGATTATGATATCAAGAATTGTGTTTTCTTCCATAGAGCACTACTGGTTTTCTGCACTATAGCAGGAGCTTCATCTTCACCTGCTGGTTAGAAATGCTTGGTTTAAAGTTTCAAATGCTGAAGTTTTATAAAACAGTGATGGCAAAAAAAAATTTCTTATTGATTTCCTCAACTTTCCTCTTAACTCCACAGACACTTGGAAGCACTTGGATTTTGCTAATCATGAGTATCAGCATGCCATTTGATTCAAAGAGACAGATACTAATAATAGGGGTTATTCTAAGCAATTAGTACCTTCTTTACCAACCACCACTACTGTCGGTGATATGCTTAACTTACAAGGTATTACTATTTTACTATACAGGATAAAATATAGAAAGACCACTTGTTTGCTTTAGGATCAAAAGCTTTAACATTCTGTTGCCTTTAATCTGCAGAAATGTAATTAGATCATACACCTATGTTCATGTTATAATGTTGTAAAAGCCAAAATTTCATCACTTCCAAACATGCTATTCTTCTCCGTAGCAAAATGAAATCCAAATCTATGCCTTTGAAGAGCAAGTGTTCCTTTGCTATTACAAATAACATGCCTGAGTTTCCGAAGTACACACACTTGCTGAAACAGGGCTGCCAACCCATGAATGTTTAAATGCTATTATCAGTAGTGCTGTTTACATATTTTACAGAGGATATATTTGTGAAGCTTTTTAGAACAACAAACTCAATTGTTTTGAGAGAAAACTTTTGACAGCCGCTTACCTGACTGCATTTTAATATCTCTAGCCAGCCTGAAAGTTTTGGGGTTTTTACCCTGCTTACTTTTGTTTTCATTAGGAAGGCACTTTTAAGGGAAGATTTTCATTCCAGCTGCCCAAGAAGCAGTCAAGGACACAGCAGCTGCAGAACCATACCAACTTTAGTCTTTTTAAGTAGGGGAGAAAGAACACCAAGATCTCAAAATACGTGCTTTAAAATGCATCATAGATAGGTCTTCATATCTTACTGATGTCCCCCAGTTATAAGGTGTCCATGTCCAGTCATCTACAGCATTATTCAAAAAAATCACCTTAAGAAAGGCAGAGTTGATACCAAAGCTGCTAGTCAGTGAATATGTATTACAATTGTCTGACCTGTGTTTATGTCACCAGATAAGTGCTTACACGCATGTACAAACAGACGAGATCTTTTTTCCTTCAAGGAAGGGGGAGGAAAAAAAAAAAAAAAAGGATTCAGTCAGATGGGAGAAAGGAGTACTATAGAAGGTCCCATCCATAATCCCCCCACACCCCCCACCACTTTCCCTGGGCTGTGGTATGAAAAAACAATGGCTTTTCTGAGGCACTGTGCAGACAAGGCAGCTCTGAAAAAACTACTAGCCATGATTAATGACAATGGGCTAGAGGAGAGTTGGGACACAGCCGCCACATATATCATCCTTTCCCATCAGTCTCTGCTCCTCCCTGCCCCTCTTCCTCCTACCAGCAAGGCATTATAAAAATGTCTTATCTGCTTTCAACTTTTTTCTGAAATCACAGTACTGCACAAAAAGAAGGGGGGAAAAGAAAGAGAGAGAAAGACAAAGAGGCAATAGGGTGAACAAGAAAATGGCATGTAAAATAACTATAAGATATTCCAGGGGAAAATGCACGAGCTGTAATCATTCAAGATTTCAGCAACTTGACTCTTCACATGCTGAAGCCACATTTTCAAGGTCTTATCTGCCATATGGTTCCCTGTTTGGATGATTTATTAGGTGTAGAAAGCACACTGATAAATTTTACTGCATTTCCCTGAATAGGCAGCCTATGGTGTCAATAACAAAGCTCAGGCCGCTTTAATGAAAACTGTAAGCACCAAAGGGTAACCATTTATTTATGAGTCACTACAGTATTACTAGGACAAAATTTATCTTCCCTTCTCACGCACTCTGCAGAAACCAAATCTGGTCAAAGAAACAGCGATCACATCTATATGTCAGTGACTTACTAACATGTCTCCTGCACACTCAGAGCTTGAATCAAAATAAACAGTTTCAATTTAATGACTATTTTCCCTAATGTAAAAGATGTTCTGAAGTTTCAAAACTTTAAAAAAAAGAGACAATAATGACAACTTGCATATCTACAAACCATTACACAGTGTTAATTTTTTATGTCCAAGACAAAAAATAAAATGTATCAAAAATAAAAATAAACATTTCAGTGATTTAAGCTTTAGCTGTATAGGAATGGATCATCAAAATCACTTTGGATAATCTTGGAAAAAAGCAAGCTGAAAACAAATGACAGCTTATAGATGCAAAAAGCAGTATTTACTGTTCCATCAATTATTTCAGAGGATTAATAAACTCACACTTCCACCTTAATTCAAAAACCATAACTCTTGAGATTTCTTATGTATATCTTTTATTCTTTTTTTTTTAAAGGCTTCAGCTTAAAAGAACATATTGCATTTTTCTGTTTCACACATTGAATATTACTTGTCTTGTGCCCACAATCCCAATGCACTTAAGATACCAAAACAAATATTAAAAAATGCAGACGACACCCAGAGCTTATTACTGCTTATAACCGCTACTTGAAAAAAAACTGAAATTCTTTGTTATTCATCCTCTATGAAAATTATCAATGATTCAGAAACAATCAAGACTGACAGGACTGCTTGTTTGTCTCCCTCACAAATATAGGCACCATCTTCTCTCTTAAAAACCAACCAGCAAACCAAGTCATGCACCCCTGTGCATCATTTGGTATGAGTATCAAGTTTAACATGAACACAGGTGGTAAGGTTTTGGCTCCAATCACTGTGTCCCATTTTTTTCTAAAGATATGCAAAAGTGTATATTAGTAATTTAGTTACTTTCTATTTCATTACTACCTTACTCAAACAACTATTTAAGTCTGAACCAAAAAGTGCCACACTTTCAAAAGGCCAACAGTTGCCACTACATGATAGCCTTACGTTCACCTAGATACTTAACTTCCAGAGAGCAAACTACTGAAAACCTGGCCCTCAACATCCACCTTTAACTCAGATACATAACATGTTATCGGTACACATGTCCTTTTTATTATAACTATAAACCTATAGTGTCAATAAGTAGTTCTTGGCAGAAGTCCAACTGCAAACACAAGATTTGAGTCCTTGGGGGCACAGAGCATGATGCATTTAAGGAGCTGGACAGTTAAAAGGTTCGCTTTCTACATGGGTTTTTAACCTTTGACTAGCACTGCTCAAATATGGCTTTCCATGTAAGTAAATGAATACCACGGTGCCAGTGAAGAGTGGAGAGCCACTCCAGCCTGGGTCAGCCTCTTTTACAAAGCCTGACCCCAAAGTGACAGGATACTGTGTCACAACCAATGAGCAAAACACGAAGAATGACAGATTCTTTAATTAGTAACCAACATTTTCTGAATTAACAAGCACCTTCTTTCTTGCTCCTGAAAAATTCTCTAAGAAAAGAATGCCCAAATTACTATATCCACATTTTTTTCTCAATTTAACACCTGAGCAGAAGCCAAATGGTGCACTCTGAAATCCTTGATGGAAACCATAACATATATCAGCTTACTGCAGATAGAGAGTTCTTGTTCCTGCCTCCCTTCTCCTTCATAGAAGACTGTTATGAAGGAGAAATTATTTTAGACTTCATTTTTAAGTCAGGGAGTGGATAAAGAAGGAAGGACCTGACATATCTCAGTATGAAAATAACCCATCCTTCATAGCCCTGCCACAGGTTCTTCTCTTGGTTCCCCCCCCCCCAAACACACGGTTCAGCTCTACTGTTCTATCTGATTAGTAGAAAACTGCTGGTAAATGTACACCAATATAAAGTTTCAGAGGCTCAGAGTGAAGACTGATGTGTCTTTTGTAGTCACTATCCAGCTCTACAGCACAGCTTTGAATTCAAGAGCTTTCATACACACAATAAACCTGTCAGTCACCTTCACCCATATGCTGCCCATTTGAAAGAGCCTAACTGGAGTCTTTGCATCCCCTTCGTCTCAGGGCAGTTCCTTAAAGCAGACCCTGTCCCTTATCCACACCCAGCACACAGCTCCCACCAGTCACAGACACTGACCTAGGGAGCAGATTTATCCATGAATGAAATAACCTTCTGTCATAGCCTTGTCATAAGTCAGTTTTATGGAGTAAGAAATGGACTCCAACTTTTTTAACCAACAATCATTTTTATTTGGCCATGCTTTGCTGATATTCTAGATTTTTCCTGAAAGTATTAAGAAGGACAATGCATACCAGACTATTAGATGGAAATTGGTGCCAGGATTGTAACCCATCAGCTGCAGCTGTCCATGCACATAATCTGTTACTCTTCTGTTTCTAAGAACACCCCACAGTTTGCTCTCTTTATTCCCTCCAAAAATAAACCCTACACTGAGCTGCACAGCAATGATCTCCAGGACAATGATAGTTTTATAGCTAAGGGTGAAAAATGTCTCTAATCCTGTGTTTACACTGAACACTCTTCAGAAGCAAGAACTGTATTTTTACTGTGTGTCTATGCACCAGCAGGAAGACTCCAATCCTAGTCAGAAATTCCTCAGTACCACCACATTACTAATAGTACATCTCTATTTTTTCACACCACCCATAGTCAAGAGTGGAGGAGATAGAGGGCAATCTCTCTGAAATGGAAGCCACTCACTTAAGTACCTGTACTTTAGTTTTTGATTAAATTTATTTTTCCCTACAATACCTGTCCAGTTTAGAAATATGCTTAGTTCCCATAAATTCCTACAAATTAACCAGTAGCTGAGCAGTACCTTTACACAGAAACACATGTAGTTATGAATATTTTCAAAACATTCTGCCAAAAGATACACCAGCATACAAATTTTCAGAGCAACTAAGATCATTGTGACAACTGTATAACCCACCATGTATAAGTCCAATGAGCTTATCTGTGAGCCTGTTTTGTAAAATTAGGTGGAAGAGAGCACAACACCAAGGCTGCAAGCAGTCCCTTCACCCACTGTTAGACTAGATCTCACTTCAACTCCACTTTGAACCAAAATTATGCTGAAACTGAATTATAGTTTTCTCCCCACACATGCATTTATGCTATTCCCCATAGACTGTTTGGGTGTCAAATCTGCATAATCACTGTATATTATTTTTCAAAAACCATAAAGCAGGCAATTCACCATGCTGCGTGACATCCATTAGCCAATAAGTGCACAAAGTTCTTCACATTTTTCATTCAGCAGTTATTTCCCCACAACCAAACTATAAATACAAAATACACTTTTCCTAACTGTTTATAGTTACTTAGAGCATGCAATACTCTTTCTCCCCTTCATTCTCAACTTAGCATGACATACTTGATTATAGATAAACCCAAAAATATTATAGTCATGAAAAGAAGTCTGCATAGACTACACAGTCTACACAAAGACTATGATTTTGGTTCTGGTATTTGGGGCAAGTCCACAATACACACAGTCTGTAATGGAGATGCTCCCTACAGAAGAGCACAGGGATCAAGATCTTAAAGAGATGGGATGGAATGGGCTCATTTCTGTTACACAGAAGTAATTGGCATCATGTTCCATAACCAATACATTTAAAATGTGGAAAAAAACAAAAGGGGCTTGAAGACTGAGGAAAGAAAGTGGAAAGAGACTGTCTTCATTTAAATTTTTAGGTTTTGACAGTTCAAGTTTTGTTCTTGTTCACTTAAATTATCGTTCTTTTCATCACTAGCCACTTCAATTTAATTTCACTTACCTTCATGTCTGAGATCTGAAATGATCAAATGTATTTCTGATAGAAACACCTGGCCTCAGAGTTTACACAAATCAAAACAGTTATTATATTACTGTATTCAAGCTGTGTTACAATCACATTTAAAATCAATAGCAATGCATACCAAAACACACATTTAGTAAGTACTTCTTTAATGGTTGTATGGATTTTAATTAAGATAGGAAAATAATGCTTTAAAATATTTTTTGAGGAATTTTTAAGAACTCTAAAGACTTCAAGTTGAGCACGTCAGGAATTGTATAAACTTTGATTACATTAACTTGCTATTAAGCCCTATGGCATACAGTTCTCTATTGTACAAAGCTACACTACTATATAGTTGAAATCTAACTACCCATCATAAAAACCTACAGTGTGTTTGAAATAACCTATTGGACAACGTTGTTCACACACTGACATCCTGAGCTGATTTATGAAAGATTAAAGGCTGTAGTGGATAAGTATTTAAGAGGTATATGTTTTACGGAATAAATAACTTTCCACATTCTCAATATTTCTTATGTTTTCTACAACAAATTACCTGGCTTTCCTCACAAAAAGAGTGAAAAATACTTCTAACACAAGCCTTTTAAAGACTTAAAAAAAAAAAGTTGGAAACACCATAAATTTAAACACTTCCAGAATTTTAAAAGCAGTACTAGTCTGAATTTATCTCCTATATCTATTTATGCTGAATGGTCAATGGCAGCATAGAAACAAACAAAATATAATTATTTGACAAGATATTTTTCCCCTTGATTTTAAACCTTTAGATAAACAGAGTTATCCAGTAAATATATTTTCCAAACAGGGCTGGTTCTGTGGAACACTAAAACCTTGGATGTTATACAGCCTAGACTAAAATGACCTCTAGGAACTGAAATACAGTTGCTTTTGTCATTATCAATTACCTTCTAAGTCTGACAGAATTTCAATTACAAAAGAAAAGGCAGCTAGCCAGAAAAAAGGTTGACCATACTTAATCTTAAGAACTAGTGGCAACTTTCATCACCAACCATCATTCCATCATCACAGTAGTCTGCAGGCTAGGGAGAGGCCTTCGGAGAGCCTTCTGCTGTTGACCTGTAGCAATGCACTTCCCAGCACAGCTAAGACCACTGACAAGATTACATTTTGGGACTGGCAGCATGGGAGAAGAAGGAAAAGGGAGACAAACACATTTCTTTCTCCTTCCATTCCACAGCCAGCTGTGATCCTTACAAGATTTTTTTGCCCTATACACAGTAAAAATATAGTTATTCTGAGTCTCCATGACTGCATCACTGTGCCATGGAAAACAGCACAGAGTCACTGCCAGCTCTGCACTACTTGGAAAGAGCTCTGTTTCTTGAAAAATAGAGTGCAAGGCAGAAGAGCCACAGGTTTGGTTTTGGATAAATTGTCCTAAACAGGAGCAAGGGAAAAAAACACAGGCAGATAAGCCAGTACGTAGACAGCTAAGTCTCAAAAAGTCTTCTTCCTCTCAAATGAGGTAGAACATATACCACACAGCAGATCCCATAAAAACATTGCCTAACGTTCACTTAATGGAAATAGAACCTAGATTTAACATAAAATATCCCAAAACTAAAGTGTATTAAAGAGTCATCTAAGAGCAACAAGTGGAGAAGATGCTGCTGATGGTGGTGGGAGCTGTAGTGTGACAGTATTTCAGAAGATTAAAGTTTCATTGGCTAATAAAGAAGTGAGAGAGAAGAACTCCACATAAAGAACCGCCTGTAACATCTCAGAAATAAGCTTGTGCATTAAATATTCATGAAATCTTTATTCCTTCAATTGAGACCAAACATCAAGAATTACCCAATTGCAAATAATATGGATTTCAAATATGGACTTCTGAATTCCAGGCATCAGAAAACACAACCATTAAAGCCCGAATAGTTAAATTTTGTTACTCACAGGATTACAAATTTTCCTTGTATATATTTGCTAATTGATTCTGTCTGACTCTTGCAAACATGGGT
The DNA here is from genome assembly GCA_011057875.1 of Pterocles orientalis. NCBI lineage: Eukaryota > Metazoa > Chordata > Aves > Pterocliformes > Pteroclidae > Pterocles > Pterocles orientalis. The sequence continues at coordinate 1,750,357 of WKFP01014812.1, forward strand.
ATTGTCTTCAGTTACTTCTTTCTCAGCTTTCCCTCTCCTCTTTTACTTGACTTCTCACAAAGCAGGATGAGACAGGAGGAGAAACAGCAACAGGGGGATGAAAAAAAAACAACTAAAACTTCAAAATCCAAAGGTATCATTTTAAATTTCCGTGTTGTCCTGAAGGCAGCACCCTAACATACTCTTCTGTCACAGAAGTAGAGCAACATACATCTTCAGGTCCCTAAAGCACTGGACAAGACAAAACATCCATCAACCCGTAAGACAAAAGTTCAGACATCTTGAAAGTAACAGTTATGTTGTAATGCAGGAACCATCAGTGTCATCATCTTTTTACTGTAATTCTTTACATAAATACATGACAGAGAAATGGATTTCTATACGAGTCATATCATCCCCTCAGTTCAAGAAAGTGACACTTTCTTGGATTGGGAGAGTGGAGGTCATATATGGATAGAAAGACTTATTTATGGCAGTTTCAATAAAACTAAGCAGCACAAGTGCATATGTTACCACATCTCTCTGTTAAAGGCAAGTTATCAAGTTTGAGAAAAGCCTTTGCTATAAGCTCCTCTATCAGTGGTCTTTATGCTTCATTTTTCCTGTTTGCTCTGTTATTTGCTGACCATTTCCTGCTCTTCACAGACCAAACTACCCAGCCTAACATAAGCACTAAATGTCAGGGCTATATAACAGACTTAATTGTATGTCATTGCCACCACACCTCACTTTGTATACTGGTAATTCAGAGCAATACTGTGCCTAACGTCAAAAGAGGGAAAGAAAAAAAGAAAAAAAAAATCAAAGCAATTCCTCTGTGAGGGAAAGATGGAGAGAGCAGGGAAGAGAAAAGGAAACATTTTTCATAGAAAAGGAGCAGCCCCTATTCTACCTCTAGTGAAGTTCTAAGAAAAGATAAAATTAGACTTTGAATTACCAGCCAACTGAACCTCAAGAGAAATTTCGTCAGCTACAATCTACGAATACTTTCCTTCAGTGTTATAACAAAATGCTGTACATACCTTCAAAAAATACAAATAAATCCATGTTTCAGTTAAAGGATGAACATTCTCCAAAAAGATCCTACAATTTTTTTTCCCTCCCACTGTTTCACCTGGTATTGCAGTCTTTTTTATCTATATAAATTTATAAAAGCCTCAGTTTTGGACACTGATAGCTTAAGAAACTCTGACATCAGATCAATTCATTAATGGACTGACATTTGATAAAAGACATGTTTGCAACAATACAATCAATAGAATCATAAAAACCCCATACGTTCCAAAATAAATTTTCAAAAGTGAAATATTTGCAGGTTTCTTTCCTGCTTATAATTTCCTTTTCATAGAGTATTTTCAGTCATCTCATGTCTATCAACTTCCTTCATTAAAAGCCTGAGAAATAGTAATTCTATTTAACATTTGCTTTGTATATTGTATTAATTCTATTAATATAGACTTTTTTTTCATGTGTTATAAAGCAATTTGCATCTGCTGCTCAACTACTTTCCTTTTAGCTTCACTCATAGTGGAAATAATTTTAATATTCCTCTTATGCTATTTAATTTCTATCTGAAAAGAGATTACTTTCCCACACCTTAACTAAACACATTAATTGAGGTGGGAAAAAAACCCCTCTGTATAGAGTCTGATCTCAGAACGCCCTAGACAGTATTATAAAATTTCTCAAGGTATGAAAAAAAATTTCAAGTCACCTGAAAATAGCTAAAAGGATTCAAAACCATAGTAGTATCTTCATTACATTTACCCCCATTTGACAAGGTTTGTAATCAAAGCACATTAGCACATATAACACTTCATTATCAGTTATTCCTAAACCACTGTAAACTGGTGATTTACACAAAATTTTTTTATTTAAAATTTGAACTATATTTCCCTTTAATAATATCACTTATAGTGATACAGTCTCAGAACAAGTGAACAAATATATTAATGATCACTGTTATATACTGTACTAATATAAAACTTCAGAGTCTTTGTCAAAATTGCACACATTATTTTAAATAGTCATTACTATTAAAAAAAAAGAACAATCAATGGTTGCAGAAATATGAATCTGCATTTTCAAGGATGTTTGGAAACATTAATTATAATTAGCGAAACAAGTATTGTTGCCATGACAGCCTTTCTTTACAACTCTTTGAATGTTTGACAAGAAAAGGTCATGTTTTGTAAAATCCTGGAAAGGTCATTCAATAACAAATCACATGAATGAAATCACAAGAGTTCAGGGAGGTTAACAGAAACACCACAGGCATTAAAGCATGTTTTCAAGGTAAACAAGGTAAAAGAGAAACAGTCTGCCTCAGCTCTGGAAAGAGGAAAAAGCAAGTAGTCTCTAATTTGCTACACACTGTAATTTTAAGACATTTTCTCTGCACTTGGTGATTTAACACTGTGTATTATTTCTCACATCCAATGCACTTAGGGAAGGATTAACAGATAACAGAGTGAAAACATTTAAACATCTCTTCAAATAGTCTACGTTGACCTTAGGAGAATTTTCCCCCTTAATCTTGTGACCAGGCACTTAAAAAAACCCAAAACTTAACCTCTGTCTCAACCAAACCTCAATCTTAGATCTCAAAACTTCACTGCTTGAAACTCTGCCAGCCTTTCAGCTAAACACTTTGACCTGCTTGTGACCTCCTATTTCCAGGTCTATTTTCTTCTTTACCAAAAGAACACAACATTTTTCACAGGCAGGAATAACAAAGAGTTGTTTATATAGGGTAATTTAACTACGGGATCAGTGCAGGGAGCAGTGTGATGTATTTGATCCACAGACCAAGAAAAAAAAGCAATGCTCACCAGTGTTAGAGAAAAGCCTATTGAATAGTTTTCCTGGGGCAAGACAGCAAATTGGGGTTCTTTTCATGTATAGACATAGAAAAAACGAATTCAAGAATGATCCTGGGTCTCTGTCTCCACAGGGTGTTAAGGCCCTGCCCTGCTGCAATTCTGAAGTTTTAAAGTTCCATTATCCCAGGGGAGAAAGGCAGTGCTTATTTACATAAATTCAACATTATTCAATAGAATTTGCTACACAGGGGCAAGTCTCTTCTAAAACAAAGAATTTAGAATTACCAACTATGCTTAGATTATCATCATTACACTTGTGTTTTCATTTATGACAGGCTATTTGCAAACTTTAATTTATTATGAAACTCCTTACGAGATTAATTTAACAGGATCAGACCTGTGGACCACCTAAAGTTTACACATTGACTGGCAGCAGCAAGTTTCAGAAGAGAGGAAAAAGTGCACTGTGGCAGCACAGTGAATGTCTCCCAGAAAGATACTACTACCCCAATACAGATTCAGAATTTAAATTTTGCTTTATCAGCTAAATAAATCCTGAAAGCATTAAAATTTCATATCAATATCTTTAAATGTCCCTCTGCAATGTCTAAATGTCTCCCCCTTCCAGGTCTATGACATACCGATAGGTTTTCCGTTGTAAATGCGGAGAACAACAACATAGACAGTGATAGGACAAGGGGCAATGGGTTCAAGCTGGAACATAGGAGGTTCCATTTGAATATGAGAAAAAACTTCTTTACAGTGAGGGTGACAGAGCACTGGAACAGGCTGCCCAGAGAGGTTGTGGAGTCTCCTTCTCTGGAGACATTCAAAGCCCGCCTGGATGCGTTCCTGTGTGATCTGATCTAGGTGTTCCTGCTCCGGCAGGGGGATTGGACTAGATGATCTTTCGAGGTCCCTTCCAATCCTTAACATTCTGTGATTCTGTGATTCTGTGATAGACAAAGAAATTAGTTTAAATAATCTTTTTTTGTACCAAATATGCTTGATGGTAGAGCTGGCAAATCCAAGCACCTCAGCTCTTGCATCATCCAAACTGAATAACTAAGTTGAATAACCAAACCAAGGTGAACATCTTATTTCATATTAGAAGGCGGCCATAGTTACACTGGGTTCATCCTTCATTGGAATGAACAGATAGCACTAGCTACTGCCAGTGTAAAGTAAAAAAGCTTAACCTTCTAGTAACCTGCAAATAAAGGAAAGCTGGCTGACCTCCATGCACCAGCCAAGCAAGGCACCAAGTTTTACAGAAAGAATGTAGCTAATAACAGAAACGCTTACTTGTTGAAGTTTCTGCTCAGCCAATGCCATCCTAACTGGTTTAGGGAAAGTGACCCAGCAGAAAATTAAAACTACTAATAAAAAAATATTCCCCTCAATTGACTTATCGTGCCAAGGCACTTACGCTTTTGCAAGACAGCAAACAGAAGAGCCAGATCAATGCAGCCTGTGTGTACTTCAGACCATGATGCTTTTGGTCCCCTACAGGAATAGGCTTCTTTCTAATATCCTGCTCCAAACCTTTTCCAGGAGAGGGGGCAGAAGGGATGCTACAGGAAGCACAGAAACCTCATCAGCTGTTTGATGGCCAAGGAGTTGGTATCACATTTCAACATCTATGTGAGCCTAATAGCACGAACACCCATCAGCAGACATAGCATAAATAAAACCTTGACAATTATTTCCAGGTGAAGTCAAGTCAGTCAAGGCTGTATTTGTTCTTTTACAAGAAGCATGAATGCCTTCAAAGGAATTAAGTAAAATAGTTAATATTAAAAATACTCATGAGTATTACAAAGATCCTACTAACTACCATAAAAATTTTGTGCTGCGTAAGTTTTTGCATCCAGAAATACATGGGCAGAGTATACAAATAAATATATCAGGAAGAAATATGACATTGTTTCGTAGAGGTCCATCAAAATTAGATCTAGCTTATACTTGGTTCTCAATCTATGTTCACACAATGTAGTTTTTAATCCTATTTCAGTACTATTCACATGCTGTCAGAATGTCTTTTGTTCTTCATTATAGAACAGCTCAAAACATTTGATTCATACATTACCAAATTTTCCCGTTTTCCTATGTGACTGTTTCACACTATGGGCCTTATGGCATTCTTCAGAAGCTGTTTAGGAGCTGTGCAGGAAGTACTCTTTAGCACGATCCAGAGCTAAGATGTTCCAGTGTCATTATTCTGGCTTTCAGGGTTCATGAATTACCTTTTCTTACAGGCTGGAGCTTTGTCTTTTTATTTTGAAGAGCAAAAAAAGAACTAATCTGGAAATGTTGCTTGTCCATTAGTGCTATTGTTTCTTTAAAAAGCTATACCAGTTTGTACTATGACTAATCAAAATGACTATCAGAAACAAGACACCTCATTTTGTCTTTCTTGCCAACTATTTTAGCTTATTTGCCATGAGCGCAGGGTATAATTAATATCACACAGGAGCCAGCATTGTCATTTTTCAAATCATTTCCCTGGAAATGTTCTACACCTCTTAATGGCCCTGCTAATGCTGTAGCTGTCATGTTTTGGACAGCTGCGCTTTTACAAGACAAACTCAGCTACGCCATGTGCCTCTCTGTAGACTTTTTAGCTCAACAGCTCAGAGGCCATGAATGCCAGCTGGTAACAGCTATATGGAAATATTTGATTAATTTTTTTACCTCTAGATGCTGACTGTTGCTCAAATGTCACCTTCCCAGTTTCCATCCCTAGCCAGTATTTTCTACCCGTCCCAGTACTGCTTGATGGATGAAGAATCAACTAAATGGGCCAAAAATCTTATGACTAATTAAAGCCAATACAGCCTGACCAGATGCAGAGAGAACACAGAGTCTGGAGAGGGGCCAGGTCACACAGATTAAATGCTCAGTCATTCAAGAGATGGAGCTCTCGATGATATTTGCCAAGCTAGAGTTAACATACACTGATCGTGCCACCCTGAGAAGTAAGGGGACATGACAGGAGTTACGCTATGTAAGACTTCACGATCACACCTCACAGGCAAAGCAGGTGTACAGTACTGATCAAATGTAAACACTCCACATGGAGGAGCTGCACAGATATGATGAAGTCATTAAGAAACTCACTCAGATTTTATGCTGGTTTGTTCTTTGAATTTATAGCAAGCTGACAATATGAACGGATTAGCACTGCTCAGCAGTCATCTGGTGGGGTGGGGTGGCTTGAATTTAACAATTGATCCTGCCTATGAAACAATATTAAGTGTCTTCTTACCGAGTCCAAGAACCAGAGAATGTGATCAATAAACCAACCTAACATATTGTAATTTCTAACACATGCACGTACATCAAATGTCCATTTCTGCTGCTTAAACATCTCTGCTACTCTCCCATTTTAACTTCATGTTCATTGATGATCTTCAGTCTTGAGAAAGAAGACTGCAAAACTTCTTTTTATGTCATGTCTGCAAAATACTACATAAAGTTGTGTTTATCAATTCAGCAGCAGCAGTTCTCCCAGTTGAAACCAGCCAGGCCAGGCAAGTGACACGAACAGGATGCTGCTAAACATGCACAACTCAAAAACACACACTATATTCTCTTCTGCATGATTTGCTGCCATTTAAAAGACAATAAACAGCAACTTTAGATTGCTAACAACATGTCATTTAAGGTTTGCTGTTGCTCAACATCAAGAAAAATCAATGCCAGCTCTACAGGGGCAGAAAACCCAGAGAAGTGAGCTCCATTTCAGGTCTGTTTGAACTCATTTCCTTTCTCCATGGTTGCCCCCTTGTACACCCCCTCAGGCATCCCCTCACAGCAGGCATGACAGCTTGACACATTGACAGCTTGCACTGAATGACAACTGATTTGTACAAATTTCAAGCCTTATAAATCTACCTGTCACAACAACAACATAAAAGAGCTTGGACCCAGCAGGTAACTCAGAAAAAGCTTCCCCTGACAGCATTTTCTGAAAAGCAATGGCTTGCCTCCTGCCAAAAATTCCAACTATCATCCTTGTATAACTTTGAATAAAAATCCAGGGCCCATTTTCTTGCCAACAGGCTACCAATCGTCTTATTTAAAGATTAAAAAGAGCGAACAAGGAAAAAAAAAGCCATCCACAGAATTTCATTTTATACTGATATGAAAGTAGTACCACCTGCTATGGCAGGATTACCACACCATTTTTCTCTATAGTGCTCAGACAGAGTAAATGAGCAAGGCTTTTTACGGTATTTAAACAATATCCCAGATTGCAATGCTGTTATGCATCCATTACATTGGAGCTGTCAATGCCATTCTTGCTGATAGAGGTTCAAGACTTTTTTTTTTTTATTATTTTGGGAGGCTGTTTAGTTTTATTTTTTCTTGCCGAGTTGTTAAAAAAGCAAAACTGCAATTTCAGAAACCAGTAAAGCTTTTCAAGCTACATTTTAGTGTCCAGCTCTGGTGGAAATCCACATAGACGTTAGCTAAAATGCTACATGTTCAGTGTTTCCATAAGCAGTATTATGCAAGAGAAAAATCACAGCTTTTAATGCTAACGCTTCCAAAGGACACAAAGGGAATACAGTAATTCTGAAAAGGTCTTTCTGAAAGGCGTTTATACCAAAAGACTTTCGAAACTATGTGAGAAGGCTCCACAAAGATAATGAAACTGATATGATGTTTAAAATTACACAGTTTTAAAGTAATCTGAGACCACCCCACAAAACCATCTTCCAAGTACCACAGGAGATGCTATAGGAAGAAACAAATCAGCTGTCTTTATACCTGAAAAAAATCATATGAATGAAATTATACCTGTGATTAGGGACGGCAAATTATTTGTGGTGTTTTACTTAAGAATTAAAGTGTTTAGCAGCTTGCAATCGTAGTTTATAAAGATTCAAAAACAAGAGCGTTCTACTAAGCTGCTAGATAATAAAAGCAATTAATAACACGTATAATTCATACAAGATATAAATTCAGCCAATGGGACCTCTAAGAAATGGCCTTCTTTCCTTTTAACTTAGGTGTTGCTGGAATTTTTAATTGTCCAAGTTACTTCACACACATACAGCAAGCTGATAATCACTGCAAATCATAATGGCACAAGTTGAGTGCTATTTCACATTTGTAGCTATCACGTGCTCTCTCTGCATTTGTTACATAGCCTAAGATATTGAAAATTCAAGCTTTTCTGTACTTCATTGACAAGTCCCTGCTTTCCTTTCCGTGATGATTTAGTGCAGAAAGTAGGAACACACACAAAATGTTCTAACAAACGAAAAAAACCATACCAAACCACAAAAAAACAACACAGCAGCACATCCCTACACTCTCTCACCACTCATGTGGACATTTAAGAGTTGCCCTATGTTTGGTTAAGAGGAAGGGAGAAATACACAACATGTGCAAGAAAGTCCTAGCACTTAGAAAGTGTTTGAATTAAAAAATAATATTCAACACAAACTTTTTTCTAACAGGCAAATTTTCAAGAAGCCAACTTAGTTTCACTGATGTTTCCAGTGAAGTTGCAACTCATGTTTCTGTCCCTGCTGACTGCTCTGATAGTGTAAAATGATTAGAAAGAAATTTTAAGCAGACTGCTGAAGACTTCCCACTGAGGCACAGGAACAAACACCTACATAAAGCAGAATTATCACACATCATGGGATCTCCAAAATGGGTACCTTCAAACAGGTAACAAAGGTTAACCACATTGGTTCTTGAAAACATGAGCCACAATAAAATACTTGTGTCATAGAGTATGTCTCAAAACTACTTGCACTGGCCTGCTCCCCAAGATACCCAGCCTTATGAAGGAAGAAAAGACAAGTTACTTCCACAGCTCCCATAGTGACCATTACCCCTGTGCAAAAGGACTAAGGTAGTTACCTGAAGATAACTAAGAGCTAACTAGTGGTTATGGGCAATAAGTTAGTATTCTGGTTCTACCATCATGGCCAGATGTCTTGGAAAAAAAGGATGTGCATTCTTCTTTTCCAGTCATGGGAATCTTTTTATTATTTGTTTCTTCAAATCTTCCTTTACTCCTAACATTTTTTAAAAAAGAACAAAATCACTTTCATGGTAGAATAATAAATAATACAAGTAGTAAGTGGGTTTAGAAAACGTCTCATAAAATGACAGTCACTGGAAGAGGGACTCTAAAGCAGCTGAAGCGCTCCACCACCACCTGAGCCATCACTGAGGAGGGACAGAGAACTTCTATGCGGGAGACGGAAGGCCAATTTCGTTTACTGGAAAAGCAAAGGCTTCAATTTTAGCATTGCTGGAGTTGCCTGCTTCCCCAGACTTGGTAACCATAACTACTATGTTGATTTTTTTTTTTCCCCATGCCAATTCCACAGCATATACAGGCCTTGCTTAACAGATACGGCCACAACAGGGCCCCCAGGTGAACAACCATAATTTCTCAGAAAATGTGTTGGGGTAGAGAGGAGGAAAGAGACAAAAATACACACACTGCCCTCAACTTTTTGATCCTTTTATATGTAGAAATACAACTCAACAGAAGTCTTAACTTCCTCACATAAACAGACAGAACTTGTTACTGATGGAAAAGGGCTGACAAATAGTATAAATACAATCTGTGAGGGGAAAGTTCTAGCATTTCCAGGATTTTGTCCCTTGGACCTCTAGAAGTCAGTACATTTTTGCCACTTAGAACCCTCTGTGTTATTTGTAACTGTCAGTGGAAGGGAAATCTGTAATTGTAAAGAGGGAAAGAGCCTGTGCAAATTCTTCCCAGTGCAAAGTGAACAGTCAATCACTTTTATAAGGACAGGAACAACTGAAACTATCCATTCGTATACTTTCCTTTAGTCAACAATATTACCTTTAGTAATCTGGGGAATGTGCATCCATAAATTACAGAAAGTGTTATTGCATTGCTGAATAAACAGCAACATTTCCATCAGCAGCAGTGGCAGCCCCACAAAGGTATAACAAACAGACTCAATCATTTTCTTGTCAAGCTTTGCAATGACTGCAGAGTTTACTGCTGAAGATAATGTTGCTTTCCTCAGCATTGTGTGCCAAACTGCAAACTGCTTATTAAAACAAAACCTCTTTTTCTGAGCAGTACGAGTTGGATAATCAGTTATTGCACTCAAGAAAAAACAGGTTTGATGCCCAGAGGTGGTTAGCAATCAAGCATATGCATTAACATTTGGTTTGTAAAAACTGGTTAAAAAAAAGTGATCTAAAAAGGAATTATGAGAACCAGTGCCCCAGGTTGATAGTTTTCCCTGTTAATATATTTTTACTGATAAAATATTTCAAACTACCCTAATATGCCTCTAAGAGAGAAATTAGCAAAGATAGATAGGAGTGAAATATAAATCAACTGTTCCAATCCAGTATCCTCTTTAAAAAACACTTTTTAAGAGGAACAACTGGATTACACCTCTGCATTCCAGGTACAGGTGGCAATTTGTTTTTCAGAGAAGGGAAAAAAAAAGTAAAAAAAAAAACCTTAAAAACTAGTCAACTGTGTCAGAGATGCTGCTGAAGCACAAATCTATTATTACCATCCAAAGAAACAGCTTGGCATAACTACGCCGACCAATACTCCTGAAAAACCCAGTTCAATTTTCTTTGCTTAAAACAGAATGACAACCATTTTACTTGGATGAGTAACAGGAAAGACTGAGACACAAATAAGCAAGCTCTGCCACGTCAAGAAGATACTGCTGTAAAGCAAGCCATTATTCTTGACTTTAGAATGGCTCCCTTTTTTCCTCTTTTCATTTTCTTAATGATTAGAGATATATTAACATAAAGGCAAGCAGACAGCCTTCTCTCTGCTATGCTGGCACTGCTGATTTCCTTCTAACAGTGAACTATCAGCTACTCAGGCAAACAGCAACATCCAAATAATGGAGATTTCAAGACTATTATAAGTTTGAGCAGAATACTGTGAGATTCTCAAAGCCACACACACACAAAGAAAAAAGATACTTAAAAGGATGACAGTGGCATTTGCCACCAATCTCCAGCAAGCATATGAACACAATTAAAGCCCATGTTGTATCCAAAAAAGAAGAAAGCAATGGTAGCCAAATTCTGGGACCCAGCACCTGGAGAACTTATCCTCAGGGTGGGAAGTTCCAAACTTGTAACACGTCCTTTGATTTCACAAAGTTTCAGTAGTTTTTTCAAGAGTACCTGTGCGACCTGTGAATCTAAACCCTAAAGCAAAGTCAGAGCTGTTTTCTGTGAAGAACAGCTATCCTGACTGTAGCTAGGCATAAAAAGTAAGCATTTGTATCAGTTATATCTTAAAACTATTCTGATCTGAAGGAAGGTTAAATCATGCCAATCTGCACATCTGTGCTTCCGTTCACATTTGCACAACCTGCGTAATTGCATCAATGTAAGCCCCTAGGAAAAAGCCTCTGAGCCAATTTAGAGTATTATATTAAGATGTTTTAACTTGGTCAATTGTAAAATCATAGCAACATTCTTATCACATTTCCTTGTCAAATAGGATTAATGTCAATGAAACAGTCAATTAAATGCATTCATAAATGCATTTGTAGCTATTAATATCGTAAAAACCATTGAAAATAACCTTCTCCCACCTACTACTACATGACCATAAAGAAAACTAAACTTCTATACAGTGATATCTGCCGGAACAGCAGAGAAATAAGGCTTGCTTTAACAGATGTATTCCTATTCCAGGTTCTACACAGAAACTAATGAACCCCAGACCTAAAATAAGCTCTTCAGTATTATTTTGTTCATTCCCTTTCACATCTCCTTACTCTCACAGTCTTCTAATTCTTGCCGCTCTCTAGTCCTCTTAAGTATTCACATACTGAAATTACCTATAGCTTTCTCCATTTTTCTCATAACCCTCAGACGCCTCCTTCCATTCATACTAATTCCCCACTGTCTTACCCCAAAAGTAATTGTTTTTACACATCAATACCAAGACAAGCATCACAATAAGGAAAAGCTGCTAAGTGAGAAACAATAACCCAAAAACATCAATCCTAGCATAAAGCTCAAAAAAAAAAAAAAAAAAAAAAGAAGAAATTTTTTATATTGGTACCAATACTGACAAACATACTTTTTCAAAATGAGCAAGTTCTGAATTGCAATATGCTGAACCACTAATATGCATCATTAAATGCAATAATACATTCACTCTTATTGCCTTTAACTAACACCACCATATTCAGCAATTACATATGCAAAAGGAGAAGGTTCAGTTAATCTGCTAGTTACCCTCCAGAGCACTAGGTGTATGATCTGCTACCCAAAGGTTCCAGAGTGTCCCTTAATTTCCATCATTATCTACTGACATGCTCAAATGATTCTTTGGCTACTTGTTAATAAGAGAATCAGAAGGTGCTAATCTCATTATCGCCTTGTCAGCAGTTCCTGTCAGAGTGTTGTTGCCCATTAATCACCTGCTGCTGCAGTCAATCAGGATCCTGCCATGCACTCCTCCAACATGTTTATTCTTTTACCTGTTCAGATAGCAGCTAACCAAAGCATCACAGCAGACTCCATTGACTAGCACTACACTACAGAAACAATTATTTACCTTCCTCTATTGCATCACAGGTATGATCACATAGTTCAAAAGAGTTTAACCAGGCTGAGGCTCTGCGTCTTCAGCGTATTTATTATTTGGTTTACTCCACAGTCATGCTAACGCAGCCAGGGAAATAATTGCCACCATATGAAAATTCCCAAGAGAATTCCTATGCCCAGGCAGAAAACTGCCACTCACTGTTCAAACTAAGAGTGCATATTTATTCGTACTACTTCAAACAACAGGCATAATTTATTTGACGATACACACTTCAAACCCAATTCAGAGTTTATGCATCCCAAATAATTTTTCTCACTATGTGCTGACAGAAATTTCAGAGACAGGTATCTATGATCATCCAACACTTCTCTGAGACTGGTGTATTAAAAAAATTCTAATTATTTGTCAAACCTTAGGAGCAGCCCAAAATATGAAATTCATATTAATGAGACTAGTACTTCCAATTAATGAGAAAGAAGATAAACAAAGATAAACACAAAAATTAAAAATGCAGAAAAAATAAGTGGGAGGAAGAATCAAAATAGCATGCCAAAGGATAGAACTACCTGTCAATCACATCCCTGTCTCACCAAGGTTACTTATCTACTATAGTTTCCAAAAACAGGTGCCTAAAACTCAGGTATCTAATGTCTGTTTATTAGATCAAGCCTGGGTAAGGACACCATGTTACTATCAGGACAGTAAACTCTGAGTATCCCTTTCTGCAGCCACCTGTAGCAGCTTTTCACTACAACTCTAAAGCGTAATTATGCAAAACCCAAGAAACTTTGTCCGAAGAGAACTGTCCAAAGCCTTTGCATCTCCATCCACTGTTGGCAATTTCTTGGAAAGAGAGAAATTAACCCACTAAGACTGAAATTCTCTCTCTACACTAGGAAAATAATTTTTGGGGAAAAAAGGCAAAATCATCCCAAACCAAAGATTCAAAGAAGGCAAGTCAGCCTTCTGTTCTGCTCACAACAGATAGCAGTTCTTTCTTATTTCCAAAAAACATATACAGCTCTTCACATAAGTATATAGCTACAAAAAGCAATAAAACAGACTTGAGATGTGGTTTGAGCAAGAGAAGGTTATGTATCATATTTCCCAACTGTCTGAGTTTCAAAGCTAGCTCTAGAAGCTATGCCAAACATATTAAAAATTCGTCCGTGTCTACTCACACATAACTCTACCTCTGTGATCTGACCTTTCTGAATTTTTCCATGGACTATGCAACAGATACTACAAAAAATAGTTCCTTGTGTCCCCTCTTTTTTACAATTTTTGAGAGATCTCTAACACAGATTCCATCCTAGGAACCATGAAATCACCTTAGCTCTAGTAGAAGTGTAAGACACATGCAACTATGTAGAGGATACAGATTCAGATGACATTCATGGTATTGGCTCTGACGTTATCTAAAAAATCAACACCACTGTAAAGCATTCTCTGCAATATGATTCATGGGAAAGGCTCTGAAATAAATGTGTATCCTAATAGTTTAGAAGTATCTTCACAATTTACTCCCAACCTGAACAGCATACAGAGTATGGCCATGTACAGGCTGAACCAAATCATCTCTGTATCACAAAATGCTAATTACCCTTTACTTAACAAAACCCTTCAGTATCAGAATCTCAGACAGAGATTACTTCCATTTCTTTCACCTCTCCTTCAATTAGTTTAGACAATTTTGATTAAACAATCAGCATAATCACTGTTTACAGCCAAAAAGCTAACAATTTAGTTAGGCTTTGGGGTTGTCTGGGTGTGGTTTTTTCCCCTAAAAAATCCTTTAGTCCATTACTTAGGGTAACTAAATAATGTGGAAACTCATCAGTCTACACTTTTTCTAGTGAACATCAATAGAATATTTTGGCACAGTTCCAGGATCATCCACCAAATTTAAATGAAAACATGGAACCAAGTGAAAAATTGGGTAAGTGGAAACAGGGGAAGAAATGTTATTTACAAAGAGAAACACATTTGCATCTCAATCCAGGCATCCCATGTTTGCCATAATACCACTACACTGTTGAGTAGCACAAGATTTGGAAAGAGAAATTGTTTTGGCTGAGCTGACAGTAATAAGGTTGATATGAATCATAGAATCATTTAGTATGTACTGTATCATAATATTCAGTTTAATCATGTTAAGTGTAGGGGGAGGGAAAAGTAGGATAAAAGGAATATACAAGCAATTTACTTGCAGGCACTTTTAACAACTTTATTTAAGCTTGTTTTATCTCAATAAAGACTATCCCAATATGATTGTTAAGTGAAATGAAAATGGAAAGTGTTTCAAGTAGCATAAAGACATTAAACAATGCTTTAAAGTATATGAAAATTTTACATCAGCTCTTATTACAGTTGATTGCTGGATTGACAAGGGGGGGGAAAAATGTATTGCAGGTTTCCCTCCACTTTAAGCACTTTTTAAGCACCATTCTGCAGAGAAACTGAAACACCTCACTTCTGAAAGAACAGCTGTGTCTCTACTAATAATGAATCAAGATATACTTTTATTTTGGAGAAAAAAGACCGTTTCTGATCTTTTATCATTCCAATTTATTTTTTAAAAGCAGATGAATTTACAACAGTTGATTTTACGCGAGGCAGTCAAGGATACTGATTGTCACTTTAAGTCTCATGTAATTAAATTAAACTTCTTCAAAGTGCAAAAACTAGGCTTTACTGGTGGCAGCTAGTCCGGATCAGCTTTAAGTAACCCAGACCTCTCCCGATTTGGACAAGAGTTTCCTACTTCAGTCACTTGCAGTGAAAAATAAGTTTTTTGGCTTAGAAACTGAGCCATCTACACGTGACCAGGCTTCTCAGATATCACATTTTTCATGTGGAAGATTTCTGTCTTCATTGGTTTTTGACCTTATGAAACTAGCAACTCATATGTACTATTCAATACTAAATGCCTAAAGGAACTGAAAACATCCATAGCCCTACCAAAACCAACTCCTGGTAGCAAAGCAGATGTACAGCACTTAAAGCATTTGAAATGTATCCTTTAACCAATGTGTTCAAAGGGGATACAAGCTGTTATGACTAGATAGAGTTTATGCACACGCTTAAATTTTCAGAGTACACACACACACAAAAAAAAAAAAAAAAAAGTAACGAGAAATATCTAGACCCAAAAGGAGTTCTTCAGCCTACAACACATCTCCCGGCTCCTCTTTTGGCCTGTTTGATTAGGATTTAGCCTATGCTGACAGATTATCTTTGGAAAGGCCCCTGGCTGTGCCAAAAAGAACAAGTTAAGCAAAGGATTAACCAATACACTTTCACTAATGCAGTCAAACTGTCACCAGGATCAAAGACTTCCACAAGAGACAGAAAGCAATTTAGGCAAGCGTCCCTCCATGAATTAATGCAAAATATATTATAACAATCACACTGTGCCTGAATGAAAGAATATACTGCTCTGCTTTCACTTCTCAGAAAAAAAAAAAAAAACAACACACACACGCAAAAAGATCTTTGTATTTAAATCAGACTGTTTATTCTCTAAGTAAATACTTCCATCTTCTCAGCATTTCTATTGAGATAAAAGACATGGTAAGAAAATCCAAATACAGCAGTCTTAAAATGGGAAAGCATTAAAACAAGAAAATTCAACTCAAACAATGAAACTGAACAGGTGTTCAGAGCTCATTGTTAATTTTACTGAGTCACTCAATACTGAAAAATGCAGTGTAGGATGAAGTAGCTGTCGTCCCAGTTACTTCAATGACAATCACGATTCAGGAGACAAGTTGTCCCAGAAATCCCAACCAAATTTTGCGCAGAGCATATAATTTTATCAGGTGCTGTGTGATGAACATTATATAAGAATCCCTAATACAAGGTAAAGGAAACTGATAATTATACTTTAAAAAAAGCATATTGGAGTCAATACTGTTCAAAAACATGTCAGGAAACAAATAATTATACAGACAACTACTAACGATACTAGTGTTCCTCACTAAAAAGTTTGTTGATTAATACAGCAACATATTGATAATTCAGATCAATATATTGATTTCAAACATACCTCCTAACAAAGTGACCCATATTAAAAACAAACTGTGATGCTGTGTGTAACACTGAGAGGTGTGTAAATACTGAGAGTTAGTGCCAAATTCTGAAACTTACAGAATCCAAACTGAAAAAAGATTAAATGCATTTTGGAAGCCACCTTGCAGTTACACTGCCGCTTTCTTCAGAAGAAAATATCCTCTCTCCCAAAAACGTAGAAAAAAAAAAAAACACAGCTCAATAGTTTCGAGCATGGGAAGTGCAGTAGATAAAGGTATGACTATCACTTTTTAAACCTGGTTATAAGTTTACAATCAGGTTTGTCTAATTGCCTGTGTCCTGTATGCCCACAGTAAATTATTTTTATTATGATTTCTCCTTGTTTCTTGGTAGTACCTGCAGTATAACCTGGACTTATGTGCCTAATATAGATATATGTTGTGTATGTAATGGTATCTTATGAAATAAATGATAAAACGGCACAGCCCCTACAAAATGTGTAATTAGCCCAACACAATAAAAGTGCACTGATATATAAATAACTTGCTTAAAAATTAACAAAACTGTACAATTTTAACCCACAAATAAAACAGGAAGGAAGTTAAGCCACTTTGAAGAAATATTACAGATTTTATAGGGGGGGGAAAAAAAGAAAATATATATAATGCCTGCAAGCACTGCCAACATTCCACATAACAAGGGACACATTACATCCACAGAGCTCATGTTTTTAATACAGAGAAAATAAAACAGAAGTCAATGCACTACTAAACATAGCCTCTCTACTTGGATGATGCTATTGTAAAAACTTGCAAGAACTTGCACCACCAGCTGTCCTAGCTACTCCACTCCAACCTCCTATTGTCAGGGTTATTCTGTAACAGCATTGACCTAAAGTCATCCTGAACACGCACCCATACATCCTAAAACAAGGCATTTATTTAGAATATGAGAATTCAAACCACCAAAATTCCCAACAATCATTTTAATGCTTGCCTAATAAAAAAAAGCCACTACATTTTTCCAGTACATTGTTTTAGTAAAAGCAAACTAAACAACCAAGACTAAATGAGGCACCACATATAACACCGTGGTGCAAAGCCTGCCCCAACTGTTGGGGCTGGGAAGTGAGGAGACTGCAAAAGTATTTGATGGACATACCTTGCACTGAGTCTTCAACATGTATACAATATGCCAACATCTACAAAAAAATAATATTTCAGCTTCATATCCTACTTATCCAAACTTTTCATCTTACACAAAACAAAAGGGAACAATAACACCTCTTATTCTAATGTCTTATTCAGCAGCAGATCCAATTTATTTCTTTTGTGGCAAAAGGTTATTATAAACAGACTATTTAATTGTGGATTAAAGCAATGAGAGAAGATGCATGACACCATAGTAAACAGACTAGTGCTACATTTGTATGAGGACAAAAATATTAGAGAGTGGAATGAGGGTGTTGTCAGCATGATCCTTTAACAGCATTAGGAAGAACTACTTATTCACATCCATTCCCCTGTATTCCAAGTAATACCTCATTCTGTTCTCTGAGAGAAAGTGCAAAACCTCTACTTTCACCCAATCACTTACAGAGAAAAATTCTGACACTTGTCTTCCAACCTTCCCATGTAGAAAATATCTAAATGAAAGGACAATCAAATTGCACTTGCAATAAGTTGTCTTTTGTAAGTACTGAAGGTATCATCGGTATTTATCAGTGTGAAACTATCAGTCATGTTTAGGGGGTTTTAATATCTTAAAACAGGAGACAAGACATTAATTAGATTTGTAAACTGTAACTGCAAGAAAAATTAAAACTGAAATAATGACAGGAAATTTAGCTCAGGATTCAGTACTAGCATCACATGATTAATTCAATGCACAAACAACCTGGTTTAATACGTGTCTGAATTCCCCAAACAAAAGTCCTGATTCTTACAACAAGCTCTGTATGAATCAACACCTCTTCTTATAACAACTCCACTAATGGTTTGAGATTACAAAAAATCTGCTATTAGAACTGATGTCCTATGCACTAAGTCTACAAACTTAAAGGATTAACAGGCATATGACTTCAAAGACTGAGTTATTCCTACCTAACCAACAGAAGCACTTTCTTCAAATATCTCAGGAAATCACAGACTTTAGAAGTTAAAAAAAAGTTTACACATGAATTAATTTATCACTCCCATTTTTGCTTGAGCATCTGAGTTCTGCTATTTGGTTACAGACACACAAAGACACAGTTTAAGTTATCATCATCTTCGAGTTTTCCCCAAACTAGTATTATTTAATCGTTAGGTGTTCAGACTGAACAGGACAACAGCTGTTTACCTTGTATAGTTCTGAGCACACAGTTTACATTAACAAAAAGTAAGGTTATATCCAAAACAAAGAAAACCAGGATAACTCTAAGTTAATCACCATTTCATAAATAATTTGTCATCTTAAATTTGTTTTAAACAATGAAAGGACTGCAAGTTTTCCATTTCTATTTTTGTTAAACTGTTATTCTTTCCTCATTCTTTTTTGTCCTGTAAACCTATCACTAGCTAGTCTGCAAAATTATGAAACTCAATCCTGATCCAAGATGAATTTTGAAAAGTTAGTAATATGGCAACACATGTACAAAAAAATCTCAACAAATAACTTCATTAATTAACGGTAAGGGCTCCTGACAGGCATTCTCTGGAGAAGCATTTGTCCTCAGAATGCTTTAAGGAAAACATACAGTATTTCATCACTATGTTTGGACTTCTTATAAGATCCAGAGTGATTAATGGAGAAAAAATAAATATTAAAAGTCTTACCATGTGCCAAATTAAGAAGAGCACTTGATAAAATAGGCACTTCTTCTTGTGAGTAATTTGAAAAAATAACTGTTTTTCATTACAACCTCAGCTCCCAGCAGGTCATACATAAACCAAGCCAGCTGCAGTTCAAACAAAGGTCTGTCCAAAGGATGGGCTCAAGGTGCGGATAAATTATTACTGCAAAACCAGTGCCAAGCTTTACTCTCCCCTCTGCTTTTCTCATTTTAATGAGTTGGGCTTGACCCCAAAACTTAGTTATTTTTAATAATCTAGCTTTATTTTCATTCTGTATTTTTCCACCTTATTAAAAATAAAGATTTATTTACTACAATCAAAGCAAGTCAAAGCTCTAGGAATATCCTCTGAAAGTGTTCACGTGGTCCCTAAAGTTCATAGAAGCTTTCGAGTAAGCTACATGACTGATCAGGTATACGGTGAACAACTCATCTTACTTAAAAGCTACGTACTTGAAGAAGAAAGTAAGTTCTTTCTTGTACACTAGGCAGAACATTCACAAATTGAAGTTTTCCTTTAATCATTTTCAAGTCATTCTCTACAGACAGAAAAAATATGTGAGATTAACTCAACTCAAGGGAGACAAAGGAGTTAAAAAAAAACAAACAAAAACAACAACAACAAAAAAAAAAACAAAACCACCAAGTCAAGTATATGGCCCACCATTCCATATTAAAAAAAAAAATTTACCTCTTTACACCCTGTAACAAGACCACAGGATTAGATCCCCAATGTCATCATGACTCTGTACAAAAACATTTTCAATTATTCCAATGGCATTTATGGGCAGATCATCTGAATTCCTCTGCAGCCACTGACAGATTTTGGAGTTATCAAGCAACAACACATGACTTTACCTTCAGATTTCCTTACCTTTGCTAAAGAATGTAAGTCTACCTTTATTTATTCTGCAGTACTGTGGAGTAAATAACTAGATGCCATACAGTCACTGTAAGTATTCTACCATGTGCATACAATTTATTTTCACAGCTAAGACCTTTGCATTCTTACCACTTTATATTTGCAGCTGAAATTTATAAAACCATCCACCCTTAACATTTAAGGAAATGTACCTTAATCTTCTTAGAGGTTTGCATGCATTAATGAAAGTGCCAGTCATTATAGTAGTAGATGTTCAGTTTTTATAAAGTTAATATTGTGGTCACAATTTCCTGTAGCCCTAGTTTACTGTAGTTCTTTTGATGTTAGTGCCTGGTGAGAAACCTTGTTTAGACAGCTATAGGGTGGAGCTGCCAGGCTTTTAACTATGCCAGAGAACACAGACCACTGTAGAGTAGCACACAGGGTTCCTTATACCAGAATTAGTAAAATCCTGTCCACTAAAAGGAGTGTAAATCCAGAACTGCTATATATCACCCAGGACATTACAGTTTCCAATCATAGTTTACAGACAAAATGACATTCCAGAAAAACAAAAACAAGAAAAAAGAAAGAAAAAAAGAAAAAACACAACACATGAAAGTTTCAAAATATAACAGAGACCAAACACAGTGGGAGAGTTTAAAAGACCCAAATAAAATAGGTCTCATTTCAACCTATGCAGAATAAATAATGGTTCTAAGGCCCCCTCTGGAGACTTGGATACATCCAAGATATAAACATCACTACAAGTCAGCACTCCATTTATAAAAATCAGAGAGAGATGAAAGCAATTAAACATAAAATGTGGGATTTTGGGTCTCTTTTAAGAGCAATGAGGAGGAAAAAACCCCACACGTTATTTTCAAAACATTTGAAATCCTACAGAAATAGTGAAACATTAAACTGTGGTATTCTAAAGTAATACCTCTTGTTTATAACCATATAAATTTAGTCCCCTGGCACTACTGGGCTTATATAACAGAAAAGAGTAATTTTAACAGTGCCCTGTTAAAGAAAGAAGCAACTCATTTTCAACTCATTTTCTCCAGTGGGAGGGATGTGTGGCCTTATGTGAGAAAGGGAACATGCCTAAATTATTACTGCAGGAAAGCAATCTGTCAAAGCCTGGTCGTTTTGGCATGGTGAATACCACTGGTGAGATCAGAGAGTCAGATCCTGCTTGCAATTACTGCTAAAGGACTTTGGATACAGGCAGCCTGCTATCAATTATTCCCCTGGCCTCAGACACTTGGACTTGTCAAGTTCCCAGTGTCTTCTGTTTTGTAACAGTAAGAAAAAGGGCTTCCCATGATCAGTTCTTGGAAGTGTCTCACATGTTGTGTCACTCCAAAGTGTCATTAATGATTCAATTAAAATTTCACAGCACACGTTAGCATATTCAGGTTTTTGTCTGCTAAAATAAGGTCCAAGACAGATAAAGCAGATTATTTCAAAATCTTGACTTTAAAAGTTATGCTTTCATATGTAAATTATCAAGCATGACACTGCCTGCCACCTCAGTGCAACAGTGTGTTTGTTGTCCCTACTATACTAATAGTACAAAGAAAAAATTGTTTAACTAGAAAAAAGAATTGCAACATCACTTTCAAGACTGAACTTCTTGTATCATTTGATTAGTTCAGCATAATAGCAATTTTATGGTTTTTTATAAAGTCTCCCCAGTCTATTTCTGAAGCTGATTTTATTTTTAGAAACAATTAAGTATTAAATTACAGTTTTTGTTTTATTAGTTTACTTTCCTGTGTGGGATTTTCTTGCAAGATTAGCTCCAGATGTAAAGTGTAAATGGAAATTAAATTAATCTAAAAGGTATATTACACGAGTTTACTAGATATGGCCGCAAAAAGAAGACACACTGTTCATTCACACAGTTTATTCACAGTTCATGGGCCCCTCTGTAATTTTTCTCCAATTATACAATGTAAAATATTTTACATCTTAAGGTTTTCAGTAAAATCGAAAAGAAGGTTCAGTCTTAAGCTTTCTAAGGCAGCTTTTTCTCTAAACCATCAATAGGTTTAGTCATGCAAGGAGAAGAGTCTTTAAACTTACCAAAGACTTTGTTTAAAGCCCAGGAAAATGTGGACTGTCAGCACCCTTTGTGTTGTTTCGCAGCTTAAACCTATTCCCCAGTACACTGGTGACCCTCTACTCCAATTTTTTTGCTTCCCTCTGACATCAAACTCCAGATTATTGTTAGATTTTCTTCTAGGCAAAAGGGAGATCAGAAGACCAGCTGCAACAGCTGACTGACAGGAAAGGGGGTAGAGAATAAATATGTAGATAGATATAAAAAGTTTAACCACCATATTACCAGAATAATTTTCTTCCACATGCCAACTAACAGCATTGACCATCACCCCCACGGCTTGAAAAGCAAAGATTGCAAAAACTGGGGGCACCTCCCCTCACAATGTCAGAAGAGGAGTTGACAGTTCAAGGCAAAAATTATCTGCATGTAAATCCTGATCAAAAGCAAGCCTGCACCCTGAAGTTGTCAAGTTTTGCTACCAGTCTGACACTTAAATGGGCTATAGCAAAACTTGATTTAAACTGGGGAGAAAAAAAACATGGCAACTCAATTACCCCCTTGCAGATCAGATCTGGCAGTTCAGGTCAAACTTTTCACCCTGCCATTTCTCAATACCTGATGCCTTAAACAAACAATATGTATTCCTCCTACAACCCTAGATGAAAATACATTTCCCATGGCTCCCTACTGTGCCTTTAAAGGTGAATTAAAAAAAAAATAAAAAAACACAGTTTAGAAATATTGTGCAAAAGTTTTTTTCTTTTTTTGTTTTTTGTTTGTTTGGTTTTGGGTTTTTTTAAATTATCTCCTGATCAAGAGAACTTAAATTATCCAGGAGGAAAAATTCTTCTAAGCAATTATATTTGCCTTAGAAAGATTTCTAGTGTATACTGTCTTCTAGAAGAATTCATTTGCCTTTGAAAAAATCCTGTCCCATTAAACATGTGAAGCCATACTTCATCGACATAACATTTGTCTGTAGCATCACAGAATAGGTAACTACTTTGATCTGCCTAGAGGATGTTGAAAAAATTTTTAAAAATGTGAAATTTCATGAAAATTGGAGAAAGATTTATATGGTTCAGTCAGTTTGTACAGTGACAAGGAACACTCCACAGTCTTACAGAAATTAAAGCCAAAGATTTTCTAGTAGAAATGCTAGATTTCTTAGAGCAGTTCTATCCTTCATCCAGGCAATTCACACAATGCCTTCTTAACAGGTTTCTGCAGCAGTGTTCAACAGTTGTAATACCTGCTACTGCTTCCTTTGTGTCCCCAGACTGGTTCCCCCTTTAATGCTATGCCTTCCAGAGCAGTAAACCAGACCATACGCCTCAGCTATCTTCAGAATAACTTTGCTCTGTTTATTGCCATTAAAATGAGATATCCAAGATACAGTTCAGACATTCCTCCTTTACAGGCAAAAACAATCATCAAGAGAGAGACCAATGGATTGTCTGGAGATTACTTAGATTCTTTAAGCATTAGAATGAAGGAAGTCCTTAACGATATCCTATCTTTGAAAAAAATCATTAATTTCACTAGCACAAACTAAGTGAATTGCAAAAATATGTTTGCCACACTATCACACACCATCCATAATTAGACTGTAAGCACAAACCTACTCAGCCTCTGCATCTCAGCTGTGTCGTTTATTTCATTTACAATACAAGAATATAAAATATTGAAATGCCTTCTTTATGCTGATTTGAAAACACTATCAGTATTCATGATCACATCACAACTCATCCTCCTTCCTCAAATACTTACATCTCACTACACCTCAATCATGTATCATGCCCTGACTGAGCAAGGTGACAAAATCTGACCTCCTACTGTAAGCAATAGGAATACTCTAGGACAACTTTTCATAATACTGTTCTTTCCATTTGTGTAATTACTACACTCATACAAACAAACTTTCATCCTGTCCATTTCATCAGCAAGTTTAGTACATAGCTATGCAAAATTTAGCAAATTCCATTGCTTACGCCACAACAAAAGAGAAACCTGAAAATGATTTAGAGAAGATGACTGCACACAATAAGAACAAGTTTGTTACTTACCACAGGTCACTGAACTCACTACTACATTTCTAAATAAACCATACAAACAGAACTGACTCATGCTAACACTCATATCCTTCCATATCAAGTTTAACACACACACAAAAAAAAAGAGAAAAAAGATAGCAGTAAGCAAGAAGACTCATTTTAGGGTACCTATCTTTATTATTTTCATGACAGGTGAAAGAACTAGACACAATATAGTTTTCTGCTTTTTACTCCAGAGAGAAAAAGTTTTAAAGTTACTGTTGTGAACAAACTGATATTTTTGTTCGTCACTACAAACGTCTCTGACCTCAACACAATATTCACGACAAAATTTAAATCATTTGATTAGGAAGCTGGCAAGTATTTACAGCATTATTGCTTAGACTTTGCAGCAAAGATTTTTTTTGTTCCGAGTTATACAAGACACTGTCAAAACAATGTTCTACTGCAACAGTGACAATTTTGCACACTCCCAGAGTAAGTGCAGAAATTATTTCAGGAGAATTTGAAATTGTGCCATTTTTCTTTCTACAAGTCTAGCACATACTACACTCGAAATTAAAATCAGTTCTTCAGTGAATCAAACTGAAGTATTCAAAATAAAATGTTACCTCAAGATTTTGGTCTCACATTCTAACTTCAGTTAAATAATACCATCTTTATTTCTGTAGTTGTAATACAACCTTAAAAAAACCCCATGTATGTACTCTAAAACAAACCTAAATTACAGAAGTCTAAGTAAGCGGCTAGCTCATGATTGGTAGGAAAAAAAGAAAAATTCAAACCCCAAAACTTGCTTCAAAAAAGTCCTATGGAACCTTAGGTGTAACATTAAGCCATTCAGAATCCATAGCGTGCAAGGAACTTGGCATAAAATCTATCTATACTTGAATTTTTCAACAACTCTGACTTCCACACCTGAAAAGCCAGGTGTTGGTTTTTTAAATCATTTCCATTTAAATATTGTCTTGCTAGAGAATACAGCAGGACAATCCTCTCCCCCAGTATTCTTGCGGCTAAACTGAGGAAGTGCGATCTGGATGATTGGGTAGTGAGATGGATTGTGAACTGGCTGGAGAAAAGAAGCCAGAGAGTTGTGGTGAATGGGATGGAGTCTAGTTGGAGGCCTGTATCTAGTGGAGTCCCCCAGGGTTCGGTATTGGGACCTGTGCTGTTCAATATATTCATCAACGACTTGGATGAGGGAATAGAGTGCACCCTCACCAAGTTTGCTGATGATACGAAACTGGGAGGAGTGGCTGACACGCCAGAAGGCTGTGCTTCCATCCAGCGAGACCTGGACAGGCTGGAGATTTGGGCGGGGAAAAATTTCATGCAATTTAACAAGGGCAAGTGTAGAGTCTTGCATCTGGGCAAGAACAACACCAGGTTCCAGTATAAGTTGGGTACTGACCTGTTGGAGAGT
>WKFP01014812.1:1776038-1854027 GCA_011057875.1 Pterocles orientalis
CCTGGGTGTCCTGGTGGACAGCAGGATGACCATGAGCCAGCACTGTGCCCTCGTGGCCAAGAAGGCCAATGGCATCCTGGGGTGTATCAGAAGGGGGGTGGTCAGTAGGTCAAGAGAGGTTCTCCTCCCCCTCTACTCTGCCCTGGTGAGACCTCATCTGGAATATTGTGTCCAGTTCTAGGCCCCTTAGTTCAAGAAGGACAGGGAACTGCTGGAAAGAGTCCAGCACAGAGCCACGAAGATGATGAAGGGAATGGAGCACCTCCCTTACAAGGAGAGGCTGAGGGAGCTGGGTCTCTTCAGCTTGGAAAAGAGGAGACTGAGGGGTGACCTTATTAACATTTATAAATATGTGAAGAGTGAGTGTCAGGAGGATGGAGCCAGGCTCTTCTCTGTGACATCCAGTGATAGGACAAGGGGCAATGGGCTCAAGCTGGAACATAGGAGGTTCCACTTGAACATGAGAAAAAACTTCTTTACAGTGAGGGTGACAGAGCACTGGAACAGGCTGCCCAGAGAGGTTGTGGAGTCTCCTTCTCTGGAGACATTCAAAGCCCACCTGGATGCATTCCTGTGAGATCTGATCTAGGTGTTCCTGCTCCAGCAGGGGGATTGGACTAGATGATCTTTCGAGGTCCCTTCCAATCCCTAACATTCTGTGATTCTGAGATTCTGTGAATACACAATATTGCCCAGTTCCCACAGTGCACAAGACACTAGCAGAACAGCACTAACAAGAAAAACTTTTCCTAGCTTTAACCACCTGTTCTATTTCCACAGACAAATGCTCCTATCATAAAACAACAGTCCATCTCCAATGAGGTCATGACTATTAGAGTTTTTATTTAGATTTTACAAACGTACTGCCACAGAAGTTTAAAATCTGCACATTATCATTCCACAATAAATCAGTTTGACAGCTTTATGAATTTCCAAAAAGAAAAAAATACCTTTATGGAGTTCAAAATGTCAGAAATAGAAAAGTTCTAAAAAGAGTGCCAACATATTTTTTAAAAAAGCACACACACTTGGCTCATGGAGTTGTCTGCTACCATCGATCCATAAACACAGAGCCTTGCTTCTACTGTTCACCGGAAAGACTTCCAGTGGGCATACCACAATAGTGCACCTACCCTGGAGAGTGAACCCTGCCCACACTGCGCCCCGCTACTTTTTTTATTTTTTTATGCCTGAATATTACTTAAGATCTCACTGATCATAAGTATGTTTTGTTTCTTCAAGGCTCAGAGAGTCTAAGTTTCTTAGTATCACCCTTATAAATTCAAAGGTCCCCCTATTTCTGCTTGGAGCTAAATCAGATTTACAACAACTGTCAAAGCATAGGATGACAGATAAATTAATCTCCCTTTCATGAGTTTACATCTGAGGCATCGGGGCTGCTGATCTGGTCCTAACAAGCACAGGGTCTCTACAAGCTGTCGTTTAAAGCTGATGCTTTAATGACTGGAGATGAATTATTCTGTCATGAGAATCTATTTATTCGGGAGTTAGAAGGTGGGATTTTGGCTGCAGGATAGGATGATTTCATAGGTTAAAGTCCCCTTGAGGCATCTGTTTAAATCTTGTCCTGGAGTTGAGTATACTATGCTTGGAATTTTTAGGACACTCACAGAATAGGGAAAAGCCTTTTTCTTCCACAAAGTTGTTATATTTTCCTCAAGCCTGACACCACTAGAGGACCACTCTCTCTGTATAGCAGCTGATTTTAATTCCCCTCCTCTAGGTAAGGTTGACTATCCGGACATTAAGAAACTGGTATTTTTTAAAAAGGCTTGATGATTCCTTTCACAGCATTGCCTGCCATGCAACAGTCTGCAACGAAACAACAGCCTGCTGCAATCTGCCAGGATGTTTCCTTGCAGCAAAAGGCATGGTTCAGTGAAGGAGCCAGGAAATCCTTGATCTCCCTGTGGGAAAGAGATGCATTTCAGGCCCAGGTGCTGGACACTGATGCAACAGAAGCCATGACAGCCCTTGAGCAAAGCAACCAGGGAGAAGTTTCCATGTATTCCAGCTCAGGTCAGCCAGCCTGCAGAGCGGATAAGGCCATCAAGAAGTCAATTGACCATCTATAAACTAAACAAGAGGATAAGCTAGTGAATATTACAAGACATAGACTGACAACCTTCAGTCCAATGTAAGTCAAATTCTACAACGAATCTTCTGTGTATTTTATCAGTTCACTCAATAATTAAAAAGATGCCTATGCAGTAGTATCTAGTCATTACCTGACTGGTCTTCACCATCCAAATTTGGAACACCACATGGGGGATTTTGGCGAAGCGGTTGGCTTAGCATGTTAAAGCAACTGAATAGCCAGGGTTCAATGATATGTTACTCACCCCAGCTATAGGCACAGATCCAAGAAAAACTATCATCAGGTTGGTAAAAGGAGCCATTAAATAGTGAAAGAAAAGAATCAATATATGAAAGAGATTCATATCTATATAGGTTTCAAAATAATTTTGGGCAATATAATGTTGTAAGAACAGGAAAAACAGAATACTTTAAAAAAAAAGTTAACAATGCTTTTGCATCAAAGCAGCCATAAGAAATATTCTGGGTGGGAAGAATGATAAACCAAAAACACTTTCCTTTTCAAGGAATAATTTTCAAGAGCTTAAAAGTAATAAAGACAAATTCAACTCTGTTCTCAGTAGACAAACCAACTGCAGCCAACAAAGAGCAGTAAGCACTGAGAGGTGGTAATAGAATGCTAATGTGGAAAAGGAGGCAATCTAGCAGAAATTCAGTTTTATTGTTGATATTTGATTTGTCACTTTCTCCAGGCTCCTTTCTAAAGCGTAAGCCTTCTTTACACAAACTTTTGGTTTTAGGGTGACAATACCCTTTTGGCTAAATTCCCTTTTACACATACATTCATAAGAATGTCACAATTGGTCTTTCATTATTCAGAAAAGAGAATATTCTACAAAAGGTTTTAAAAACACGCCCAGAAGCTAATCGATGTTAAAACTATCACTCTTCTGAGAAGACATCTAATCTTCCTTTTCAAGCTGTCATTATCAGCCCTGAAATCTGCAGAGGAGTCCATGTTCACATTGTGTTGTCCCTTGAAATTTCTTTAATACTTGCACCCTCCACTGTGCAATGTTTTCCTCAGACCTCCCTCTGTCTTTTTAAGGGATGGCAGGGGTATGGGAGGATGAATTCCACAGAATTTGAAAGTAACAAACATAAACATTGCAAAGACTAGATCTCTTACTTAGGCTGCAACTATTTTAACCATAAGACAACTTTAAAACATTTAAAGTACGAAATGCAAATATATGTTTATAACAGAACTCATTTTCTACTAAACACCGCTTACAATTACCATTGACCTCAATCATCCCATCTCACTATCCAAATCCCAAACCATGCTGTTCCAACTCAGCTTGCATTTTCTGCTCTAGGAATTCAGTCATCCCATATGTCTGGTTTTCTGTTATCGCTTCAAGAGAGTTATTGGAAAAACTATGCGTAGCAGCACGACAAAACATTTTGAAAACATCTCTTCTGTTTGTCAACAATATAACCGCTTTTAGAAATGATAATTAAAAATTTAGCACTTGGGTGCTGTAAAGTTGATCAACTTGCCTTTGCAAAAAGGAAGCTCATGCCACTCAAACCAGATCTCTAAATTTAGTTTGCCTCCAAATGCATCAAGATGAAGTATATTGTTCTTTTGAAGGTTTAAATATAAGCCAATATAAAAATCAAAAGGACCATTCCTTCAGGAGCAGCATCAATAGAAGTTAACACTCAAAAGCCCACAAAGTACGACAAGCTAATTTTAGCAAAAACCACGCGTCTACCTAATTATTTTTAATATAACTTCTACTAAGCACAGAAAACTCATGCAAGATCTGTAAGATGTTAAGGAAAAAGAGATCAGTCTATGTATTTATGACTTTAGTCATTCTTTCTCAAAACAATAGATGAAATAAAATGTATGACATTCCCAAAGAGGGAGTTTCTACTGTAATTCATCTTAAAATGCAATGTTCTGTCATCTCCAGTAACACTTACTGAAAGCAACCATCAATACTTTTTGTCAAAAACCTGCACTCTGTGTAAAATGTTCCATCAATCTCTATTTACATAAAACAAAAACTTTCAGTGTGGTTCTAAAGCAGAACAATTCAGATTCTCTGTCTTCCATTTTCATGCTCTGTTGAAAAATTATTTTGACTGACACAAAAAAACCCCATGCCTAACAATTTACAGTAAGGGATTTTTTAAAAAAATGTAAAGGAAACCCACATAGATTTGTTCTTTTCTACTGATCAGCTTAGCAAAATAAAGCATTTTTTGTTTACTTTGAATCATATCCAGTTTTCCTGCTATGTATAAACAGTCTAATCATGTTCATGTATCCCATATGTTTTTCTTGACATACAAAGAGCACTCAGAGTCACCATCCTGTAATTTTACTCACAGGATCAGTACCATGGGAGTATTTTCAGTGAGAATAATATATATGTATTCAAAGCTTTTGAGTTCAGGTGCATAGTTTTCTAATCCTCATATTGCAATCACTGTGTTTATAAGCTATTAGGCATTAGCAGATCGATACTCAAACAGTTGTTGTTAAAGAGCATGGAGAAATACTACAGGGGAAATATACAGGCACAAAGCACTCATTCATTTCCAGGGTACCAAGTTCACAGTCCTGTTATGGCCACATCCGGAAATGAACTAGTTGACTTAAAAAAAGGAGTGAGGAGCATTTTCCAAACCCTTTCCTCTAGAGTTTACTCTAGAAGAGAAGTGTGCTTTTGCTTATTACTTTCCCAAATGAAACTGTCCACTTCCCTATGTAATTTAAGCATGTCTTCAGGCCGGGAAGAAACAAGGCTGAGACAGGCAGTGGAAGAGAGTAGAGCAGAGCTACCATGGACAGATCACACAAACTCAACCACTGATGGCCTCCAGGAGAACAGGACTGCATGGAATAGCACAAGACCTGGGTCTGCCCAGGGCCCAGAACTAGATCTCATAAAACAACTATCACACAATATTTCCTTCTTACTAAATGGATTTGATTTACCACAGTTTAGATACTCTTTCTACAACTATTTGTATACATTCTGATCAATTGTCATTAGTTTCGCAATATTTATTTTAAAAAATAAGATGAAGTAAACATGCTTTTCCTCTTTTTGCTGGAGCACTTATTCAGCTAATCACTAAGAAGACTTTCAAGCTGGGATATGATTTCAAGATCTATCTTCCTACTCTACCCCATGTTTTAGTCTACCCGCAGATTCTTTGCCATTTAAAAACAATTTGTGTAACTTCCTGTAATTTTGCAGCTCTTTAACATCTTTAAAATACACAAACATTCTGAAAACAAGTAAGTTTGGGGGTTATTCCATACTGTTCAGAAAATATTGCAGAAACACAATGTAGACAGCTTCTCAATGTTTCTGAACTGCAGACAAAAGAGTCCACAAATGAAGTAAACAAGTCCTAAAGAAAACACCTAAAGGAAAATACCTAACAATAAAACAATACCTCAAGAAAAAAAATCTTTAAAAAAAATGCCTACATTTAAGTAGGGACATATCACTTTAAAGCAATCAGAAGATAACAAATAGCCTAAATAACAGCATTAAAATCTAATGGAAAATCAGATACAGAATTAGTAAGGTCTTGTAAAAATTTCTACTTTTCATATTCACTACTCTGGATAGTCAGTAAGACCTTAATGAGATGCCTTCACAACTCACCCAGTTTCATCTCCCCTCCAGAGAGAGGGAGAGGAAAAAATTTCAAAATTCTTCCCAAATTCCCACCTGATAACAACAGATAAAACTTTTTGTTTGTATAATATTTTTTTACTGTGAGCACCGTCAATTTCTGCTTAACAGCTGTGAAAAATAATTAAATAAAATAATTTTTTAAAAACCACAACGAGTTTTCTGCAAGCTCTCACATCCACATAGCCATACAGAGTCACACTTGAGCTACACATCACATAAAGCACACGTTCGATTTGCTGGCTGAGTAGTATCACTTGGAGATGTAATCAAAAGCTCAGAAAACAGGATGAAGGTATTTCTTGCTCCCTTTTCTTATAGATCAGAGACCCAAGCCAGGATTATTCTTCTGCACAAATTACGGGAATTTAACTGACTTTCCTAGTTTTAAAATAACCAGTTCATAAATCAGTAACTAAAACAAACACAATTTCACATCACAGTCCTGAAATTAGTAGTGCCTAATTTGTAGATTTGTGAAAAATCTACATTTGACCTCTCCTATTTTATGTGTATTTTATTTATAAATTACTAATATTTTCCCTGAGGCAAAATGGCTGAAATAATAGCTACACCAACCATACCCCTGTCATCTGAAGGAAAGAACCCACAATACAAATTGACTCAACGAGGGGGAGCTATTAGCAATGAATACACAAGCAATATTCAATTCTGCACAATCATCATTACCTACACAGATGAATACTTAACATGCTACCTCCTAGAAGAGTTAGAAAAGTGGCTGCCTACATTATTTTATAGACAGTCAAGAGAAATAAGAATAGGATGTATGGTTAGGAAGAAAAAAAAATGTTATATTTTTTCCCTTTCATATCAAATATGTCCAGTTACACAACAACCTCAGCCGAAGATCTCGAGGCATGCCTTGGTTTTTTCAAATAATATAAAATACAAACTCAGCTACAGTACAAATTAATACCTTTAAGTGAACCTAATAATCACTTGATTACAGCAGACGTATTTGGCCAAAGAACTACAGATTTTACAGCTACTAAATAATAAAAAAATGTAATGCCTTCCAATCATTATAACATACATATAAAAGAAACAACAGACGAACAATAGAAATAATGCTACTACAGACATTTCTCTTTCCTATCAATACATAACATTCCAGGAAAGTAAAATGTCAGCTTTAAAAAAGACAAAAGTTTTATAGGTACCAGGAAGCTGTGTACACCATCTCAAATGTTACAGAACAAGGGAGGTGGGGAAACCAATTAACTAGATGCATCCTTCTCTGCATGTCTAAGATCCTTCGCTCACATTATGAATTCATGTTTTACTTCTATCACTCCAGTATATGGTTACCCCCTACCACTCTCCTTTGGAAAAGATAACCTTGGAAGGAAATAAAAAAAAGCTACCCTAGGAACATCTTGGGAGAAATCTATTCAAACACAACCAGCTATGTTCTGGAAAACAAAGTTTTCATTTGCCTCAGTGGGCAAGCCATTATTAAACTTTTTTTTTTTTAAATAATCACTGCTGCAAAAAAAAAAGTGAAGAGACCACAGGTAATCATGCAAGCCAAAGTAAAGAAGTTGACTCCGAAACTATTTTTTTTTTCCAGATGGGCATTGTGATTAAATTGACTGTAAGGGTCTTAAAAAAGCTGATGAAATAAAATCGCAATGGCACGGTGTAATAGTACTTGCATAACTGTTGAACAGTTGTTTCTGCAAAACACAAGCTCTAATTTTTTCAGGGGTAAATTAAGCTTTAGCCTTTAATACTTGTGGATAAGAACAAGTGCAACGTTACATTGGGAAGTCTTCCATTTGATAAGAAGAAAAAGCCCAGTTTAGCTTCATTTTTTTCAGGTGAGTTACAACTCACAACTAAAATTTGATCCACAGGCTCTGAGAAACACATTTTCAATGTATACATAATTTCAAATCTGGTCACCATATCTGCCAACACCCATTCTTAATCTCTCTGAATTTTAACAGAATTTTGTATTTATTTTGGCCAAGGCTTGAGCCTAGAAGTTCCCCCGAGATGAAGGGCTTCAGTATCAGCAAACACTACCGATACATACCAGTTCTTCACTGAGTAAAAAAGCAAGTGCTCCAAGAACTAGAGAAGCAGAAGACACCTTAGAGAGAAAGATCCCTAAAATGAGACAGAATTTTCTCGAAGATTAGGAAAAGCCCAGCTGAAAGATTCATCGTGCATCAGGTCTATTCTTAAATTTGGATTAAATCCTGCACTTTCCTTCCTCTAACTCCCAAGAAAATGCAATAAACCCCCAAGTGCCCTACCAATCCATTCTCTGGAACACCTCCCAAAGTCATTTCTGGTCTATCCCCTTTAGTCAGCAGAGTGCTTTTGTGCAATTTTACAAACATAGTAACACACTAGATCATCCTGGCAACACAAAGAAGCACAACTGGCTAACTGTCAGTGGAAAAAAGATGGGTTGACTGTAGGAAAAGGGGAGAAGGTGAAGGAAGAAAGACAAGGCTGAAAGCAAAAGACTCCTGTTGGAGAGGGCTCTCAACAGCCAGAGGAGCTATCCTAGAGGCATAAACAGGGACAGGCTCTTTTCTCAGCTCTGACTGCTCTAAGAGATGCATCTTCATGGCAGAACTAACAACGCTCTCAAGCTTCCATCTCTAATCTAGCTCCTATTGACACAAAAAGCCTTTCACTAGTCTGATTAAGCCATTGACTTTCCAGGTGGGACAAGGGCTTTCAAGAGTACTGGGGTCTCCTAGTGCCCATCCACAGTCTCCCACCCAATGTCTAGAGAAACAGTTTGCCAGCAGTTCCACTGGAATGGAAGTGTAACAGGGCTCTACCCCCAGGAGTCAAGAACTGAGGGACACATCTTCCAGCACATGGCCGATGCATCACCAGTGAGGGCACAGCAATTCGTGCATGACTTTTCAATGTGGTTGTTCGCAACGAAACCAAGTTAATCCCAATCATTCATGCTGACTCTGCAGTGAGAAACTACTGAATAAGGGTTTGTTTTATACTAATGCATAAGAAATCTACGTTCACCCATATAACACAATTAACAATTTCCAATGGGCAATGTTTATAGCAAAACTGGGGGGAAGAGCAGGAAAGCAGTGTTTACTTGCCTGAAGTCTACATATCACTCAAGTGGGGCTTGAACTAGAATCTGAGGTCTGGCTGCAACAGTCACACAGTAAACTGAGCTAGTGGAAAAAAATGCAGAACACAGTTTAAGTAAAAATATCAAGTGGCTTTGCCCTCACTCTAGAAGGGATCACTGAAAGTATGCAGAATTTATGAATTGATGTATGTTAATGAGGATTACCTGTATAAAATTTCTTCACTCAGTGCACAAATACTAACTTCTGGTTTAAAGAAAAATAAACACATACAACTAGTAAGCTGATGCACTGTAAACTTAAACAAAAAAAGGCACACACAGAGCAGTTCCAAAACCCAAATATCCATCATTCTTTTGTTCTGGTCCTGTCACTGTCCGGGGGCAGCACAAAAGTACAAGATGAAAACCATTAATTTTAGGCATCATGCAAAAATAATCGAGATCAATTGCCTCTAAGCTCCCCAAAATAAGAATTGAGCAAGTCTGACCAATGACTTTCAATTAAGATGATGAAAAATAGCTGCTGAATTTGCTTATGGGAACCTGGAAGCCATGCACACACTGCATTGTGCTCTGTTTTCTCTAGTTGAAAGACAGTGCAGATAAAGGAACAGGTCACATGAAATTTTCAGATTCATCCTGAGTGATGATAAAAATATCAGAATTTCAAAAATTTAGAGACCAAGCCTATTCCAACAGTAGAATTCCCACTTAATACTTCCCAAATTAAAAGTCCTTCCAATAATAACAGAAATCTAAAAGGCTGCATTAGCGAGGGCCAGCTCCTTCCAACCATTTGTTCAGAGACTCTCCAACAAGCATACAGCACACTGTAAGAATTCAATTTGGAAACCATCATCTAAAGCACAGAGGAGAACAGGGAAGTCATATTGCTATAATGCTTAGATTATCAATCATCTTGACAGTTTATTGGCTTTATCACCACACATACCATTAAAATGATGTCTGGCCTAGAATGTCAGGAGGCAAACATTAAACAGACCAGGATTAAAAAGCAGATCCCAAGCAGCACTCCAGTAAAGTTTCCCTTCCCCTCTGAAATTAGTTAGAGCTGACTAAGTAACTGGCGCTAGACTTTGAAGAAATATACAGCCTAAAATGCGCAGAGTCAACACAGACTTGACAAGCTGATAGGTAATGTCATGTTATGGCAACTCTAAAGCTCCTGCGGTTGATTTATCATGTAGTGTGTGCAACAGAATGATTGCTAATGGAGGGTGGGGGGCAAAAAAAAAAGCAAAACAACAACAGCTTAATTTGCTGCTTCTTAGAGCCAAGGGCTTGCATCAAAAGGGCCAAATGAACTCACTGAAGTCAAGCATCAATGCTTATCAATTTTGTAATTATCAAACACACATTAACAGTAACATTTTTTACACTAAAGTGATTTTACAGATTAGGAAAATCTAACAGTGACAGAATATATTCATAATTCAGTAGTACCAGATAATGAAAGACATACAAATCCTGAATTTTTAAAGCATAGCTATGTGTGTCAGTCTGGTAACTATATCCTGACACAATTAAAACTGTGCATCAATGGGGCGCAGTTGAGAACTGTGTCATTTGTTCAAGGCCGCACTCCCATGTGCTCAGGAACATCTGGGCAGGCAGTTACAGCTAATTAAATGCAATTTACCTTTTCTCCAAGACCCCACCTGCAAAAATTCTAACATTGCTAAATATTACTTTAGTTCTCGTTTCCTGCTCTTCTTTTTGCCTTCCTTTCCCCCAAAAATGTATTGACATTGGCATTATCCTTCTAATTTATTTAGAATAAATAAATTTTAAATTAAAAATAAGCTAATGCCATGTCCAACTGATAGAACCAGTCACATAATTAGCCACAGTATTTGCTGAAAATAAATTGTTCATATAACAATAAAAGTAAAGGTGGTTGGAGCTAGATGATCTTTAAAGTCCCTTCCAACCCAAACCATTCTATGATTCTATAATATGCTTTCTCATGTCAGTCAAAACCAACATGCACATACCCATCTCAATTTTAAACAGATTAATCCCGTAGCAACTACAGCCTAATAGATTGATTTATATCTCATCATATGCATTGCTTGGAGGAGTACTTCTGTCTCTGAGAAACATGTTGGGAGGCTCAAAATTTGCCAAGTACTTATAGATCTTTGTTGTATAAGCATTAAAGCTTTAATATTTTGATCCAATTGCAAGCAAGATTCAACTCTGTAATTATTATTTCCCCAGTCCACACTTACTCATATGCTGAGGGACTGAAGCAGTGTTTTTCAGTATATGTTGTCATTTCAAAATTAAAAGGCAGCTACATGAAATCCTAACTTAAGCAAAATTGCTGGCTTAATACTTGATAAACTGCAGCAGCAATTTGTAGTAAAAATCACTGTTTTATCTTTAACTGTGACATTTACTATATATCAGCTGTCACAAGAATTTCAGCAAGGTCAGAGCTGCAGAAGTGTCTCAGCTGAATTTTAAAACACAGGTAAAGACGTCTAGAACTGTCATCTGGCAAAAACACACAAAAAACATACAACGTCATAAACAAGACTGAAAACGAAGAAGACCAAACATTTAGCTATCTCCAGAGACCAGAACACTTGTCAGACATCTGACATCACTTCTCACCAACCTCTGAATGACCCAAATGGAAGTCCTACCTGACTAAAAAGAATATTCTAAATTAGGAACCTAACAAGGACTCTGATGCCTCCAACTATCACACTGAGGCTGAGGAGTAAGGTTTCGGACTGATCTAACCACAGAAGAATCTCCAAAAAAGGGAAGTTTAGATACTAGCTGTACTATTAGGAAGTTGGGAATACAGGAAGGTAGCCTCAGAAAACTGCACATTACCAGAAAATACACACAGATGTGAATTCTCCCTCCGCAGAATTTTGCTTCATCAGCTGTTCTTTCTATTGTGCTAGTTCCATACATTTACTTGGAGGAGAGCTGCGGTGGGGAGTAGACACAAAAGAAAAAAGCGGGGGGGAGAAAACAAGCATACCCCACCTATAACTGTTACTTTGTTGTCTTCAGAGGTAGTGAGGAGAATTAGAACAATCTTCTCCAGCAGCAGATGAAACCCTACCAAAAAGTAGTATCAAGTTTAGCATCTTAAACAGAGGACAGAACAGTCACACTTGCTTTGGGAGTCTCAACTTCATCCACAACTGCCCATTCAGAGGATCTAAAACACACTGCACTTGTGGCCAAAAAGTGTTCTAGAAAAAAAAAAAAAAAAAGATATTAAGAGGACAGAGTAATTTAATTTTAGACCACTACAGGGTTCACTATATTCAGTTTGCTTGCTCTATGAGCTTTACTTCTCATACCACAACTACTATAGCCAGCAAGTCCCCAAGGACCCAGGCCTCACTAGCAGTTAATGATCCATTAGACAGCCACCTTGATGCAAACCAGAAGGTGGCTAATGCTCTAACAAAGCAGTCCTAAACTACAGTAACAGACAACATTCAAGGATTACAGCCCCTATAAACCAGTAGTCATAGTTAATAACTGTAATATTTCATTAAAATGGCTAGAAATAACGCATACCAGACATCCAAACAATTACAGGTGTCCGCAATGGTACTAGAAAAGTTGT
This sequence comes from Pterocles orientalis, assembly GCA_011057875.1. NCBI lineage: Eukaryota > Metazoa > Chordata > Aves > Pterocliformes > Pteroclidae > Pterocles > Pterocles orientalis. The sequence goes on from WKFP01014812.1 coordinate 1,788,556, forward strand.
AATACAACATTGAAAGAAAACAAGCTAGCCACTTGCCACAGCACAATGAATGTATCTTCTCAGCATAAACACTTCCTAGTTGTTTCACCATCACAGGCACAGAAAAAAATTGATATAGAAATTTGAGAGAAACACCTGGCAGTATTATTACCAGTCACAGTAAACAAGCAACGTCTCCTAAGAGTAGCAAGAAGTCTTCCGCTCTGTTTCTGTGCTGCTCAGCCAATAAAACTATCTTCATAGCTTCCATTGGTTTACATTTTCCTGAAGGCTAGCACACTAGTAGCTACATCAGAAGACAAACCATTAACTAGCAGAGTATAACCTGCTTCCACACGAGAACTTGTACCATCTAAACGTAGATTATAAAATCTGCATCAAACTTTGCATGCTTTAACTCCATATCACAGTCACTTCATTGTCCATTCATGCCCCTTGCAAATTCATTTACAGACCTAGGACCAGAATGTTAAAAACAACAGTTTTAGCTTAAATATATAAAAAAATATTAGTGTACAACACTGTAGCATGATTTGGGGAGTGCTTTCAGAGCATTATTGACAATATGGTAAAGAAGTAAAACCCTTTACAATAGAAAGCTACCTCTAATATATTGCTATTACTAAAAGTTTATATGGAAGTCAAAAAAAAAAAAAGGTCAAAAGTAATCTATAACTATTTCATTTAGGTTAATAAATCATTAAATACCAAATTAAATTCAGTGTTTATAACATGAAATTGAACTCTTCAGAAAGGCTTGTATCTTCATAAATTAAAGCTACAGGATATCAGATTATATTTTTGTTGTGTTAGATAGATATGAACAGCTACACTGATAGCATAAACCAAAAGGGCCAAATAAAGAAACACTAGTCGGAATAAAAGAGTGGAAAAGCTATTTCCACAAAAGTTCTGTAAAGCACGATTTTACTGGCAATATAGTTAGCCTCTGGCAATGTGCCACACACCCAGAGAAGCATGGGGCCTATGAAAAGCCTGTGACATGGTGCAAAAGAGTGGTTTTAAAACACCCTAAAACACACACATGGCAATGGCAAAGACATTTAAATTTTGAAAGAATGCTCTTCTAGCTTTGTCCAAAGAGCAGAGCTGAGAACCAGCTGTAGTACAGGCATCCTACCTACCCTCCAGGCAGAATGGTAAGTACTCAACTTAGAGCAAAGGCTACAAAGGCTGCAGCTCCGGCTGTGGGGTCCACGCCTTCTATCCCTGTGGTAAGTGATGCCTCCACCCAGACGGAGGTGTGGAAGGGAGAGGCTGCGGGGCAGACCTTGGATTGCAGGGGGTGCCCAGACCTTTCCCCTCGGGCAGGGGGCAAACCTGCCTGCAAAAGGTGTGCCCAGGTGGACGAGCTCCTGCAGCAGGTGGCTGAGCTGCAGGAGGCAGTCAGAAGGCTGTGTAGTATCAGGGAGGCTGAGAAGGAGACGGCCAACCAGTTCCAGGTGCAGTCTCCTGTAGTACCACAACCCACAGATAAACAACTAATAACCATCCCACTAGTACACTCAGAAGAAAGGGCAGCCACCAGTGCAGACAGGGCAGAAGCCCGTAATGCAGAGGAGTGGAAGCTTGAGAAGGCTGGTAAGGAAGGCTTTAAACTAATATTGCTGGGGGAGGGGAGCTTTAATCCATCCCACTCTTACCACTCCAAGGACAGAAAAGCCAGCAGCAAACGCCCAGAGCCTGGAAAAGGTTCATGGGCTGGCATGAGGGCGGCTGGAGAGCAGCACACAGGAGGTCCAGCCTCTTTGGGAGCCCAACTTAAGTGCTTCTACAGGAACGCACGTAGTATGGGGAATAAACAAGAGGAGCTACAGATGTGTGCACACCTGCAGGGGTACGAACTTATTGGCATTACGGAGACATGGTGGGATGGATCCTACAACTGGAGTGTTGGAATGCAGGGATACAGGCTCTTTAGGAAGGACAGGCAGGGGAGACGAGGAGGGGGTTTTGCCCTCTATGTCAAAGACCAGCTGGAGTGCATGGAGCTCCACCTGGGGCCAGATGAGGAGCCAACAGAGAGAGCTTGTGGGTCAGGATCAAAGGGAGGGCAGGGACAGGGGACATTTTAGTGGGGGTCTGCTACAGGCCACCTGACCAGGGAGAGCAAGTAGATGAGGCTCTCTATAGACAGACAGGAGCAGCCTCATGCTCACAAGCCCTGGTCCTCATGGGGGATTTCAACCATCCCAACATCTGTTGGAAGAACAACACAGCACAGCATAGGCAGGCCAGGAAGTTCCTGGAATGTGTTGATGACAACTTCCTTCTCCAAGTGATAGAGGAGCCAACCAGGAGAGGGGCTATGCTGGACCTTGTTCTCACCAACCAGATATAGAACTTAAGGGCAGCCTAGGATGCAGTGACCATGAGATGGTGGAGTCCAAGATCCTCAGGGCAGTGAGGAGGGCACACAGCAAACTCACTACCCTCGACTTTAGGAGAGCAGACTTTGGCCTCTTCAGGGGCCTGCTTGGAAGAGACCCATGGGATAAAGCCCTGGAGGGAAGAGGGGCCCAAGAAAGCTGGCTAATATTCAAGGATCACTTCCTCCAGGCTCAGGGGTGATGCATCCCAACAAAGAGGAAGGCAGGCAAAAATGCCAGGAGGCCTGCATGGATGAACAAGGAAGTCCTGAGCAAAATGAAACAAAAAATGGAAGCCTACAGAGGGTGGAAAAAAGGACAGGTAGCCTGGGGACAATACAGAGACACTGTCTGCGAAGCCAGAGATCAGGTTAGGAAAGCTAAAGCCTTAATAGAATTAAATATGAACAAGGACGTTAAGGGTGACAGGAAGAACTTCTACAGGTATGTCAGCGATAAAAGGAGGACTAGGGAAACTGTGGGCCCCCTCCAGAAGAAAGTGGGAGACCTGTCTACCCAGGATATAGAGAAGTCTGAGGTACTTACAGAGTTCTTTACCTCAGTCTTCACTGGCAAGAGCTCAAGCCACAATGTCCAAGTTGCAGAAAGCAAAGGCAGTGACTGGGAGAAGGAAGCACTGCCAGCTGCAGATCAGGTTCGAGACCATCTAAAGAACCTGAAGGTGCACAAGTCCATGGGACCTGATGAGATACATCCCCGAGTCTTGAGGGAACTGGCAGATGAAGCTGCCAAACCACTATCCATCATATTTGAGAAGTTGTGGCACTCTGGGGAAGTTCCCGCAGACTAGACATAACGCCCATTTTTAAAAAAGGAAATAAGGAAGACCCAGGGAAACTACAGGCTGGTCAGTCTCACCTCTGCACCTGGCAAGATCATGGAGCAAATCCTCCTGGAATCTGTGCTAAGGCACATGGAAAACAAGCAGGTGGTTGGTGACAACCAACATGGCTTTACCAAGGGAAAATTGTGCCTGACAAATTTGGTGGCCTTCTACGACAGGGCCACAGTGTCGGTGGATAAAAGAAGAGCAACCGACATCTGACTACCTGGACTTGTCAGTCTTTGACACTGTCCCACATGACATCCTTGTCTCTAAGCTGGAGGGACATGGATTTGATGGAAGGACCACTCGCTGGATAAGGAACTGGCTAGACGGCTGCACTCAAATTGCTGTGGTCAATGGCTCAATGTCCAAGTGGAGACCAGGGACAAGTTGCGTTCCACAGGGGTCAGTACTGGGACCAGTGTTGTTTAACATCTTTGTTGGAGACATGGACAGTAGGATTGAGTGCACCTTCAGAAAGCTTGCTGATGACACCAAGCTGTGTGGTGTGGTGGACACACTGGAGGGAAGGGATGCCATCCAGAGGGACCTTGACAGGCTGGAGAGGTGGGCCAATGCAAGCCTCACAAAATTTAACAAAGCCAAGTGCAAGGTCCTGCACGTGGGTCAAGGAAATCCCAAGCACAAATACAGGCTGGGCAGAGAATGGATAGAGAGCAGCTCTGAGCAGAAGGACTTAGGGGTACTGGTTGACGAGAAGCTGAGCATGAGCCGGCAGTGTATCCTTGCAGCTCAGAAAGCAAATCATGTCCTGGGCTGCATCAAAAGAAGCATTAGCAGCAGGTTGAAGGAGGTGATTCTTCCCCTCTACTCTGCTCTCGTAAGACCCCACTTGGAGTACTGTGTTCCAATGTGGGGCCCCCAACATTAAAAAAACCTGGACCTGTTGGAGAGAGTCCAGAGGAGAGTCATGAAATTGGTCAGAGGGCTGAAGCACCTCCCCTATGAGGACAGGCTGAAAGAGTGGGGGTTGTTCAGCCTGGAGAAGAGAAGGCTCCAAGGAAACCTAATAGCAGCCTTCCAGTACCTGAAGAGGGCCTACAGGAGGTGGGGAGGCACTCTTGATCAGGGAGTGTAGTGAGAGGACAAAGGGTAATGGGTATAAGCTGAAAGAGGGTAGATTTAGATTAGACATTAGGAAGAATGAGGGTGGTGAGGCACTGGAACAGGTTGCCCAGGGAGGTTGTGGATGCCCCATCCCTGGAGGTGTTCAAGGCCAGGCTGGATGAAGCTTTGAGCAACCTGGTCTAGTGGAGGGTGTCCCTGCCCATGGCAGGGGGGTTGGAACTCGATGATCTTTGAGGTCCTTTCCAGCCCTAACCATTCTATGATTCTATGAAATTGCTATCAATTTCATCACTAAAAGAGAAAGGTTTTGAAGATGAAGTTAAATTATTTTGGTTTCTTCTCTAGCTGGTTGTTTACAACTTCAAATTGGTTTGTTGCTTTTCAGAGGTGGATGAAATGAGTATGGATGAGGTGACTGCTAGTTAAAAAAAACCTCAAGCTCCTCTGGCATAGGAGGGACTACTAAAATTGTAAACAGAACATAATTTACTATTAATGACTGGCTTGCCCTAAGGAACAGAAAGTTGGGAAAAGGCCCATACAAGATACTCTCCTTGCAGTTAGCACAATATATATCACTAATTTTCTCGCATGCTTTTCCATGGTGACATTCATCACTGTAAGAAAGCATGCACAACAAACAAACAGCTTACACACATATGCATGGACACTTGTAACTATTGAACAACAAGCTGTGATGCACTGCTCAGCACAGTAACAGCAATTCTGGTCTAAACACAACTTAGCTGTCAGAAACAGAAAGCTATCATTATCCTCACACTTCCAATAATCTGTCAAGACACTTCTTCCATTATGCATCTCTCACTAAATTGTCTTCCTGAAAAGTGTGGTAAGAGTAGCAAGGTCACTACCCACATGGTTTGAAGATGTTCAAAGGCCTTAATCATTATGTGTTCATTACAGGTTAAAGCTCGTTCTGTGCAAACCTAGAATACAGCTTTCAGTTTAGTCTAGTTTTCTCCAAAAAGAGTCTAGTCTGCACATGCCTAAATCGCTTTGTGGAAAAAAATCAGTGATCAGTAAGTAGGGACTGTTGGGGGATTCGCTTTTAAAATCACACTCCTGCTCCAAACATAGATGTGGTCTTAGTTGTATCAGATATACCAAAGGGAAAATGAACAACAGCAGTTCCAGCAGACCACAGGAAGGCAGCAGGATAGCCCGCTGATAGCCCGCTGAAACAATATATGGTGAAAGTTTACCACCTATACCCTATAAATAGTGTTTACAGATTCAAACCTCACCCCACTGCTCCTAGGTCTGGTGAATCCCAAGCCCCTCCTTCCAGGCATTGCCCTTTCATGTACTGCATTACTCTTATCCAACCACTTATGCAAAATTACAAAACCCAGCCTCCAGGATCCAGAGCATTCAGGGAGCAATAGGATACTAGAGCGTCTCCTCCAGCCATTCCCAGGGACACTTGTTGGGCCAGGTTTTAAAAAAAAAAACAGGCCAGTAAGAACTGTACTAACCCTACATCATGATAAAGCAGTATGCACTTGGGGATCAGAAGGAAGGGGAGACTGCAAAGTGACATTACTTGACAGGTTCATGCAACAAATTTGAGTGTAAAACAGTCCTCTGTATTCACACCTCTATGCCTATCATTGTTAGGACACTGCTCTAACAATCTAGCAATCCAGACCCGTTCTCATCTGCGTGCGCAAACAAACCCAAGAACACTTTAAATGCATCCTCCTTCAGAGTGTGAAAAGACATGACTTTTTAAACACCACATATTCCCAAAAGTACATTATTTGATTTAGGAAATTAATTAATAATTAACCTTCTCATAAGTCTACAGTTTCAATGGTATTTGTAGGACTGATAATTCTCCTACCCATTAATGAAAATCACTGTGAACTTCAGAGATACTATGAAGAAATACAGTGGTATTAATTTCTAGGGGAAGATTTTAATAATCTCTTTTAAGCAGTTTAAGACACCGCTGTACACTTTACACTGAAGTCTAACACAGAAGTATAAATGCTTATCATTTAAGAAGCCTGTATAAACTACTACTGTAACACTCACTTTTGTAAGTGGTCACCCAAACTGCCTTTATGACTTTTATACTGAAAGCCGATATATCATTTACAATCTTAGAATGTAAATCATACCTTTACAAGAAGGTATACTTACTGGGATTTCTATTTGCAGTACTGGATATATAGAAAAATGCCACCAGAACAGCAACATTTAATACCTCTGTACCAACCATAAAATTGAGTAAGTATTTGGAGATCGATGAGTGTGTAAGACCAAAATGAAGATTCAGCAACATAAGCACCTATGCATTTTTTCATAGAATCATAGAATAATCAAGGTTGGAAAAGACCTCAAGAATCATCAAGTCCAACCATCAACCCACACCACCTAAATCATTAAACCAGGAACTGCCAGGACAACACAGGCGTGTTTTCTGCCTAATACCAATCTGCAGAGGTCCAAATTCCAAGTTTACTAAGGCTGTTTTTCTGAAGCAACAATTCCTCAGTAAACTAAAATGCAGCATTTTGGGGCATACAGCTCTCTTATCTGATGTTGATTTTTCCTAAACAAAAAAGAATGAAGCAGAGTTTGGAATTTAATTCAGAATTGTCTCAGGGCTGCCTCTATTTTCTAAGGTTTCATTTGTAAATTGGGGAATATATCTCACCTGGTCCAAAGTACTGAATGATTATGAGCACTTAGCCACAGTGCTAAAAACAAAATAAAAAAGTAAAATAGAAGAAACATAGCTTTGTTATACCTTTCAACTTAGTCTTCTTTTACCATCTTCGACCAGCAGCTGGCTGCTGCTATGACCTGTCCGAATCTCACGCACTGTGGAGCTGAAGAGTGTATGATACAACCATACAGGTGCTCAAAGACATTACTGGCAGCTTCTAAAACGTTCCAGTATCAGTTGCCCAAATTTGACAAATTTAAGTTTGTTTTCAGACCTCAGAACCATTATCACAAAACAGAGAAAAGCTCCTTTCAAATTAAGGATATTGCAACTCCAAAGAACTACTAAGGGGAAAACAATTTTATTTATCCCCAGTTCCTAAAACAGTTCAGCTTGGTGTGAGGGGTGAAGAACAGCAGGAGCAGAGAGGAAAGAGAGGTTAGTTGTTGAATTTTTGAAAGATAATATATCCATTGTATTTCAGAAGTTAAAATATTTCAGTGCACAATGTTGCAAATTATTTACAAAAAACAAACAAACAAAAACAAACAAAAAAAGAAAACCCAAAACCAGAGTCAGAAACAGATCCTGTCATCTACATCTCACTAACAACTTCTGTGTAGCTGACTTTCTTGATCTCACAACCTGGCACTCCAGATACACCTCCCCCTACACAAACGCACACACACACTCACACACATCTCCCTCCATGCTCACATACATCCTCCCCTTAGGATAGTATACTCGCACTGAATATCTTCCTGCCAAAGACATCTGCATCCTCCTTCCACTGAAGTTTAACAAAACAAAACCACCTTTTACTGATTCCACTGCAGATATGACGAGTTCCAAAGATACACAGACCTCTAGAATGCGACAGGTCTGTCAGGAAAGCAGCACTATTCAAAAGCAGTTGCCTACTGTTAGGAGAGGCAGGATTTATCTAGAAGTAGCATCTCTTTGCAACACCTTGGTTGCATATACAGTGAAATTATGGGAAGCTGGGGCTCTGGAACAAGAGCTTCTGAAGACTTTCCATTCAGGCTAGCATACCCTAGTAGGTTTTGGTTCAGAAAATAAAGTACTGTAAAGAAATGATGGACTTAATGCTGGTTAGAAATTTCCTAATTTACCATTACAAAAACATAACATGAAAACAAAAAATTAAACTTTATTTCATAGAGGCCACAAAAAGCAGTGTCCTTATTATAAAAGCAGAAAGCATCTAGACATCCATAATATTCTTTCAATGAGCATTGCTCAATAAATGTTGCAACCCTGAAGCTTTTAAATGTATGAAAGTGATATAATCACTTTGAAGGCACCTCAACAGAACAAGAGAAACAATTTTCTTTTTTCAAACTTAAAATAACATTTACCAAGTTGATTAAAACATTTTCTGCTAAAAACATTTGCAGTAGCTGTGTTTGCAGGCTTCTCCAGGTAAGAGTAGCAAACAATATACAAAATTCTGAAATAACCAAAAAACCCCCATAAACTAATATTGCACAATAAACATTTCATTTAAGTTTCAAGAGATACTTGCTATGAAAGTATAATTTTTAAGTTATAGTGAATAAGTAGACATACTAAATAATAAATATTTGGAAGATACAATATTTCCACCTATTGTACTTAGAAGTGCAAAAATGTATTCAATTCCATGCATAGAGCAGCTCTGAAAGCCACACTGAATATATTGCCTTTGTTTGTTTAGGTTATGCACAAATAAATATTGGGATGACAGTTAAAGACACATCCTTGAAGTAGGCTACCCAATAAATTTGGAAAAAGAATGAAGAGGAGGAGGAGGAATAAAAAAGTCTAGCTGTATAAGATTCTCTTTGTTGCCCGCTTGTTAAGGAATCCTTCTGGCACAACTGAGGGGATTATGAATTCACATGTGAATTTATCCCCTATTAAACTTTTAGTAAAAGGGTCAGTTAGCAGGAATGATAAAGCTCAGGCACAACAGTCACATGCTGACAGAGCATCTGTGACTAGCTCTACTCAGGCATATCACTGGTTTATAGCTTTAACATCAAGAGGAAGCTATATGGGGGGAGGGTGGAAACCAGTCCACTTCTAAAATAGTGCAAAGTACAGTTTTACATGAGACAAAGGCAGCATGACTTCAGGTCACACTTTCACGCTTGTTTGTTTGTTTTTTGGGTTTTTTGTTTTTAAGAAAGCACTAAAAAGACATTCCAGACTAAAGTCTTCCATCTCAGTGGCAAGGGTTTTCACTATTCCCTTAAGACTTCTGCAGTACTTTGGTTGCTCAGATCTTTCTCTTTTCCACCACAATAACACCTGCAGTTGGGCTACCTTCACTTCCAAGCAGTGCTCCTGGACTTATGGGTATATCACTGCTACATCAGTGGGAGTTAAAACCATGCAGTAACCTTGCCAATGCTGATGCCTGACCAAAGTTTACATTTATACATCACCTCAATATTACATACTTTCTTTTTAAAAGTTACACTTCTATGCAATTACACAATGCAACCCAGGGGGCAATCCTGTTTGCACCTCCCTATCATTGTGTTATGTCTACTAGAGATTTGGCTCAAGCTTTGGGGGTGAACAGAAAAGCACAAGGCCAGAAACAATACAGCAGCTTCAGTCAAGATGCAAAACTCACCTTCCTTATGAAAAGAGGTTATGAGGAGCCGGTCTGCGCATTCTCACCAGGCAACACGCCCACTGTCTGGGTGACCTGACGTATAACTTGTCTTCTTGAGCTCTTCTTCAAAACTGGGGATGGTGCATTCCCTAAAGAGTTGCATTCATCTGACCTTTCCCTAATACTCCCCAGCTGCAACTGTCACACGGCATTTGCAGCACACACCTTGGCCTCTAACCTGACAGAGGGCCCCCATGACAGCTCTGCAGGCCAGCTGAGCCTGACACACAAGTGTCCTGCACCACAGGAAGGGATGTGCCTGCCAGCACAGCCCTGTGCTCAATAGGACCACGCTGGGAGGCATCTGCTCCCTTCCCCATGGGGTGACACAAAGAGCCCAGGAGCACACTCTGGATTCTCCTGCACCCACAGGACCTAACAGGCGCAATATTGTATGTTGAGACTTTCAGAAGTCTATTTATTTTAGGAGTCAATAGTAATAAGGCAGACACATAACTTGGCAATGCATTTCAAATGCAATATTAGTGAATTGCACATTAAGTGACACAAATAAAAAGATAAACATAAGAAAAGCCTGACCTTCAGAAATCGTTTTACCAGGCTTTGAAGGAAAGGTATTATAAAATAACCTTCTAGACATACTGTACAGAAAAGTGAAGATTTCCAGAAATTCTTAAATAACACTTCATTTGCTCATCAAAGACAATGTGACAATATTTTTCAAAGTTATCCACAAAAGCTAAATAGTGAAAACTGGATCATATACATTTAAATTGCTTTGAGGTAGAAGAGGACAACTAGCTTAGATTAAACCTGTTTTCTGCCCACTTCACACTCAGAGTAACCTAATATTCTATAGTTACACATTTGCTTTTTCTGCCCATTGTGGTTTGATCAGGGGTGTTCCTGGAGAAGGCTGTTTTATGCTACTAGGTCAGTTTCAGTCTGCAGCACAATCTACACAGCATCTGTTTCTATTTCCTGCATGGATTAATACCCCAGTACTTCTGTCAAATATTTGTCTACATAAGTTTAGACTTCACTATAGCACAGTTTTTACCATCACTCAAATTGTTTTCACTGTTAATGGAGAGAAAAAAATGAACTTAACTGCAAGCAAACTAGGTACTTCTCTTTTTTTGCATTTTGTGTTTTCTTTTTAAACAGGAGTGGTTTTTCTTATGTTTGAAAAAAGGGGCTTACTACGTAAGTCATATTTTTCTCAACTCTTGTGTTTAATCCCCTCCACATGCTTGATTTGACTGTGCTATTGAAGCATCTGCAATTCCATATTACGTGATTGCATTGCATGGCTTAACATATGAGAACAACCAAAGAACAGAACATTTAACACCTGCAAAATAATCTTCAATTACTGTCTTCAATTAGTCAGATTATAAACTAAGCAAATAAGGAAGACAGACACATGCCATGCCAATATACTTGCACAACAGGATTTTAAAATGTGAAAACAATTTTTAAAAACAAGCAGTCATTTAGAATAGTTCTATGCTCTATATGATGGGGCTTTAACAATTTATTTTTTTTAAAGAAGGATCTGCAATCTGTAACATGATGCAATTTTGCATCAATCAATCATCAGATTACAATATTTTTGTAACATAATGAGGAATAGAACTCACAAGTTCCTTCAACCTTTCCCAGGCACTCTTCAACTGCTGTCTTTTTTCTCCCGCACAAAAAAAAAGTGAATAGCCATTGAAATAATTTAAATTTCTTCTTTTAAAAAAATAAATAAAGCAATCTTTCTATTATACAGTTTGGAGAATTTTTTTGTTGTCAGAATTTGCCTTTTTTTCTCTATTATATTTAGAAAGAAGAGTACAATGAAGAAAAGCAGGTGGGTTTGCCATCAAAAGCATTAATTGCTCTAACACACAAACACCTGTCAGTGGAAAAAGTCTTCAACTTCTTCACTTCTCTTTACTATGAAGTAAATGCGCATGAAGCTTTCAGACTATTTTCTCCCAGTGTTTTGAAGTACCCTTCAGTTCACATGAAGGCTAACAATTGCAAAGAAGCAGAAGAGAAGGAAAAACTGGCACAACAGAAAGACTGAGGAGCAGTGAAAGCCTCCCTGCTTATAGGTATTCTTTTGTTGAACACTCTTACGGCACATCCATTTAAAGCACAGCCAAACCAATATATAAAAATCAGGAAAAATACTTCAACAGTTTAATCCCTAATGTAAATTTTTTCCCTGTACATTTTTTCTTCCCAATGATATTTACACAATAACAACACGAGAACAAAATACATTTAACAACAAACTACAGTATTAGAATACTATTTATATAAAATTACAATTTACAGACCGTTTACACAGGAATGCCTTGCATTGAAATAGTTATCTCTAGTTAGCTTAATCAGTCTGTAACAGATAGAACAACTATAGCAGATTAAAGAGGTTTCATAGCTAACACAATTACTACTGAAACAAGAACGAACATTTGTAGAAACTGTATGAAAAAATATAACAGATTATTTTGAAATTCCTGTTGCCAACAGCCACATAATTGAAATTAAGCTTGCTAATTTTGTAAGAAAAAATAGAAAAAAAAATCCCAAAGATACCAGTATGTTTCAGTGACACAAAGTTAAATCTTTACAAATATCACATTAAAAAAAAAAGAAAACTTGCAGAAATATCAAGCAAGCAATCTCATGACAACAAAGTCTATCCTTCTTGTGGGTTAGTAAACCCTGATTTTCATATGATGAAGTAGTTCTTCCTCCGACTCTCAGTGGTTACCCACCCCTATCAATCAAGGGATACTTTTTCTCCAAAACAATTACACTTGAGGAGTTTTGAACTCCTGGTTCAGACTAATCCATCTAACAAGAGAAGCACCTTTCAAGCCTCCATTTGACACAAGTCCATCGTTCATCATTTGCTGGTGCATACGCTTTTTGCTGACAGAGCTCCATTACTAGAAAAAGCTCAGTAAGTAAAGCTGATTTGAAACAACTATATATTATAGGTAGCCTGCACAAGACACACTGATTTTGAGTCTAGAAAATCAAATCACCACATAAAAAAGGAAAGGGGGGGAGGAATGAAAAGAGCTATTTAATTATTAAAATACTTTCACTTCTTACCAACTGCTGCAATGTGATTTATTAGTGTTAATTTGCAATTTACTTGGGGAACAAGGGAAGAGAAATTTAACTCTATATAGCAAGTACATAACACGCCTTGTAATTCTTGGACCAGAAACGTTTTTTATCTTTGATTAATAATAAAATGTTGCATCAATGCTATCAACACGCAGACCCCGACCAACTTTGGCATGTTGTAAGATCGTCACAGCTGGAAAACAATATGCTGAACCACAAATTCAATAGTACAAGCAAGAACACACTTGATTCTATTTTTTGACCAAACAATTACATAATTCAGACAACACTAAAAAGGCATTTCTCTAGTATCTTTGGCAATTGTAAGTGATGTACCAACATGCATTAAGCTTCAGAGTTCTGTGTGGCTTAGTATTTCAGTCTCTGTTTTACAAATGCAAGCATTAAGCAAAGAGAGGTTAATTAATGTATTCAATATCCCCATCACTTTGGCTGCAATGATTATAAGGGTCAGGGCAGGGGGGGATGAGAAGGTTTGTCCAGTTTGACTGTGCATAACTCAACCATCAGAGGTTTTTTTAGAGGTCAAATAATTTAAAAAAATTAGGGAGGATAGGAATAGGGGATGGCAGCAAAATAAAGGGTCTATCAATGAAGCACAATTAGCCTTCAAGAAGGTTCTTTCAGGCTCTCAGGAAAAAAAGAAAACACTTAGATGAAGCCAAGGAGGTAAAGGCTCACCCTAAATGTCAAGTTAATAGTTATTCCACTGCTGTTTGAAATGCTTTGCTGTGAAAAGGATGGAGATCCACTTCCCATAACATTCAGAAATACTACACCCATCTCAATCTCATTGGGGAAAAGGAAGACAGAAGAGAGAAAGGCAGCAACTGAAATAATGACTCCGCAACCAGCTTTCAGGATCTCTCTTTAAGATATAGCCAGATAAGGTCCCTTCCAGCATCCAATATTATTTTCTGTTTCACCAACTGGAATTAAAAAAGAAATTTAAAATGAGATCAGAGATGCAGAGTTTGTTGTTTCCTTAAAGAAGAATTAAGTTCTGTGCTTCAATTTGAGAGAATGGCACTTGCAAGTTCCACCTAGATTACCAACCTTGTATATTAGAGACAGTTTTCTTTTCAGTCTGTCATCACAGTAGAAACAGCAATACATAGAAGTAACAGCGAGAAAATATCACCAGGATAAAAATAAGTATCTTGATACCCCGTGGTTCCTTAGACATTTGATTTCTTCATTTCAGCAGATTTGCTTGTGACACCAGTTTTCTTAATTGATAGAAAGTATTCAATATATACATATGACGAGATCCTTATGTAGACATTGTGAATACTTCTCCCAGAAGACCTGATGTGCTCTTTGCCCTCTTCAGCCCAGATGCTCAAGAAGCTACCTCAGACCGCGCTCCATATGGCACAGGAGAAGCACAAATATGCTCCGAGGCATCTCAGTTTGTCAAAAGCTGGGGTTGATTTCTCTGATTTTACAGTATGCTTGATACACCACAAAAGGAAAGCTGCAACTTCATTTAATACCTTAGGAAAGTCACATTTATGCATACAAGAACAATCTCTCCAAATTCAGGAGAAGAAATTTGTCTCATTACCTTCTGACCTCCCATATTGGGAGTCCTGGTAACCATGCTCAATTTTAGAGTATTAAGTACCAAATAAAATGAGAGTCCTGTTCCATGTATTCTTTTCACTGTTATCATCTAAGGAAGAGACAGGCAAAGTGCACTGTGTACTTTCCTGATGTGCTTTTAAATAGCTAATGTGATAACCTAACTAACCTAAACCAACCTAATTCCCTTCAATTGTGAAGAAATACACTTCCCCTCCTCCCCTATGAAGAAAGTTTTATTCCCCCTACCAAACCACAAACACATTCTTTCCACTGACATGGAAAAGGCGTCTATTGTTTTATAGACATCTCACTTAGAATTATTCAATTTTTTTAACTACATTTTAATGAGAGGTAGAAAGCATATACAGTGCAGATGGAAAAAAAATCAACAGGATTGGACAGCAATAAAAATCTAAATAGTGCTCTGATGACCAAACTAAAACAGAAAGCATGTAGCTCCCTGGGATTCTGTTTTGTAACTTACAAAATAGAACTTGTAACTTGTTTCATTAATTAAAAAAAATATATACACCCTAAAAAACCCCCCATCAAAATTACTACATGGTACAGATGCCCTAAAAAGACTGAAGTCAAGTGAGCCTTCATAGACAGGGGTAGGGTGGGGGGTAGAACTCATTGTATATGTTTATCAGAAAAACATTAAAAACATATTCTGTCATATGCAGTTCAGTTTTGAGTTCTATGCAGATCAGCAAGTTGCACTAACACTTCTGAGACAATTAGAAGGAAAAACAACCCCCTTTAACAAGGATAAAAACATTACTTTCTGTAGCCACAGTAATTGCCCAATTATCCCTCCCTACTTGCTTGAGCACCAATTTCAGAATAGTTCAGCTAAACTAGGTTATCATGATCTGAGGAAACTTAAAAACAATTTTAAAATGCTCAGTTTTATAAATCCTTATTTTAATGAACATTATATGAACTGTAAGCAAGATAACAGCTGCTACCAAAGTTCATTCCATTTTCAAAGGTACAGTACATGCTTAAGAATTTAAAACTTGTTTTGACCCTCACTAGCATTTTTATATGTTTTTTTCAACTTAGATCTAGAACACCAGCACTTGAAACCTGACCTTCAGGGCTACTCGAAATATATACCTCATCTGTAGCCTGGGTATTAAGAGGTACCTTTGAAGAACTCTCTTACTTTCAAAAGACTCTATCTTACTTTAAATGATTTTTAAAATTACAAGGTTTTATCCATGACATGTCTTTGTACTTACTGGGAAACATCAACTTTTTAAAACAACAAATTTTAAAACATCAGTAGAAGAAAAGGTTGTTTCCTCGCTACTGCTTCTGCACTCCTAGAGCTTTGAATGAGCTGCACATCTTATAGGAGCTGTTCCACTCTCATATTCACAATCATTAAAAAAAAAAAGCTCTTCAGCAAGGTAATGACTACGTACATAATTATTTACCTTCAGAAAAATTAGTGTTCATCTGTAAAATCTACAAAAACTAAAAACTATTTCGGAAAATACACCTGCTTACAGAGAACAAAAATAAGTTTTTGAAACTTGTCTGCACATTTGACCTCATGTTTTGCTAACAAAACAAACCTTCTCACTGAACAGTCACTCAGGCTACACAAGAAATGTGGTAGAATATTCTGCCCCACACACCATTGCCAAAATTGTCTCTTAAATTCTAGAATGCAAAATATCAATCCAGTATCGAAGCATGATGGAGAACAGTTAAGTGTGTAAAGAATGGAATCATACATCAAAATACAATGAGCTCATATTTTCTAGGGAAGATTAACAGTGATACTGATGCCATGAGTTTCCTATTTTTCATTTAGTCAGTCTCAAAACTAAATTATTAACAGCAGACCACCCCACATCAGTCAAAAAGACTGAACTGGAGACCTTTTACCTAAGGTTAGGCACTCAGATGCACTCCAGTCAGCACATTTAAAGTCTTAAATATGATGCTGCCCTCAGTATTTTTTTCTATCTAGCTTCAAGAGCAATCTATGAGCTTGTGAGAGACAAATGCCCAGAGTGAAAAAACTGACCCATCCTTTTCACAGGACATAAAAAATTTAAGAACCTTGAACCTTTCTAATCTGTCAACAAAATACTTGTCTTCAGTTGCCAGATGGATATTTGTAAAATAAAAATAAAAGCCACACACAATATTGAGATTATCAGCTCAACAATGAGACAAAATTCCAGCAGAATATGTATATGTGCATGTTCATGCAAGCAACAGAGAGCAAAGATGTAACAGAAGCAGAATCAACATACCAATCAAATCTCTCTGCTAGATAGTTTACCATTTGTTACAATAATAAAGTAGCACTGGTGGGATAGGCAGTTAAAAAAAGAAATGTTTGCTTCAAAGAAGATATCAGAGAAAGACTTCCACCAAAGTCAAGAACTTTTTGTAGTGGTTGCTTACCTGCTAATTTAAAGGTATTCCTCCTGAATTATATTGTTCATTAACGACATATATGGTCTCTAGTCTAACTCTGTCATAACAGCTAGAAGTGCGGGATGCAGATTATGTTAAAGCTTTATTTTCCAAGTAGTAACAATCCTAAAAATACTTTTAAATATTTGGAAAGAAAACAGGCTACTTTTATTGCAAACTGCATATATGGCTATATCCCAGCTCCAGTCAGAGGTCAGCTAAGCACATTTATTTGACTGGCTTCTATATACTTAATGTTTCCTTGTGTACCCAAGAACTGAATACTGGAGTGTATATATCTACAAAGTAAAAGTGATCCATCAGGTTTCAACGGATCTAACCAAGGAGAAAGCAAGCCGTGAAGCAGAGATGCAATATGTACCTAGGCATCAGAGTTCTCTATATGTTGAAGGGGTTGTCAGGAGTGAAGGGAAGTGTAACCTAAATATAATTAAATTACCACAATTGCAATAGAACACCTGAAAAACATCCTTAACACTAGATAATTGACAAAATACTAAGTGGTTTTACAGGTAGTTGCTCTCTTTCCCTATCATATACTTTCCTTTACAGCAGGTAACCTAAGAACATGCCAACCCCAAATATTCACTTCATTACTAATTACTAGGAGGAATATATCTTGGCTGCTGTAGTTATACCACTAATTTAAGAAACAAAATCATTGGAGAAGACAGATTCACACTGAGTTATACCTTTGTAGTATAACCAGCAGTGTCTGAAGTCCCAAATACTCACAGAGCATCACACATGCTGAAGGCAAGACCACCACAATTTAGGACATGAACATCATTACGCATTTTCTAGTTTAACATAAATTACATTCACATTCAAAGACAATTGAAAATCTTAAAACATGAGCTTTGCAGGACTGGATGGCCAAAACAGTTCAAATGAGCATTGTTTGCTGATTGTTGCTAAATCAGGTTTTATTCTTGTTTGAAAATCCTTTGCTCTAACAGAAAGAGGTGTAAAATATTTTTTTAAACTGAAGAGAGCTCCCCCCTGAACCACCAGCAATTTGGCAAGTCCGATGAGCTGGCACATCAGTGGACTCTATTAGTTCACAAAGACCAATAGCTTGTCTGCAAAAATTTGCAAGGGCCTAATGTACTCTGACAAATGACAAAGGTTTTTAAAGGACAGCTTGTGGGAGTATAATTGCTTTGTGATTTTACTGCTATTAACAAAAAGAAAGAACACCAGTAGAGAGTTAACACCATGAAACACAATACAGGAATCCACCAAGATCTTGACTCAGCAAAGCACATAAGGACATTAATTCCATTCCGGTATTACAGAACAATTAAGAACACGGTTAAGTGCACGCTATATGACTATCATTTAATTGGAGGTAAAAACAGTCATCTTTTCAGGTGCCATGACAGTCTACATTATAGTATAGACTGACTATACTACTGCTATGTTGGTACATGGATGATGAAAGGATTCTTACCAACATTGCTGTAGTCTTTATATAGATTCTGTTGAATAAGTTACAGGACAAGAGAAAGTTTGAAAGCACTCAATCTTCACAGCTCTGTCCACAACATTTTTCTTGGGTCTCCCCAAGAAAAAAAAAAAAAAAGTTTTTTCTGCAAGCAACAGTTTCTCCACGTTTCTCAAAAGTACTTACAAAAGCTGAGGTGTAAATCAATTTATATTACAGGAGTTTAATTGTTTCAAAATAGGAGGAGGAACAGAGAGAGAAATCTGACAAGGTTAAAAGGAGACTAGGGAAAGGTTTAGGCCTAACATATATTAAATAAAAATCAATCAAGCTGACTTTTCAAGAATTACAAAGTAAGATATATCATACCACTGCCCAAAGTGAGGGAAAATGAGAGCTAGAACTCCCAACATCACAGAAGCACTTGCTTTGTACAGAAATTAAGTTCTCTACGTCAACTCTTAGCTCCCCGCAAAGCACAGACTCCTGGCAAAGTTAAGGCAAGTGAGTCAATGCTTTGCACTGAACAAGCTAGGAATTCACTGTGAGCCTGAAGCCCCTACCTTGTTCATGAGCAACACCTCCACTTACCCGTGAGGCTCCAGATTTTGCTTTTGTAGAGACAGCTGCAGCTTCCTCATCCTGTATTTCTGCAGTGGCAAAACACTTCTGACAAACTGATCAGAATCATCTTGCCTGACGCAACACAGAACTCCCAAACTGGTTTCAAACCATTTTCTCAAAAGTTTATGTCCCACTGTAAACCCTGCTCTTCCTCCTCAAAACAGCATTATTTGGAAAGGCAAAAGCATGTATGGCATATTCAGAAGGATACATAACAGGAAAAAGAGTTTAAATACTTACTTTATATCAAAGGCCCAATCTATATGACAGGGGAAAAAAAAAATCATAAAAGAAGGGATTGCTCAGCATGAATACCGGCATCACAGTCAGTTTGAATTTGGGCTGCGTTGTTTTTGTTGGTTTGATTTCTTTTTAAGCACAAGACATGTCGTACAAACAGCTACTTAAGTCTATGCTACTTTTCTTTTAGTAAAAAAGGATGCATGGGGCCCTCAGACATTAGGCAGAGGGTCATTGGCTAACTAGTATCGACTATGGAAGGATCAAGAACCATTTATTAAGTCCCAATTTGGGCATCTCCACAATTGTTTCTATATATGTTATATCTCCTTGGAGTTAAGCACAACAAACTAAAATAACTTAATAAAACAGTCACAAATGTCCATTTCTGACCTAAATTTAAAGGAAAAGGCTTTTACAAGTTTTGTGTGACATCCCCCTCTCTGAAATCTTTTGTACCTCCAGCAGCCAACAGACACTTGGCCTCCCACCTCCCACTCCCCTCCCTGCCCCTCTCCTCCCCGCGGCATTGTCTCAGCCCAGATATCGGTACTTGGTTTGAGAATTTTGCTCAAGTCACAGTCTAAGACTTACACTGAGTCATCACCTCTTTCCTGCCACTCATGTAACTAACCCCTTTTTAGCCTTATTGCCTAGCATTATCTGTAAAACTAGAATAATCTACCTACCTTTATAACTTAGCTTTCTTTTTAACCTATTCAATGTTGGAATATTATCTGTATTTCATTCATCCGCTTTCTTCTCTGTTGTTGATGAAAACATCATCTAAACACATATTGCAGCCAGCCTTAATTCACAGCATTTGATAGACAAAGGCCAATTTGACTAAGACATATACCTATAAATGGAATGCTGTTTGAAAACAACCAACTTCCATTAGCAGATGAAGCTGCTACAAAGCAGCAAAGGAAACTTAACTACCTCCAAATAAAGTTTGCAATTAAATGTTGTTGGAGCCAGTAAACCAGTACCAATGCTATTCAGTAGCAGCTGGGTATGGTCTCCAGCCACATGTCAAGAGATTATTCTTGCATAACACCAACTCACACAAAGCAGCTATATTTAAGGATTGAAGATAATTTCTTTAACAACATTCTTTAGCTAGCTTCAATATTAAGACCCTAAAGATGGACAAAGTAAAAAAAGAAAAGTAGGGGGGGAGGTGGTGGTGATAGGAGGGAGAAGAATCTGAACCAACACTCCTTCAAGAATGATTCACTGTTTCTTTATTTCAACACACCATAAAAAACAATCTTCCTCAAAACAGATTTGCGTGGGTAATACATGATGTCATTATAAATCATATTTCCATCTTCTGTCAGTGTCAGCAGTTTTCTTGGACTTCTTTGAAGGACGTAAAAAAAAAAATTAAAAAAAAAAAAAAAACAAAGAGCCAGAACTGTCTTCAAGCTTTGGCAGAAAAGGGCCTTTGTGTGCCCAAGACATTTGTCTTCACAGCACCACCCTCCTCCAGGAGTCACGCAATGAGAAAGTATCACAAAGTATTATCAAAATGTAAAACCAGTATCAATATAAAACTGCTTTCTACTCTTTCCAAACATTAACTACTTTAGTTGACATCTTATTTCCTCTTCAGTGGAGTAAATGTATATTTGTTCACATTTAAAAGAAAGATTAATCTAATCTATACCAGAAGGACATTCAGACCATTCAACAGAGGACAGCACGGTGTGACAGAAGTCACAAACTGAAAGTAAACCATATATTAATAACAAAGATAAGCATTCACTCTCCTCTACTTTTGTCCCTTCTTTTTGTCCTTCATGAAAGTGTGAAATGCTTTTTGCTTATTCTTAGTCAAGTAATTTTTACTTGTCCACAAGGTATAAACTGGTTTTTATTCTAATTACAGTTCTCCACAAGAACCTCTGATTACTACACATAAATCACTTTACAGGACTACGATGGCTGACGAAGCATTCATGAGAAGTAACAAGAAAACAAGACAAAGCCCTTAACATAAGCCTTAAGTTTAATACACTTCCAGACTTTTATTACTTACGGGGCTTATAAATTACAGTAAATAGCACAGTACTTACTTTCCTTCCCTACAAATATATAAAATACACTTTGTCTGCTTATGCAATATAAAAATTCCTGAGCCTCTTAGTTTAAAGTTCATGACTGTAGCATGCACTTTTTTATATTATACCTATCAGCTTTAACAAGGACAGAACAGCAACACGCTAAATTTTTTTCTCTCTCTAGTCTTTAAGTATGTGTACACTCTTCTGACGTAGCAAGTGGACAACAGATGCACCATCTAAAACAGACTTGCAATAAATAAACACATATTTGTGAAGAAGTTCCATCTTGATGTATTGAAAGCAATATCTGTCCTATTGATTTAAAGAAAATGCAAAAGTACAGTCAGGTGGTGTAGAAACGTATGGTTGGCAGGCACCACACTATGAAGCAAGAGAAGATACCTGGAAGCAGAGGAAACATTTTTGCAGTCACAGATTAGAAGAATTTGTGTGAATAAAGTGCAAGCCAGCAAAACTGTCCAAAACTGTGTCATCCAAGGTGGCAGTCAGGCAGCACAGGACTGATTTGCGAAGAACTGAGTACAGAGCAACAAGAAAGATTAGCAAAATGGAGCAGCAGAGGAGTTCCCTGTATTTGCAGACCAATATACCATCATTAGAACATATCAAAACAGACAAGTTAAATACCCACCCTGCACTCTTCCAAAATCTCAGCATTCTGCTAGGGACAACAAAGCCTGTTAGAACTGATGGAACAGAATATAACACACCCATCAGAAGGTTCCGAACTACTAAAGAAACATAACAAAGCAAAGCCAGTTCTGCAAGCTATTTAAAACTTAATCTGCTCTCAGTTTATGATTGAAGGTTATATTTTGAAGACTTCACAGTTCTTAGGTTTCATTTTTCAAACAACTCAGGAAACACAAAAACAATGCAGGGCTCATGTGAAAGGAATCCTCTATAGAGGAAAACGTATCTCTGTAAAAGGAAGACAAATATGTATAACCTGGATGTAATAACGTTACATAGGCATTTTCTGTGACTTGTGGTCAATGACGAGTTTTAGGCTTGTACTGGACAAGCTTAAATCAGAATAGGAAACATTGCTCCTTTTCATGGTAACTTCGGTAACTACATAGACCCCTTGCAATTATAGGATGCCATCTGCATCTGTACTTGGCTTGGATAATTTCTAAGGAATCATAGACAATTTCCATGCCAAAACCAAACAAAATCCCCAGAAAATAAGCATCAGAGAAAATGACTCCTGAAACTTACCATTCAACACACTTTTAGCAATTCTGAAAATGACAAATCATCAGTAAGACTGTACATCCTTATCCATTTCACCAGAAGACCTACCTCCAACTTTACTGAAACTTAATCTTCAAGATGTTTCCTCTCCCAGAAGGCATGTTTCCAATACCCTTTTGAAAAGCTTCTGCTATTCCGTCTTGTAAACACCTAACACGCTCAGAATTTTTTTATAATCATTTCAGCTTAAAATAATTTTGAGATTCTTAAGGATAAGTCAGCTAAAGGATGTCTGGAAGCATTAGGCAGGAGGAAAAAGAACTGCTAACCACCACTCAGAATACTACTGAAAAATATATTCCAAGACATGGCAAACCACAACAAAGGAAAATGAGTACAAGCAAACTAGGATCTTGCTTTAAGGGAGGATATTTATTCTTCAAAAACTCCCCAAGTTTGTCTGTGCAGCCATCAAGAGGTGGATAATGACCTTATTCAAAGTAGCCTGCACATATCTGGAGATTATTTTGTTTCTTACATTACTTGCGTGCAGATAGGGACGTAATTTTAAAAGCTCATCATATTTTCACAAAAACAGTGAAAGACAAACTAAAAGCTGTGATGTTTAGTACTCTTGAGTACTAACAAACAAATGCTTTCAGCAGTTACTATTCCAACAGTTAGAAGGCAAGCTCAGAGTTTCAAACATCGGTGTATACATTTAATGAATATGTATGAGAATGATGGGTAGGGAAATAATATAAGATTGGAAAATAGAAAACTATTTTGCAGCACTCCAACTAAGTATTCCAATAGCTGGAAAAGCAATCTTTTTTTAAAAAAGATCCCCTCAATAACCCTAAAATAATAGCACATAAGGTTTTCATAGAGTAAGCAAAGCAGAACTCAAAGTAATTTGAATTTAAACATTAATCTCTGCTAATTTAACAAGAGAAATGGTGTAAAAATCACAGATTCCACCTTAGTCTCACCCAACCATTCTTCAGAAAAATAGTGACTAAGTAATTTGTTATTAAAAGAGTTTTAAGAGCACTCAAGTGACCCAAGGCACCGAAATCCCAAGGATTTTCAATGAAAAGGTAAATCTAAACAATAGGAATAAAGCTTAAAATGCTGCTTACACACTGACTGCAAAGAGGAAAAAACGGTGAATTACACTTCTTAGAGCAGTGTCTCATTAAGCTGATTTTTGTATTGTAGCCTCAGACTAATTTATTCTCCTCAGCTGAAATATTATCTGAAGAAAAAAAGAAACTCTCAAACTAGCAAACCGAAGTTCTTATAGGTCACATGGGATGCCTGCTGTCATTCACCAGATGCGTGTAGGAAAAAGAAAGTGGCCAACATATGATATTAAAAAACTGTGCAGTTTCAAATATTTTAAACATGATGTCAAGTGCATTCAACAGGTCTACAAATGGATTACATTAGCCTAAATTTAGCAGGTGATAACTGAAATCAGAGATCCAGTCATTACCACTGACATGTTTCTAAATACTACCCAATAAATTTTTGTCTGTTTCAGATTCTGTACGACAGTTGGCAGTTCAAACGGGGGGATTGCCAAGAGGGCATGTGCACACACACATACAGAGTTTCTGTTTAAATTCCAGGATCTTCCTTTTCTAGAGTCAATGTAACAATACTGTCATACAAACACATGCTCCCATAGTTGAATTCTACAAACAGAACTTTTTTCTGTAGGCTCTACCTGGCATCTCGTAGTAAGCACTGGGTATGCAACAAGATGGTATCTTAACTAGCTCCAGCTGTATTTCCCACACACTAATTTTCACTATGAAGTCCATTCACTTCTTTTAAAGAAATTAGATCTGTTCTTCCTAATTATCCTTACAGATCATCTCTTAATTTTTAGCTAGGAAAGGAAGAAAGCCCACCAACAATAGAAGATACAGTCTCAGTCCACATCTTTTTGTTGTCATTGTTGTTGTTGCTATTTTTATAATTATATAACATCCAACCACAAAGGAACAAATATGAGAAAATCCTGATCTACCTGAAGGAAAAAAAAATTCTTCCATGTCTACAAAGCATTCAATTTTTTTAACTTTCTTTTTAGCTTCAGCTGTATCATCACCTTGCTGATACACCCACTATCAGATAATACAAAGTGCAGCTAAGTAGCACCTGAGAACAAACTGCCTCTAAGAGCACTACAGATTTGGCAGGTGGACAGGTGTCAACCATCAGCCTCACAACATGCAGAAGTTTATGCAAGTTGGTATGAAGGGTGGAAAAAGATACCTGCCATCTATAGTTTATCAACAAGGCCTCCTCATATCTCAGTTTTGCCATCTGTAAACTGAAGAGTGTTGTCTCTCCACTTCTCAAAGGAAACTGAACTTGAGAACACACTCCTAAAAACTGCGCCTGAAAACACAGGCCTGGCCCTTTCCATAACAGCACCAACAGCATGGCTTTCGACTGCAAATGTAAATGTCTAGTTAGAACCAGTGAAGGCTGGGAATGGAAGAACAAGGCTTCCACTAATAAAAGCACAGTTAGGTGCATAAACCTTTGTATACAAGCAGCAAATACATTTCATGGATTATAATCTTGTAAAATTATGTCTAGCAAAATGAATTCTAAAGAACTTGGAAAAGACTAGCTTTTTTCCCTTAATAGAAAAAGTAGGCTTTAACAAGAGAAACCACCTTCTCTCTTACTATTCTTTTTTAAAGGAAGATCTATTTACAAAGCCACAATATTTCTATTCAAAGAGTTAAAATAAAAGGAAGCTATACAGTATTCATTCTTAGCTTTTTAGACCCTAAGACACAAAAAACTCATAAACTTACTACTAGCACAAGTATTTGACTTTGTGACTGATCTCAAGAATTAAAATTAAATTGCAATCAACATTAACCACAGATTGTAGTAAAACAGCCAGGAGGCACCTTAGAGATAAACATAATTATCAGAGACAGACAAAATTTGAGAGTCCCACGTTAGATAGTGGGGAGGAGAGGGAGAATCACCAGTTTGACTTTTTCTGCTGCTCAACTACTTGCTGGAATTTTAAAACCCCAAGCACAGACAAATCCTACAATATTATGAATGGCAATTCCACCTGTATTAGTACTACCAAAATTGAGAACTTCTAAAATCTACTGTATCAACAGCTCTACTTAAAATAAAAAACCAACTAATTTTAAAATTAAGACTTTTCATAACTGTTGTTTAAAAACAACCATCTTGAAACTTCAACACAGGCAGTCTCAGTATAGATTGAGAATTAGTCCTTCACCAGCTCCTGTCAACACAGCCCTCAAAAACCCCGAAGATCAGACAAGGCCATTTAGAACCCAAGTCACAGATCACTCTGGAAGGAGCAGGGCACACGGGGAGTGTCCTATAGCACCTCTAGCATATGATTGTTAAAGTTGCTGAATATTAATGTGCTCATCTATCTTTCTTATGATTTTTGATTCAAAGTAAAAAGCAAAACGGCAGCCTTTTATAACATTTTTATTCTATTCCCCTTTTCCACTTCCTCCATTAAAACATTTTCCTCGTCTCTTTTTTGCTATCTCATATTAAAAAGTAATTTAATCAAATAAAGGGATTTAGTGATTTGGGAGTAACTTTTGTATACTGTGCACCCTCTAGACACCCAACAACTATGTTAATAATTTTCGTCCTATTAATTGTTTCATCAACTCACAGCTGGCTATGCTTTTTATTTCATCATGTTATTCATCAAACTAAAATAGAACTATAACAGAAAAAGAAATTGGAAAGGAGCAATTTCAATATTTCAAAACAGATGCAAATCAATGCCAGAAATGCTACACAGCATATTTTTATTGAGACAATTCTATACATGTCTGAAAAATGAAGTTGTAATAAATAAACTCATATCCTGTGGAGGTATGTTTTTCCTTCCATCTTATGAGCTAATTATGCCAACACAACATAACATTTTCCTAAATGCCTTATCAACTGACCCAGTTACTCAGAAAGTATTATTTTTAAATTGATGTGATAGATGCAAACTGGAACGTTCAGATTTCAATTCTGGCACCAATTCCCCGATCCCCTTCCCAAGCAATTTAAGGACTTCCTCTCGATAGTTTTTCATATTCTTTTAACTGACATTTTATCTTTATACAGTATCTCAGTAGAATGAACATGCACTAAAACAATGACAGCCCTTCTTTGGCTGTCATCTCTCATTCTGGCAAAGACAGATGTCTTACACCGGCTTATGCCAATAATAGAGCCGACAAAAAACAACAGAGACTACCTGCCTCTGATGTAAAGGCACCAATTCACATTTGTGACACTCATTTGTCAATTAACAGATTTCTTCCATTGTTGACACCTGGGACTTAAAAGATGTGGGCTAGAATATGATGAATTAAAAAAGACAGATGAGTAAGCTATGAGCTGCAAAGTAATACTATAATGTGCTTTAGATAGGAATATCAACTGACACCCCTGACAGGCCATACAAGGTTTTATTTCATTTTGCTCTGTATCTAGGCTTCATACTTTGTCTTCTTTGTTCTCTTTTCATCAAGCTCCTAACATCTCATTCTGACAGCCAGAGACATTTAAGGCACTTTCGTTTCAAATGCAAGTTAGCGTACTTGATTTGTCATTAAAATGCAAAACGATTGCCATTGCAGGTAAATGTAGGTATGCTTAAAAGGTTGTATCTGCAAAGTAAAAGCTGAAAATGGTTTCTGGCTGCTTTGCTTAACTCTTTCACCAACCTCAGAGTTTTTCTAAGACAAGTGTTACCATGCTCTAATAGAAGTGTAGCAGCATCTGCAGTTTTATATGGGGTACATTTTAGTATATTTAAATAACATAAAATCTTCAAGTTACAACGTCAAGTGCAGGAAGGTACTGTCAAGCTTACACATGGAGCCTTAGTATGATCTACACAAGAATTTGAAGTCTATAACGCAAAGCTCCCTGCACTCAAAGCTCTCTACTCTGATGCCCTCTGCTAGCTAGACACCCATGAGAAAAAAAGTGGTGAGTCTTGGTTTGTTGGTCTAATACAGTAGTTATGCTTGGTTTAGCTGGAATGATCAGTAAGCGAATTTTAACTGCAACTTTCTCTGTTCAGTGATCCCTTAGAGACATGAAGGCCTTAAAACAAACAAATAAATAAAGTGCTCTGTAGCAAGCAGGAACAGATTCTAAAATATTGCAGAAAAATAGAGGATGGAAATGAGTAACACCTAGCTTTCTACATGCACAGATGTGAATGCACTCTATAATATGAATAAGGTTATTTCCATTCAGCTGTGTAGATTTAAACATCAAGGATCTCACTTGCGTTCAACATACAAAGTCTAGTGAAAGGAAATATCTATTATTTTCTGCAAGCGGTAAAATGTTTGAAAAGCAGCAGCATAATTTAGGTAAGCAAACTTTCTTGACACAGAGGTAAGTTCAGATATTATTTCATTTTAGGAACTTACAGATGAACACTTAACATAAGTCTGTATCTTACTTTTTTTTTTTTGGAGACTTTCTTGTTCCTTTTTACTAGGAAAAAAAAGGAGTGAATAGGGTTTCACTCCACTCAGTAGGGTTTAGAAGCCTTTTTCCTTTTTTTTTTTTTTTTTTCCCCTAAGAGTGAGAGCTGTATGGTAATTTGCAGTCAAGGAATCATTCAGGAAATCTGATTTAGGCTATGACCTCCTAGTCCACTGAGCAAAGCTACAGAACCTGAAACATTTGATGCCTCTGTATATACAATGAAGCTTACTGACCAATTCTGACACTATTCTGCCTACTGCTAAGATGCATCTGCTACAATATAGGAATTATTTATTCATTCCAGGTTATATGATAGCAAAAGGCTATGCTGTAAATACAATTATCAACTTTGTAACTACCAGCTATCTTGAAGGGTTTCCAGTGCTACTTCTTCCACCCACACTAATCTTAATTGCTTTCCAGTGCACTTCCATCCACACACAGAAGAAAAATGGGGAAAAAAAAAAGTGCAAGACACTACCTTAAAGCTGACTTCACCCTTTTTCTTTGGTTTAAAATACTAGGGCTACAGCAACCAAGATTATCATCTGCTGTAATAAAACACACAAAGAAGCACTTGCCCATTCACTTTTTGCTCAGTACAGATTTATGTCCTCTCTTTCTCCATTTCACAATTAGTGGAAAGTGAGACAAATGATGGTCAAAACAAATGTACAGTAATGCATTAATCTCCTTATCTTTAGAAACTTTTCCACTCCTCAGTGATTTAAATGCGGGTCAAGCTCTTGTTTCAAACCACCTGTGGTTGCAGTGACTAGAGTCTGTAATTCGGTGGCAAAGTGGTGGCCTGCATTAAACGGGTTGAAATAGATTCTCATTAGAGATATGTCCACATTTCAAAAGCCCCGTTATTAGTGGTAGTAACAGACCATTTGTTGATATGACTTATTTAAAGGAAGCCAAAGAATTAACAGTGAAAGAAACTGAACTACCCTCTGACATTCCTGACTTAGCCTGGAAGACAATTTGCTAATTGTACACCAGGTAGAACTGGAACCAATACCTATAGGAACAGCTGAGCTAGCTAATGCCTGACTCCCCATTACAAGCAATACAGTGAACAAAAGAGAGAGCCATTTGCGAGAAAGCAAGAACCTCATGTCACACCTGCCCCCAAATCTTCTGGACAACAATAAAACGCAGCTAGTCAGCAGCACCTTCAGCAGCCTTCTGCTGGTTTAAGGAGCTGGGAGCAGTGGGGAGGAAGAAGAAAAGGCACAGAGGGAGGGAAGGAAGGAAGTAAACTGGACACATACACAGCCTCTCACTTAGTTGGCTAGTTTCCATTTCTTAGAAAACATAATAGTGGACATTTTTTTCCCAAAGCCGTTCCAACATAATCACCTTCACACGATTGTTTCTGTGCTATTCCAAAGTACTTCACTGTCCAAGACAGAAAGTGTATTAAATGCAAGATAATAGGTAGAAAGTGTTCAGATCCTTGAGCAGCCATAATGTTAACATCCACACACTAGACAGTCAAATTATCTTAACATAACTGTGTTGGAACCAGAGTTTTCTGAATAGTCAATATACTGTTAATCCTTAGCATATCTAGAACACCTTTCCCTCAGCCTTTAAGTGCTTTAAAATAATCAGTACACTTTATCTCTCATGTAACTAGGTCAAGTTTTCACCTTCTCTCTCTGGCTAAAAGGTCTTCAAAGTCCTAGAAGCCTAAAACACAGCATCCTCATCCAGTGCTTCCGCGGCCACGCGGCCTTGCAGAGTCATGGCACGTCAGCAAGTCTTAGACCCTCCACATCTAAAATGCTTTAAGGACAATTCTGCTGCATTTCTTTGTACTTTAAGAGATTTCATGCTCAAGAGCTGAAACGTAGTTTTAGCATTTGGTAGAAGAAAATGAGATTAAAAACAGATTAACACACCTCTCCCCCCCCTCCAAAATCCCAAGTTTTTAAATTCTTTTTGTTATTTTTACAAAAATAAAAAATTAATTTTGGAGTTGACAATTAATAAGTCAGACATTGTCACTCTAGTCTTCAGTGTGACAACATTAACAGAGAAAGAGCCTGACTCTTACCAAGCTCAAACACAGTGAGTTGGTATCTATGCCAAAAAGCCCGTAATTCGAGATGCACATCAGTCACCACTGGACTAAACTGTGTGATATAAATTTCCTCCTATAAACCTCAATAAGAGCTGATGCCAAGATCAATACTGAGTATTTCTGAAAGTTTATGGAGGAGAAGTGAAGAAGGGAACAGAGAGTTCAAAAATAACAAAAACTTGTAAGAATGTAGGTAGACTTGGATAAAACAATCAAAAGGGAGACAGACATTTCTAATTTCTTGTTACTTCAGTACTCTTTCACCCCAAGACTGCTCCCATTTTGGTCTAATTCCCTCAAGGCCAGTTATCTCTCCTAATCACCCATCTCTGATGTGCTGTATCTTTTTTGTTAGTAACCTGTAAGTAAAATATTATTTCTTTCTAGGTCGAGTATCAAAAGGTTATCACTGACAAAGCCCTATTGCAAATGTTGAATCAAAGTAGACCAGATACAAGAGTATCACTCACAAATTTTTATATTAAAAATATAACTTATAAATATATATAAAGGCATTTTACATAAAGATGTTTTTATACAAGATGTTGCTTTGTGTGTGTGTCTGTGTGCGTGTATATGTGTATTAAATGCCACTGAACTACTGATAACAGCATCCCACACACACTAATCTTCCTATGAAAAAATGAACTAGAAGTACGCATACATTCAAGTACAATTCTACTAGTACAGCTCATATACAAACTGCACAGAAAAAAAACATTGGAGCAGGGAATGAGAGTGAGGAGTCCTCCCCTGAGGAGGAAGGAGCAGCAGAAATGTGATGAACTGACCATGACCCCCTTTCCGTATCCCCCTGTGCCGCTGGTGAGGAGGAGGTAGAGAAACTGGGAGTGAAGTTCAGCCCAGGAAGAAGGGAGGGATGGGGAGAAGGTGTTTTTAAGATTTGGTTCTGTTTCTCATTATCCTACTCTGATTTGATTGGTAATAAATTAAACTAATTTCCCCAAGTCAAGTCTATTTTGCCCATGACATTAATTAGTGAGTGATCCCTCCATGTTGTTGTCTCAGCCCACAACCATTTTGTTGTATTTTCTCTCCCCATCCCATTAGGGTTGGGAAGGAGTGAGCAAGTGGCCGAATGGTGCTCATTGCAGCTGGGCCTAAACCACAACAACTGCCACCACTTATGGACTCAGTGGGCAAGTTAAGTCAAAAATGGAGAAATTATAAAGAAAGGAAATTAAATTCCAACTCTACCAGTTAGCAACTCACTCAGGAAAGCATGGTCAAAAAGAAAGACCAGGAGAAACAAAACAAGAACTGAAATAAAAATAATAAAATTTCACATGATTGCCAGCATCAGTTCATGGGTAAAGCCTGCAACTGAGCTATAACACTGCATTAACTATGACCTTAAGGACAGTATAATTATTGTATAGCATGTCTGGTTTGACATGCTGGCTCCTGAGCCTGAGAAAAATGCATGGCCCTGTTGCACTTCTATGATACTCATTTTTCATATCTGCACATGCTAAGGGTTTGGGGGTTGTCTTTTTAAAATGAAAAATCATCCTCAAGGTAATTTATGCAAAGACGATTTATGCAAAATGTAAGATCTCAAAAATGGCACAAACCACACAAAACAACATATAACAAACAAGAAATGCACAAGCAGAAGCTTTGTAAGGATTTTACCTGCCAAATGCCAACCACCTATTTGTACCACGACCACTCAGGAGGACAGAGACCCTTCTCACTCAGTGACTGGTAGTAAAACTAAAGTTCTTCACATCTGCAACTGAATGCTGGGAATCTTGTGTACTGTGTTAAGGAGAGAAGAAGATACCTTTCAACAAAACAAGAGAGGAAAAGACAGAGGCAATAGCTCCAGGGTTAATGCAGGTTCTCTCCTTCAGTCAAACTCCTTGTCCTCAGACAACAGTTATTTCTGCAGTCCTTCACTCTTGTTTCATAACAGCAGCGATGTGGAAATACTGTTTTAGAGTAAGAGAGATTAAGGAAGTCAGAAAGTAAGAATGGTCCATATGATTATCATACTTACAACATGCTCTTTATCACGCCCTTTTCTTTAACCCCCAATACTCTCCTAGGAAAGTAGTTCTCAGTCTTAAAATCCAGACAACCATAGACTACACAGGAGAGGGCACCAAGACATAATTCACAGTCTATTTACATTCTTCAAAAGCTAAAACAAGCACATCAAACTCTTTCTCCTCCAAATGCCAATATTTTCCATAGACTGCAGTAGTCTTCCATTTATTAACTGACTGATTTTCTCTCAGTCTGCCAGAGATTCCTGTCATTCAGAATGGAATTTAAAACTTTTTATGTAAGACTGATTGCACTTCTCACAAGAAGAGCTGGACTGACTATGCCAGTGATTAAAGCCCTCCAGGAAGCCAGAGAACTAGTTCAGATTGCGTCCATTTAGTCTCCAACGTTGCTCCAAAAACCAACTTCAATCTCACACAGGAAACCACATCAAGAGAAAGAAGTTCACTCCCCGCTCGTTCAAACACAAACAAAACAATGTGATACAAACATCAGTTCACTGGGAAATGCTCCAACTCAGTCAAAAGGTCTTATCAACAGTCTTGAGTCAATGGATGCTTAATATGACATCCAATTTCTGTTCAAGTCCAAGGAGTTTGTTACTCACCTGTGTCCAGGAGTACAGATTTTACTTTTACTCATGATTGCAACAGCCCCTTCGAGATGGACATCACCAAGAAAACTATTCACTAGCTATATTTACAGATGTAACAGTTCAAGCACACAACTTTATTTTACTTAACATCAAATTGTGTGGTATGTTTAACATTTTTACCAGTTTTAACAGTTCTAGTAATCCTCCCAAGAATTCTCCACTACACAGTATGAACACACACTGACAACCCCACAAAGGCTCAAGGAACAAGCTTTTGCCCAATTCTGCCACGTGATATACTCTCAAGACAACTCCTTCCACAATGTTAAGCCTTCCTGAGAAAAGCAGAACAGAAAACGATCTTGTGTTCTGATCTGTCAGATACAGTAAATCAATGGATAACGGCTAGCACTGGGGGTCAGAGGTATATACACTACAGTGTTTTCACAGTCCGTTAGTGACTATGTGGCCATAAAAAGTCAAGCAAGGATCAATGGATGAAAAGAAATACTATTGGGACTAACAGCCACCAGTACTAAGACGGAAATTTGTACTCTAAGTTTGCCCTCACATATTACTGAGTTTGGAAAAATAACTTACCCATCAAAAAAAACAACTTACATCCTTGGCATAGTACACTGAAATCAGTGAGATATTTAATACGTACCATAAGCTGTTATTTTTTAAATTACTCATTCACTGGTCCCCTTCATGCCAACAATAAACCAAGGACTGCAAATAAGGCACAGCAGGAAAATATACAAATCACAAAAGGGACACACAGATAATACTTTTCAAAGGCAAATATTCTATAGTCACATTTAAAACTGACTAAATAATAGAACACAGGAATGGTTATTGTATGCAAAACAAGTTATATCTTAACAGTATTTTTTATTATTATTCAAAGTTTTCAAAGGGGGAAAAAAATTTTCTTATACATTACCCAGATCACATCTGGTTCCCGTTGAAATGCCACTTTTCAAAAGGGGGAGGCATGGTGGGAGGGAAAAGGAGGGGAAGAAGAGAGCAAGGAGTAGATTTAGCTTTCTCTATCAACTACCAAAAGTAGAATTAATACTTAAAGTCTAAAATCCTTTTTGTTACTGGTAATACTCTCCTTCCATTTTTACAATAGACACACACCTATAAAACCTTATCTTATACATCTCCCTAGGTATTACCCATCTAGAAAATAAACCCACCATCACACTTGTCTTCAGTCCATCTAATAGGATAAGACTATTTCACAGTTATTTTAATAGAAAGATAATTATGCATAATATAGTCCATAATGATTAATAAATACGTAAGACAATCTGAAAGACCATTACTTCTGTAAATTTTAAATAATTTAAATGATTCCCTGTATGTAAATATTTCATTTAGCAAACTGATTTCCAGCGGAATTGCTTCTAAAGAATGATCACCTTTAGCAACGTTAGTGTACCTTTATTTTCAGATATTCATAACATTTCAACATAACTTAAAAACAGGATCTTGGGCTTACTGTATGACATTCCTTATGGGTAAACTTTAAGTACCCACCTCAAAGTACAAATCCATTCATTTAAACTTGACACCTTACTGCAATAGTAGGAGAAAAATGGTCAAGAATTTATACATTTCAGATTGCTTTGCTGTGGAAAATACTATCTCTTTGTTGAAGTCTCTAAATACAATTTCACTTACCTTGAACAGTGAACTATTTCAAGTATATGATTTACAAATATTTGTAAATCACTGTTTTCTTAGAGCAAGAAAGAATTCTCAGCTACTAACGATTTAAAAAAAAAAATCTTCAATACTTAAACATATTAATTCTCTCTTCACATAGTAAACTGTGGTTATGCTTGAAAGCAAACAAAGAAAAAAATGGAGAGTGAAATAGATTAACTGCATAGCTCCAATACACTTACTTCAGACAACATACCACAAATCATCTTGAAACAAAACAGGCAATTAGAACCTGCACAAATGTTATGATACATTATGATACGCATCTCTATTGGTCCAACAGTTCTCAGTTACTGAACCTGATGGCTGAACAAGGGCATACTGTTTCTACACACTTGGATTACTTGAACAATCTGAATTCTTTCTTTAGCTATCCAGTGCTGTGCAGATCTCTCTAATGTCAATAAAAAAACAGACAGATGTCTCTTAGATAATTCAGGCCACATCTAAAGGTATTAAAAATATATGATCAAAATTTCTGTAGCAATGTGTTATGTTTGTGAAGAATCATTACTTTTTTTTCCCCTTCAATACTGTAAGCATCTGAAAGTAAAGCAAGTACATACATTTTCCTTCAAAGCATTCAGTGTGGACAGAACAGCAGCTCTTTTCTCCTTCTAACCACTACTCCATATTTCAATCCTCTTCACCTCAGTGTAAAAGAAACAGAAGTGAGACCCACAAGACAGAATCATTTCAAAACACAATCAGCTATTTGTAAACAACTCTTTCTCCTGCAAAAAACCTGCAACTGCTGGTTGCAAGAAAAAGCAGCAAGTAAGGTAAATCAATTAGCTTGCTAATTTCTCACCCTCATTTATTTAGCTCTGCACTGTATTTGCTGTAATTGACTATAATTATGCTAATTACTAACTCCAGCATAATTACTATATTTATTGTCATTGAGCACACTATGTACCCAAAGCAAAGATGGCATTTGTCGGGCATCAAAAAAATAAATAAATAAAACCACGCAACTGTTGGGAGGGGTTTTTCTGAAAACTGGCTGATACACCTTCAGCAAATGAAAGGGCAAAAGAGATTTCATGCAATACTAGTTTGAAAGCATTGGTTCATTAAGGATATTAATTTTCTGATAACTACACATTTAAGCATGACACACTGGAGCAGTATCTACAGGATTTAGCAATTATTAATGCGTGACAGTTTCAAATGCTAAGTGAATCAATTAAACAGCAGCATTCACAATTTGAGAAGAGATAACTGCTTCATAACTGCCTAAGACTACAATTTTCACATGACAAAAAAGGGCCATTCAGGCTCCTTCAAAACCTGACAGGTCAAGAAAGAAGTTTGAAACAAAAGCACCTTATAACCATCATCTCTCCTCTTTACTTGTCAGATCAACTTTGCTAGTGTCTCCGCTGAAATGGCATCACCATGCCAGCTGCCACAAGGTGATTTTTCATGTCTTGTCAAAGAAATCTTTTATTCTATTTGCTCTGCATTAACATGTTACATTTATTGATCAAGCCCTTTCTGCAGCCACAGCAGGGCACTGTGCTCTTACGCCTAAGGGGGATTTGATGTCCTGGTGACATGCTAGACCAAATAATGCACATACTAAATGGATTTAATGCAGAAATGTGTTTGTGCATGACAGCCACATTAATAACAGCCCCTCACACTGATAAATATGCAATTGCTACGATTAAAAGTTACCCAATTATGGTGAAAATATTTTTCTACCTTATAAATAAAACCATCAAAAAGTTTTAACAAGAGTGCATTTTCTTCAACATTTTAAAATGCTATAAAGATCAGTCTAAAGGCTTTTAAAAAATATGTCATGCTTTGTTTTGAATTTTGGCTTTTATTTCCATCTCTCTTTTGTTGTTCGTCTTCCTGTTCTGAGTCTTATTGCTGCACAGACTGGGAAGGTGACAAGAAAGAAAAATAAATAAATAAATAAAAAAGCAAGCCTCTCTTTCACCTACTCAACTCACAAAGAGGAACATTCCCTGCAAAACTGAAGCCCAATTTTAAGCTGCCACTTGCACCCCCAGGAAAGAAAACAGTAGGCAGAAGAGAGAAACAAACAATCCACCGAGAGGATATTACAAAACCTCAGCTTCAAAAAACTCATGGAGGAACATTCCAGACTAGGATTAAAGTTCAAGGGGATGTTTTCATACATACACCCTCTTAATCGGACAGTGGAAAATATGCACACTGTGAAAATTATTCATGCTCCTAGCAGAAATAATCTGCACCCTAGAGAGAGGGAAGAGATACATGTATTTCCACAAGCACAATTATTGGATTAATCCTCCCTCATTGGCCAAGATTAAAGATTCACTCTCCCTTTCACCTCATAGCTTAGACTCAGAAGATATCTCTGTAAGAAAAAGGAAAACAATTCACATGTTTAAAAACACTGAGGACAAAACTAGAAGATGGACTTATCTGTGAATTGAACTGTAGACCTTATTTATAAAAGTACGGCACCTACTTGTACAAAAACACAGACATCTGTTATTCAGGCACTGGAATGCATTTAGCCTTTAATGTGAAAGGAGAAATTATCACAAAGAAAGTTATCTAGGACAAAAAAAAGAACCTTTGAATATTTTTCTCTCTCCACAAGACAGCAAGATGCATCTAAAAGAAAAAAAAAATCTTTGTATTTCATCCAAATCTCTACTCCCTACCTACATTACATCCTTCCTACCTATTTATTCCTTTATTTCCTTCACCAGTGATTACTATTTACCTTTTTTTTTTCCAATTAAATCTTTAACTTCCAATGATCAACAGTAGTTTTTCATTCCCCCTTGAAAACCTTTTCAGCAAAGCCTCCTGGTAACACTAATATCGGCACATCAGTGACTTACCTTCCCACACTCTGTGCTTTCATCAAATGGGAACTGCGGAATGCCTTCCATATATTATGAAACAAAATAGCGGTCTTTAAGGCACTCTGTTATCAGGGAATGCTATCAAATACAGTTGCCATGAGAGACTTAGGAGCAGATTTCCAAAGCAAAACATCTCTGCCCCTGAAACACGACTTACTGAAAATACACAGTGTAAACAGTTCATTTCTGAAATAGCTGAAAATCACTACCAATGTCAAATCAAAAGAGCTGCTGCAACTCAGGCCATTGTATGATGACCACACCAATAAAGCTGCAGAACTATATATAATTTAGGTCATAAGGGACACCTAGAGGTTCTCTAGTCTAATCCCCTGATCAGAGCAGGGTGACTTCAAAGTTACATTAGGTTGCTTGAGACTTTGTCCAGTTGCACTTTGAATATCACCCAGCATGGAGATTCCACAGCCCCTCTGGGCAACTCTTCCACTCAACCTTTCTTATTATCAAGTTTTTCCTTATAAACAATTGGAAATTCCCTTGCTGCAACCTGTGATGACAGCCCCTCATCTTGTTGCTGAACATCTGACAAAAATTTGGCTCCACCTTCTTCACAACCCCCAATTAGTCCCAAGAGGAAACAAAAGCCATTATAAACTATTTCCATTTTAACTAAATCAGTAAGGCAAATGGCATGAGAAGGAATAATTCACAAGTGGACTACAGTGGCCTGGGGCTGAAGGATTTCTGTCTGTCAGAGGTGTAAACAGGAGGCCATCCAGTGGCACCATATCTTGCTGATTACAACTAGCATACTTTTAAATACTCACCAGTTTTTCCCTCTGCCTCATACACAACAAATTGATGTTGAATATTTCTTTTTCCAAGAACATCCCCATAAAACATTCCCTTTTGTCATTCACCACTCCTATCTTTCCTCTCCCTCCCAGGGAAAGGAGAGATGCATAACCACTGCAACTGGTAACAGCCACTTTGCTTTGGCTGCCAGAAGAAAGAGCTGGATCCATGTATCACTCAGGGTAATCAAGGAGAGACACTAGTACTTGGAAAAAGGCAAACAAGAAAGACAATTCTTTTAAAGATCATTTCTCCATGATTATTTAATCAAGCCTTGTTACTAGACTTACCACATCTGATGCAAAGACAATTAAGCACCTACACAGGCCGTAATTATTATTTAATAAAGAGGAAAGGGCTCTAGCCTGGGAAGAACTCTGAAGTCAGAAAAAATTGGTGAAAAATACACATTCTCCTCTGTATTAAATTGCCAGTACAAAAGAACTAATGATAATCCTCCCCTCCTCCAATTTAGTTCTCCATTCTTGTGTATATTTATATGTTTACATAACACCCAAAAAGAAAAAATGGGAGAAGTCTTAGTAACAAAACCACCACACATAAGAACATAGAATCCACATAATTATTCTTCTTTGCAGAAAAAAAGAAGACAGAAGTGCCATAACAACCAATAATTAATTAGAAGATATACCTAAGATTTTTTAAATTATTATCCAAATGTGTATCAACTCAAAAAGTTTAAAAAAAATATATAACAGATGGTGGGAGAAACTCCCTGGTTTGTACAGAACAAGCAGCTATATTTCCCAGCAAAACATAACAGCATGTCTTGAAATACGTTATTAAGGGACAAGCTTGGTAAAAGTTATTTGAGCGCAAGTCACAAAATATAGCATGTTTGACTAATTCTTTCCCATGTTACTAACAGTACCAGTCAGCCTTCCCACCCTTTTTCCAGTATACCTCTACAAGCCTCTGAAAACACACATTTACAGTTGAAAGCCTTAAATGGCAAAATAAATCACCTGGCTCTATCCCAACTTTTGCAACAAACTTATCTGCATTAGAGTGGTATCGAAATCAGTACGATTCTCTAAAGCAATTGTTCAATCAAGTATTACATTATATAAGTTGCATAAGAAAGTTTTGTGACATCTGTATCATGCAGCACAAATACATCTTTCTGATAAGAGTCTTATGTGGACAAGCATGTGTGCAAGCACAGCAAAGACTGCACACAACTGCACACAATCTGTGGTTTGGAAAGGACAGCAGTGTCTTGCAAGAAGAGTTTGCTGCCAACTGATCACAAAGCTGAACATATTACGACAACAGAAATCTCTCTCTCTCCATGCAACTACATCGATGATAGCAATATCTAATAATGTGACTGCAGCCCACAAAATTTAAAAGAAAAGAAAAAAATCTTTCATCAATGCTCAATTTCTTAAATGTAATTGTTACGTTGTTAGAAATTCTATTGACACTTTTACGTAACAGAATTTATTGCCTGCTACAGGAGGATGATTCCTTCCCAAAATACACTTGGCAGTAGCCATACTTAGAGAGGACAGGACACAGAAACCCTAAAACAACACTAAAAAAAAAAAAGGTTGGTAAGTACTTATTTACTGCCTAGCACTGAGAACAGGTAACTGTTGAATATTTCAGCATTTGTCTGGCTCAAATATAGGCTAAAAAATTAGTGACCACTAAAATATTTTTTTCTTTCAAAGAACACACACTCATCTAATAATGAATCACATTATAACGAAAACTATCATCTTTACTGCAGGTAACTATTGTGCCAGCAAAGCACAACATTCTCTTTAACTTTTTCTAGATTTTGACCACCCTTGGTCTTCTTCACTAAACTTATGCCTTTACCGATAGGTACCAAGAGAGAGAGAAATGGGCTTAAGTTCACACCAGAGAACAAAATCTTCATACCTGTTAGCTAGCTATGCTTTATATAGAGCTGTAAACAAATACGGCCATATTTTATAGAGTAAAACACATTTAATACCAAAAAATACTTTTTTACATTCACTTGTCATTTGTATGCTACAGATTCCTTCTGTGAGCTACAAAAGACAAAACAGAAATAAAATATGGTTTCCCAGTGACCAGCAGAAGAACAATCATACACAGCTCCTTCACCAATCGCCTGACTCAGACCTTGTGAGAAGGACTGGCAGCTCCCTTATCCTTGGTATCCTTGAGAAGGTATATCCTTGAGAAGGATATCCTTGGTATCCTTGGTATCCTTGAGAAGGACTTGGTACCGATATGTACCAAGTTTTTCTAGAAAATGGTGTGAACTTAAGCCCATTTCTCTTTTTAAAGAGAAGTTAAGTTTACAGTTTCTTCCCCACTGAAAGCAACATACTAAACTGTTCAAATTAAGCATTCACTGATAAAAACCATAAAACTCATCACTGTACATTCAAGCAATATTTGTTTAAAGAAGATGACAATGATCTTACTGTTTACATTTCTTTCAACAGCTGCCCAAGACATCTCCTCTAGATTCACATTCATCTAAAGCTATGACATTTATTCTACATCTTATCTGACTCTCTTTATAATATGCAGGCACAATGTTCACATATGAGTGCAGACCATTCTGAAGAGCTACTGTATAATAAACGCTTAATTCTTAGTTTCTGTATGTTTAGTATATCTATACCCTAGTTTTAAAGTGATACTTTACATCTAGATTTAACATTAATGTTTTACTTTATGACAAAAACTCAGCGGAACTGTTCCTCAAATCATGCACTAAATTAAAGAAATAAACTTATTTTTGCCAGAGGTAGTACCTTGTGTTGGGTTTGCATGGCAAGGTTTTGGTAGCAGGGGGCCACAGGCCTAGATTCTGTGAGAGGCTGCTAGAATGGCAGCCCTGTGTCCAATAGAGCCAGTGCCAGCTGGTTCCAAGACAGACCCACTGCTGGCCAAAGCTGAGCCCATCAGCAATGGTGGCAGCACCTCTGCAGCAACATATTTAAGGGGGGAAAAAACCCTGTGCATCAACATTGAGAAGAGAGGAGCAAGAATGTGTGAGAGGAACAACTCTGCAAACACCAAGATCAGTGAAGAAAGAGGGGGAGGAGGTGCACCAGAGCAGAAATTCCCCTGCAGCCCATAGAGAAGGCCACAGTGAGGCAGCTGTGCCCTGCACCCCATGGAAGGTAATGGTGGAGTAGAGATCCACCTGCAGCCTGCGGAAGACCCCACAACAGAGCAGGTGGATGTGCCCAAAGGAGGCTATGACCCCATGGGAAGCCCATACTGGAGCAGGCTCCTGGCAGGACCTGTGGAGAGAGGAGCCCAGGCTGGAGCAGGTTTGCTGGCAGGACTTGTGACCCCATGAGGGACCCACACTGGAGCAGTTAGTGAAGAACTGCAACCTGTGGAAAGGACTCACATTGGAGAAGTACATGGAGGACTGTCTCCACGGGAGGGACTCCATACTGAAGCAGGGAATGAGAACGAGGAGTCCTCCCCTGAGGAGGAAGGTGCGGCAGAAACAATGTGTGATAAACTGACCACAAACCCTATTCCCTGTCCCACCGTGCTGCTGGCAGGGAGAAGGTAGAGGAATAGAGAGTGAAGTTCTGCCTAGGAAGAAGGGAGGGATGAGGGGAAGGTGTTTTTAAGATTTGGTTCTATTTCTCACTATCCTACTCTATGATTCTATTATTCTGATTCCATTGGTAATACATTAAACTAATTCCCCCAAGTCCAAGCACAAATACAGGCTGGGCGGAGAATGGATAGAGAGCAGCTCTGAGGAGAAGGACTTGGGGGTACTGGTGGATGAGAAGCTCAACATGAGCCGACAGTGTGCGTTTGCAGACCAGAAAGCCAATCATGTCCTGGGCTGCATCAAGAGAAGCATTAGCAGCAGGTCAAGGGAGGTGATTCTCCCCCTCTACTCTGCTCTCGTGAGACCCCACCTGGACTACTGTGTTCAGATGTGGGGCCCCCAACATAAAAAAGACATGGACCTGTTGGAGAGAGTCCAGAGGAGAGCCACAAAATTAATCAGAGGGCTAGAGCACCTCCCCTATGAGGACAGGCTGAAAGAGTTGGGGTTCTTCAGCCTGGAGAAGAGAAGGCTCCGAGGAAACTTAATAGCAGCCTTCCAGTACCTGAAGGGGGTCTACAGGAGAGATGGGGAGGCACTCTTTATCAGGGAGTGTAGTGAGAGAACAAGGGGTAACGGGTAGAAGCTAAAAGAGGGTAAATTTAGACTAGACATTAAGAAGAAATTTTTCACTATGAGGGTGGTGAGGCACTGGAACAGGTTGCCCAGGGAGGTTGTGGATGCCCCATCCCTGGAGGTGTTCAAGGCCAGGCTGGATGAGGCTTTGAGCAACCTGGTCTAATGGAGGGTGTCCCTGCCCATGGCAGAGGGGTTGGAACTTGATGATCTTTAAGGTCCTTTCCAACCCAAACCATTCTATGATTCTGTAAGTCTGTCTTGCTCATTACAGTAATTAGGGAATGATCTCTCCCTGTCTTTATGTCAACCCACAAGCCTTCCATTATATTTTCTCTCACCTGTCCAGCTGAGGAGGGGAGTGATAAGCAGCTTTGGTGGGCACCCGGCATTCAGCCAGGGTCAACACACAACATATCTCCAGGCGTGTAAAGAAGAACCCTTGTTGATGACATGTTAAATCTGAATACACATGCAGAACTTGAACTATCTTCAGGACAACATTAAAAAATACCCATTCAATTCCCTCCTCCAGCAAAATTATCTCTTCTGATTATAATTTCCATAGGTACAAAGTAATCAGCTAGAAGTATAAGACAATCCACAGATTGTTTAGTGCCTCCTTTTCTCTGCTACCTCTTGCACGAAGGAATCAGTCTTTCAGAGTTGACAGTGGCTCAGGATAACATTTATGAGGGCCAAGTAAGTTAAAAACAGTGGTTGTTCCCCCTAGAAGATGGCACCAGCATGCTCCTTTTAGCTATCTTACTCCTCACAAGCAGACTCTAAAGCTTACTCTCAATAAAAGGAAAACTCTGAAGAGTCCAACCCTACCACAGAAAAACTATGCTATTTCTTAAACACAGAATTACACTCAATCGCATTCTCTCTACTTACTTGCAGAGCTGCTGGCCTGAAAGATACACTGCTGAACCTCACCAGGCTCTCTCATAAGGATTAAATGAAAAATGATACTGTAATAACTAACAGGAATACTATCGAATTCTACATCAATCCATATATTAAAATAATGTATTTACAAATTCTAACCACACTTAAGTTTTAGTGCTTAACTATACATCTGCTGAAAAATAACATCATACAACAAAAACATCATCTGGGGAAACAGTACTACAAACCATTCATGGTAATAACCAGAGATCTAAAAATAAAAAGGAGGGAGAGAAGCACACACTTGCTTGTATTTTTGTTAAGAATAACTCACTTTTGATCCCATTCTTCACTTCTTCAGGTGATGATGCTTATTTTCCATTTTGAACCCTGTGATGGGTTTGCCCTTGGCTGGGGGCCAACTCACACAAGCCCACT
Organism: Pterocles orientalis; assembly: GCA_011057875.1. Classification (NCBI taxonomy): domain Eukaryota; kingdom Metazoa; phylum Chordata; class Aves; order Pterocliformes; family Pteroclidae; genus Pterocles; species Pterocles orientalis. Next base: position 1,832,243 of record WKFP01014812.1, read on the forward strand.
CACCCAATCCCCCCCACCTAAGGATAGGGGAGAGAATTAAAGGGGTAAAGGGAAAAAAGGACTCGTGGGTTGAGATAAGAACCATTTAATAACTAAACTAAATAATATTGAAAATAATACTATATACAAATATACAAATGAGTGATACACAGTGATATTGCCCCCCCACGCCACGACCAAGGCTCAGTCTGTTCCTGGATAACAATCCTGGAGCAGGGAAAGTCCCAAAACTGCACTCATGGAACAGAGGTAATTGCCCGAGCTTCCCAGACCAAGAGCTTACCGGGATGGGGGGTGGGGTGGGGGGGAAGGGCGGCCTTGGGAGAGCAACCACCTGGAGCGAGATGACCTGGAGCAAAAGAGACCCAGAACAAAAAAGGGCCGATCTTCCGGTGGGTCCTCACCTATACACTGGGCATGACAGGTACGTTATGGAATAGATTATTGGCCACTTTGGGTCTCAATCATGAACCTAAGATCAAATCCTGGGCTAGTAACTGGGGCTGTGCTCCCTCCCAGCTCCTCCGATCTGCAGACAGCCAGAGAAGCTGAAAGACCTTGGCAGTCGCATAAACATCACTTTTTATCAGCTTTCTTCTGAACCCAAATCCAAAACACAGCCTCTTGCTAACTATTATGAAGAAAGTTAACTCTGTCTCAGCTTAACCCAGGACAACAACCCATAAGATCCTCACTGGGCATTGTTTACGTTAACATGAGAAATTTCCAGACTCACCTGGTTATTTGTGTTCCAAGTGTACAAGAGGAGACAAATACTGCCTATGAAACAGTGACACTCACTTGATAACAACTAAATGTGCCTGATACACATGTATGTTTCTACTTTGAAAAAAAGGCCTATTTTTGAAGTTGGTGTCCCATATTGCACTTGAAAATCTATATATTGCCACATACCTTAACAAGTTGAAGCTAAGATCTAGCCTTTTTGCCATGTGTCCATACATTCTTCCTAGGAATTCTGGAATTTCTTCACAGTCTTGACTAATGTAGGACACCTGAGAATTGGAAGCAAAAAGGAAACATTTCATAAATGCATTATTTAATTTTCTGTACAGATTCTGTCTCGACCCAATGACATCACACTACAGTATAGCAAATACTTGTTACAGCTTTAAGCTACATCAGTTTTACCGCTATATAATCTATCACAATTTCACTTTCCTATTTATACAATCAGCTTAATATTTATTACATCTATAGCCTTACATACAATGTATTGTCTCCTTTCAGCTGAAAATAATTTGATCAAATACATCACATTCCTTCTACTCCACTATTAATACTTTGATCTAACATTATTTTGCATTACCATTCTGATCCACTCCAGAAGAAATTTTTTTAAAGTTCAGAAGCCATTCAAAGGACATTCTAGTTTGCTTCTCAGTACACAACACACTAAAAGATCACTTTGGGAAGTTTGGTCCAGAAATAGCTAGGCAGTGTACTGTCAATCTGTTCTATAAACACTGCTTGAGGAGATCATTATCGCCAGTGATATGCTAGGGAAAAAGCAAAAGGGCTGCCCAAGATCTGAAAAACCAAGCACGCAGCTTTTTCAGACAGTCGTGTAAGTCTTAAAGATTTCCAGCTTCAACACCTATGTTCAGATCACACTTCTCCTTATACTCAAAATACTTGTGAATCTCTTTCCTCTTTTTCATACCAGCCCATCTAAGCCACCTTTAACAAACACAGGAAGAATTAGTGGTAGCACAAATACAGTCTACTCCAATTTTCTTTTTTTAAACTAGGATGAAGTGAGTGATACTATTTCCAGAAAAACACAAACAATAAAACATTGAAACTTTTTCTATTATCTCTGTGGTATTGTCTTGTAAGTCTTTAGTTTGATTTCTTCAAATAATCCCCCAAAAGCCTGTCAAACCTGTCATGAATTCTATACATCTACATTGGGTCACCCTCCCAGTGTTCAAAATATCAGTATAAACACTGACATTTCAGATTTTGTGCTAAAGAAATCTTAGTTGCCCTTAAGCGGCAACTTGCTAGTTACGTAGATTTCAACACTGTGTTTGACCATTATCTAAAAGATATTGCTATTATCTAAATATTTAATATAACGTCAATTTCAACACTATATCCCATTGGTCTGAAAGACATTAAATGACAAATATGCAAAAGAGTCAGTCAAATTTTGTTTTGATAGTATTTCACTTTCTGTTAAAATAGAGACTTCTCTGGATTGATGGTAGATAATTTTGCAAGTCATCCCGGTCTCTCACACTCTAAAAATGATTGCAGTCTGTTAATACTATATTGCATCCATTTAATTCATTTTTTTCAACAACTTCAACAGATAAAGCTGACAACAGAGAAATAATTTTTTATGAGCAGAAAATAGGTAGTTTGAAGCGCAGTTTAACAACTTATTCCCCTTGTTAAGACATACCCACTCTTGCAATAAATTTTGCTACCAGACGTACACATTACTTCAGCAAATATAAAGGCAAAAGGGAAAGGAACAGTTTTGGGCACTTGGCATCCTAATGGTTTGGACATAGCACAAGCCATTTTGCAGAATCTATTGAATTAAATACAGGGACTTTTTCCTCCAGTTTTCATCCAAGACAACTACAATGCACTTTATAACATACACGTAAGTATGCATACAAAAATTGCTTCATTCTTCACTAAATGGTAGAACCTCTTTAAACTAATGCTCGCAAACCCTTGGAAAGATACCACATTAACAGCAGAATAATACTCTGGGTTAAGCATTTAGTTCAACGTAACACATTGAAACAGAAATTATGAAAATATGATGTCTATTAACTCTAGGGGTGCAAGACCATTTTGAGCAACTACAAACATAGCAAAAGCACAGACCACCACTTTGTTTTTCACCCTGGGTGGAGTGGTGGATAAGGAACAAGAAAACCTGACTTGCATTCCCACTGCTTCAGAAACTTACCTGACCCATAAATGTTCTAGTTCTCCAAGAACAGAAGTTGAAGAAAAACGCTCATACAAATGTCTTGGAGCACACATGAAGCAAAATACATAAAATGTCCAAAGCTTCAGTCTTTGCACTGTTATACAAATATATTTGCATAACTAGTACAAAGACATTATTCACAGGCATATTTGCAGATGAAACATGGTTCTCATGAGCTTTTAATGCTGAGGCCTTGCAAAAGGAATTTTACTTCCACAAAGTCCACTTCAGCACACTCACAGTACAAGCACCTTTTTCAGTTTTAAACAAATAGATTTATTTTTCCACAAAATACACAAAGTGCATTCAACTTCAGATCTCTATACCCCACGTACATGAACTTGCTGCGGATACCTCTTTAAGAACAGTAGCAACTGCCAGCGATGAAATACACAAAAAGCCTTTTTGAACAAGTTTTAAGAGTTATTTTCCTACTCTTCTGTTTTTCAATCCTTGAACAATGCCAATATAAAACAAGACTTCAGTAGTCTGGACAACAGAAGAATAACACTTCTTCATTTTCATTCTTTCAGTTCAAAATCATTTACCCAGAAAACAATAAAATGTGTGTAATTCAGTATTCTTCCTTTTACATCCATCTCAAATACCCTCAAAATGAGTATGAGCTTTGAAGTACATATCCACTACATCACTGAGAGATGAGAGCAAGCATACTTTTCCCAAGACTCCTCAGCTCTTTAGGTACAAGGCACATCAGTAACAGGAGATTTCTTAGATTTTTCTGTACCAGCCACAGAACATCACACGGGATTAAAAAATGGACATAAAAGTTTCTATTGCCTAATTCTCCAACTCAGATCTAATACAGGTTGGTCACAGTCAACCATTCTTATTACTGGTGCCCTGCTCAATATCCCACTGACATGTTCAGAAAGTTTCCCACAAAGCCCAGCATCAGACTCTTGCAGATTCTTCAACACACGATGTAATTCAGGAAAAAAAAAGTGGAACATAAGTTAACCAGTCAATAGTAGCTGCACCTCTCTTCTGCTTCAGTTTCAGAGGATACTACCATTTAATCTCTGTGATCATTTTACAATTCTTAGTAATGCATAAAGTAATATATTTATTAAAGAATGTCACAAAATAGGTCCTGTATGAGCTCTAGATACTGCATATTTTCTTCCATTGAAGAGAATTCTATCTGGAGAATATTTCCAGTCTGTTGAGCATTATATTTTACTCCATACTGTTAGAAGACTGTAAGTCAGGTACATAGCCAAATTAATATATGCTTTACTTGAGGGGACTCAAGGCATGCTCAAGGGAAGAAGGCAGCATGTTCCTCAGTGTCATAGTGCACCACAGAGACCACTGAAACCGTTTCCTGCTACAGCTGCAAAATTAGCCAATTGCCTCCATATCACACACACATTTACATGAATTCCCCACAGAAACAGTGACCAGATTAGAGAAGCAACTAGCAGGGCAGCACCCTGGTTTAGTGGTAAACCATTTTCAGAGAGAAGACAAACTTAATTTGTTCACGTGGAAAAAAAAAATTCAAACAAAAAACCTTGCTGTTTTAGTCACAGGTGCAGCAGTAATGACATCATTTTTTTTTCCAGAAAATTTTTCAATAGCCAAATAAGACACTCAGTAAAGGCCAGCAGTATTTGTTTTACTTCCTCACTTCTCTCTTTAACCAAAACATACACAGTGTTTACTTTCAGCAGAACAACACTTGGCATATTTCAGTCCTCTTCCTTCAGTTTCTTCCCGCAGCCTACTCCGACCTGGCAGCAGCGGCAGGGTCCCAGGGCAACCGGAGGCCGCTCTGGATGGAGCACGACGCGCTCCCCTGACAGCTGCAGCTCCTGCACCGGTGTGAACTGCTGCAGGGGCGTGCTGCCGGGCTCAGCCTCGGAACACGCCTGTTGCACCTGAGTAGGCTACAGCGGCACAGCAATAACCCTCTGTCACCGACTACCCCGATGGTCCGCTACCTGCCCGCACCCCCAGCCCCCGCGGCCCCGAGCGCGGCCCCGAGCACAGCCCCTGAGCACAGCCCCCGGCGGCAGCCACGCCTCCGCCGCCCGCCGCTGTCGGGGGCAGGGCCGGCTCCCGGCTCCTTCGCCGCGGCGGCCTGGGAGCAGCGTGTCTGCGAGAGAGGCGATACCTGAGCGGCGCCCCGTGCCACCGTGCCTGCGTGCGGCTGGAAACTAAACCGCCCCGGCCCCCTGCCAGACCCCCACCCCGCGGGAGCCTCCCCCGGCCACAACCGGCCCCGGCCAAGCGGCGGGGAGCTGGCGCTGAGTTGGGGCAGCCGCTACCAGCGGCGGGGGCGGGGACGCGCCGGCCGGGGCGGGCTGCCCCCGGCAGGTGGGGCCGCCTTCGCCCGGACCCTGAGAGCTGCGGGGAGCAGACACTTACTTGGGCTCCGCTCACCACGACCCCTGTCATGGCTGCTGGCTGCGCGGGTGGCCGCGCCGGGGCTTCCGCAGGCTTGAGGCTGGGCCGGGGCCGCCGCCGCTTCCTCGCAGCAGTCAGCTGACGCGGGCGGAAGCGCGGCGGGGCCGCGGGCGGGGGCGGTGGCAGCGCGGGACTCCCTCCGCCACCTGCGCCTGGGGCCCGGGGCCTCCCGCTGCTGCCTCGGCGTCCCGGGCTGGCTGCCCTGAGGCCCTGCGGGCTGCACGACAGGACCATCCCGCTGCCGCAGGACCGATGCGTTCCGACGCGAGACGTTGGCAGAGGCGACAGGCGCGGGTCCGCATGTCCAGGCCCCGGACGTCCCCGTCCAGCGGCTGGTGCCGGCCCTGCTGCGGGGCCTCGCCTGGAGTGACGGCCTGGCCGCCGCGGCTCAGCGCTGGGCTGGGACCGCGTGTTGGGTTGTGATAGCGGTGGAACAGGCCCTGGGAAGGAGTGATGGCAATAGCTGATAGGTGTGACAGTGACAGAGGAACTGGGAATTGGATTTCATTCCCTGGAAGGAGCTAGATGACTTGGAGGATCAGCTAGAATGGCTTTCCACCTACTGAGCAGCCAATTAATTCGTGGCATAAAGCATAACTTGCCTTTGAAGGGACATATGTCACTGTTGGAACGACACTTGCAGTGGATAACAATCCCATGCTATCTACAGGAGAGGCCCACATCTCCATAGCGATATTTTTTTTGTCTGTAGCATATAATTTGTGTGGAAAACAGAAGTACTTTTGGAATTACCAGAAATACTTGTCAAACCAATCCTTCCAGGGCATGACAATTTGCTAATTAAAATAATAGCATGATGATTGGTTACCACTGGTTCAGCAGAGTAAAGAAAAAGGTTTTCTGTAAGAATTTTAGGAGAGACTTTTAAATATACTTAGTTTTCTTGGGCTTGGATCCTAAATCCTTTTGGTTACTACCTACCTCTTCAGCTACCTAAGCACCTTTAAAAATCTGCCTCTTCCTTCCTCTTTATTGTTAATATAGCATAACTCACTCTTGCTGAAAGCAGAGGCACATGCTGTGAGGGGAAATAAGTTTCAGGAGGATACATATTCTACACTGCAAACCACTTTCTGCACTTTATTCAGCAACACAGCAGAAACTATAGTGTTCTTGCTGTTTTGCCTCCTAATATCAACAGACTAAATTCTTTGCACAACTGTGGCACTACCCCGTTTCTAGAGCCATTCCTCCTTTTGCACTGACTGCTGGACAGGAAACGCAAAGCAAATAGCCAAGGAAAAAACATTTTGTAGCACTTTTTCCTCCCTATTATTTTAATGCATTGTGTTAAAAAATAGAAATAGGCTAACGTAGAAAAATCAAAACACAGTAAATGAACAAATCACTTCACTGCTTTGCATGGATCTAATTTTCCTTGTATCATGTAAGACCCTTCATCCACAGAAAATAAGCTGATCCTACACCAATGAATAAAGGTTCTGTTTCTCTAAATCAGTTCTCCATCAAGGCATACTTGCTAGTTCACTCAGCATGCCTCAAACAATCAGTGCCTTTATTTATTTATTAGATTATACAGCAAATAATGTAGGGAGGAAAACAAGTACTATGTGACCTATAAATTTAAACAAAGCAATACATTCTCTTCTTTCTGTATCTACGTCTTTTTATCTCTCCTTCAGTTACAAGCATGTGGTTCCCATCAGAATGAACACGTACAGCTCAAGGCACAAAGTGGCCCACTGTTGTAGTTAGCTGTATTTGTCTTAATGGAGTACATTCAGTTCAATACTACACTCCTGTAAAATTGGAATAGCTATATTGAAAACAATTTAGCACATTGTTATCTATAATATTAGTATTAATTTTGGTAGAGTGTTAGCTGTCACTTTAGAGATGTCTATGAAGAAAAAATTCTTGCCTGAATACTTTACAAAATAGCACACGCAATAAGTCTGTTTTTTTCCAGCTTCTTACATTGCCAATTGCATTAACCTGCCATTGATCCTCCTACTTACTAGGCAAGACCTTGTCTAGAGGGAAAAGTTGCAGGTGCAGCTCCCTAAACTGGGTGACTTAAATTGACTTTATCATCTCTTCAATCAGTTGAGCTGAATTTTGTAAATTACAAAAACAACTTAGGGAGGTGGGAAACTGTTTTAAGTGCATCTGGCTTATAATCATTTATTTGAAACCAGTTCAACGTTTCTTGTACAGACCTGGCCTAGATTATTATCTGCCATGGATAAAATAATAGATCCAAATCCCGTGGTGTGTAACAAACAGGGAGTACTACCCACCACAGAGAGAAAATGGGCCTATTATACTGTACAGGAAGCAAGAAACAAAACTCTCTAGAACAGAGGCATGGAGAAGAGAGATGACTGCCTTGCTATGATGTTTCCCTAGACTTTGGAAACTTACATCTTGAAAGTCCTAATTCTGCTGCCAGTTTCCTAAAAGATGATTGGCAAATTTTTCAAACTTTGTTTTAGTCTCTGTTTTATTCCTTGATTTCTAAGCGCCCATCACCTGCACATTATTTTCAAATGGAATGAAAACTCACAGCTGCAACTGTCTACCTCTGAAGGAGTATTTTGTAACATCTAATCTGAAATTGTAACGAAGTTATAACGTTGTCTCAGATTTCAAACCTATGAGTCAATGTGCTCATTAGTTTGTGCCTCATGTTATTACAGAGCTAAAATACATTACAGTGCTATATAAATACAGGAAGGCTTTCTTAGCTTTTGAACCTGCTGATCGTCAGTGTCACTTTATAGCACAGATTCTAGATGACTGTGAGGCTGCCTCTAGCTGTAGAATGTTTTTCACCTTACCATATGTATTCATTCTTCTGAGCATCCCAAAACACTGCCTCTTGAGTCCTGGCCCTGCACAATCTGCATCATCTGAACGTTTTCTTTAGTTTTGATAGAGCTGACTATATGACTAAAGCTTCAAAGGACTAAGTTTGTACTTATGGAATATGTTTTTGTTGTTGGTTCCTTAGAAGCTGAAAGTTTTGTGAGGATTCTTTGTAAAGGAAAAAATAATTTATGTGACAGTGCAGCTTAGCTTGACCTTCAAAACGTCTTTTTTACAGTGTATGTATACAGAAAATATAAAAATGATTTGTTAATTTAAATTATCTGTTTCACTGCACAATTAGAAGCAGAAGATGGCACTTCCTTATGGGCCATTCAAATATGATTTCCTTAGATTTTTAACCAAGTATTGCCCAAGCTGCTTGATATATGAGTTACATACAGATGTAACCATACAGACTTAAAAAAAAAAAAAAAATTCTTGTGTATAGCTACAATAAATTACTTACACTAGTATGGTCAGTATATTTTTTTATACATACACACACATCTCTCTCTATATATATATATATTTATATAACAAATTGAGCAGATCCTTGAATAAAGAGTACTATATATTCAAAATAATATAATACCTGTAAACCAGCCTCCAAACAGCTGGGAAGCAATGTATTGGAACCACTATCTTACATTTCAGAGTAAGTAAAACAACAATTTTTTTTCTTTAAAAAAGAAAAATTCTCCTGACATAATGGTGTGCTTGAGCAAACTAGTTTTCTGAAGCAAAACATTTCAGGAAAAAAAAATATCAGCTGAGACACTGTCCTCGGTTGAGCTGAGACAAGGCTAACTTTCTTCATAATAGAATTCTTCCAATTTGAACGTCAGAAAAGTTGGCTCAGAGTTTACCCATATAACTCATTTTGTTGATGCTCACAATGACAACATTGTCTCAAAATATTTGTTGATAAATATCCACAGCAATAGTATGTTTAATACAAACTGAATCAATGTAGTTGAAAGAGACTGACTGTAGTACAGACATTTTTGTCCGTATTACCAGAAGAACATTTTATTCATATATAGCTTCACATTGCTTTTAATCACAAACAGTTAAAGATGGTATTTAATGTCCAAACTAATAGCTTCAGATGTCTCCCAGGAAATACCATCCCTAGCACTCTCTGCTGTGAAACACACAGGAAAAAGATAAACATGACGGAAGGAAGAAAAAGTACAATAAAGTATATAGTTTAATCTTATTGACAAAGACAGAAGGAAATTGAGTAATGGTGACATCATTTGCCATTCATAAGCTGAACTGATGGAAATTAGGTTTCTCTTTTTCCTGTTTCCAACCTATTTCTTATATTCCCACTTGCAAATACATTTAACAGACAATTATAAACAAGTTAAAGGAACCTGAAAAGCAAATTATGCATGTACGCTCAATATATGAGTACACCTTTGCCTGAACTACATTAGTATAACAGTGTGATATAGTACCATAAAACTTGAAGATAAGAACATCCAAATTATAGTAAAGTGAGGGGTTTGGTTTGGTTTGGTTTTGGGTTTTTTTTCAGAAGTGTATGTCCACACTTCTGTGTTTGAAACTCTGCAGGACACGTTTGTCCAGAAAAGCAGACAGTGAAAATTGTTTATCCCATACTATCATGGGCCCATATAATACTCCTGAGTCTGCTTCAAGTTTCCTACTGATAGGAAACATCAAAAAGTCAAGACCTGCTGGCCTTGATTTACATTTTTCCATTCTTGTGGAGAGTCCTACAAGAAAAAAAGTGGGTTACTATTTTTACTTTCACCTAGTTTTTGCTCTTATATGACAGAAGCAGAGTGTCCAATCTGGTATATTTCCTAAGAAACCCTTTTGTATTTTGGCTCTTTGATTCCTCTCCTGTCCCCAAACAAAGCAGAATTATGTCTAAAAACCACCTCTGGAATATATTTAATTATTATTTTCCTGATGTAGTGTGGTATCAGCATAGTGAGGCTACATGGTGATTGTGAATGAATGCAGCTATGACATAAGCTCACTCACTGTTTTTTTGCAAAGTTCAGGATTTTCTGATGTCTTTGGAAAGCTTCATTTTGTAACCTTGATAGCATTCTTTTAAGATGAGGTTTTGTATAGGCTTTATAATGCAGTATACTATAAGCTAAATGTTTTCAAAAATCAGAAAAACTTAAAAGCTTTGATGACAGAAGGAAAAAAAACTTTCCTGAAATTTTAATCCAGTAATCTCATCTGGCTTCCACTGAAGTTAATGACTGTTTTGCCAACCATGGTATGGCCTGAATACAATTTAAAATCCCTTGTGTTACATTATATAGCACACTATAGCTATTAAGCTAGAATTACATTTAATAAGTGATACACTCAACAGTTAAGACATAGCAACAATTAATTGTGCAATTTAATTCTGCCTTCTCTTATTATATATTAGGGTACGGGGTTGGTTTTGTTGTTTGGGTTTTTTTTAATATACAGGGTCTCTTTCCTTTAGACTATAGAATGAACAGAGATAACCAAGTTTAACTCCATCAGGTACAACATCACTAAGTTCTTCAGTGCGTTGTATTAACAGAGCACTCAGCATTCTTGAATGCATTTATTCTCAGCCTATGCCAGGAAAATAGAAAAATCCTCTTCTTCCTATCCTACAGAAAAGGAACTGAGGCACAGAAAGGCTGATTTATTTGCATAAAAATTTACCTTCATTATCTGTAATCAGCTAGGGAATTGAACCTACACCTCCCAAGACCTAGGCTGATACCCTAACTGTACACTAAATTCAGTCTTGGTTTGTTGTACTTAGTGTAAATGCACAGTAGGTATTATATAATAGGAATTTTTATTTCCAGTCAGGAAAAGAAGCAAGTGTAGAACCATAATTTCTTTGTTCCGGTGGAAAATACTTGCAAGCAAAAGGATATTCTGAAGGGTGATTACAATTCTCCGTGTGTCCCACCTAGGGTATATATCATACAGAAAAAAAATGCTTGTGATTGGGGCATCCACAAACTCTGTAGATTATTTTGATTTTGACATGTTGCCAAAACTCAACGTATAGCACAAATCGAAGACAAGAAATTGTATTTCTCTGTAGTTTATAATTCATGCAATCTAAATTTTTTTTCATAAAGTCAACAGAAAGGATGGCAGGATTATCCTCTTGACAAGTTTCAAAGGCCTGTTGATAACCATGGAGGCATAGAAGACTTAAGAAATCATAAATATTTTTTAATTTAAAAGAATTCAGTAATCTTGGTATGGAAGCTGTTACTTCTGCTTCTCCTATAATTATGTGTTGCACACATACACAGACTTTTTTTTTTTTTGAAGCTTAAGACGACTGACTCACAAAAAAACCTTAAGTGCTATACTTCCCTACAGTTCATTACATGTATGTGAATTTTAGGTTGGCTGGCTGCATTGTTGTGGGAGAATGAATTGCAATACTGAAGCAACTGTATATCTTTGTGCGTCGGTGCTTGCTTGCTCATAAGAATGCAACAATCAGAGCTGGGGGAAAAAAATTATTAAAGCTAGGACAAAGTCTAATTTGAGGCCATCCAACATGGCAGTTCTATGCTAAATGACAGATTTGAGGTTTTAGAAGTTCGGTGAGGTATTTTCTTGTTCCTGGTCTCTGTCACAATGTCTGGGGCTGCAACTATCTGTCACACAAAGACAAAAAAATTATTGCAGAAAGAGCTTGAATACAAATATCAAACAACAAATGAAGTGTCTGCAGAGGCCACAGGAGCTTTTAGCTGAGCTGGTCTCTCTTGTTCCAGCTGTCTTGGCAGTTCACTGTGGAACTGAAATATCAGACCAGCCGGAGGTAGGGGGTTTTTTGGGGGTTTTTTTGTGGGGTTTTTTTTGTTGTTTTTTTGTTTTAGAATGAACTGTATTTACCTGGTTAATCCAAGGAGGCACAATCTGCAGTTTATCATCTTGTTTTGCCAGCAACACTGCATTGTGCTGGAACAGGTTGCCCAGGGAGGTTGTGGATGCCCCATCCCTGGAGGTGTTCAAGGCCAGGCTGGATGAGGCTTTGAGCAACCTGGGCTAGTGGAAGGTGTCCCTGCCCATGGCGGGGGGGTTGGAACTCAATGATTTGAAGGTCCCTTCCAACCCAAACTATTCTATGATTCTACGATTAGACAAGAGACCTGCCTATAAATAGGCATATGCTGTTGAAAATACATGTTGGAAGGGGTCCTATGCCCCTAAGACCCTATACCCCTAAAGACAGATGTCTTTACCCTGACAGAAGATTGTACAATGAGGAAGGAGTTCAAGCCAAGGTGTGGGAATCCCTGACATTAGCAAACAGGTTTCTTCCCTGCTTCTCATGGCCCCATTTTTTAATCTTACATCTCTGAGCTGGTTATACTGGCAACAGGTAAAACTACAACCTTCCACACAGATAACAGATATATGATAATGCTGCTGAAGACAGAGCAGTAAGCAGGTATATAGTCCATTCAGAAGTCAACATAGGATAGTTCAATATGGAATAACTTCTGTATTTTACAGAGCAAAATTTTTAATTCCCTACTGTTGAGTTCTAAAGACAGTTGCTATTTTTCATTATATCTTTTAAGTACCAAAGATTCCCACAGAAATGTATGGTATTTGCTAATGATTTGGATAGCTATGAAAGAACAGAGCTCAAACAAAAGCCACCATCCTCTGCAGTTTGTTAAACAGCAACTTTTCCCATTACTCATTACTTTCATCCACCCATCCTTCTGGGCAAGGAGGGATAAATATAGCTCAGCTAGCATTAATTCTGCATCATCTGGAGACATCAGTAGGAAAAGAACACGCACACACATGATGCAAGAGGGAAGAGCTGAAAGCTGAAAGTTACAGAGGCACAGTCTCTGCAAGCAATATATTGTCAGTTAATATAGAGATACACGTAAGTCTGACAACTACAGGAAACAGGTTTTACACTTCTTGAAAATGAGAGAAGATGCATGAAAAATCAAGGTGGTTTAGTTCAGTTTGACTCTTGAATCTTCCTGCTGGCAACTTCAGTGTTTTACTCCTCTCTTCCACTCTCTTTGCAATATACTAACTTAGAAATCCTTCAAATCCAGTAACAAGTGTAATCCCTTTTCCTGGGAAAGATGAAGCAGAAAGAGTGCCTAATTGTAGACTGTGGATTCTATAGTACCTCCTGGTCCTCCGAGACATTTTTGTCCTAAGTTCTCCAGTCCTGCATCTAGCACAATCCAGTCACACATTGTTCAGTTCTTCAAGAACAAGAAAATCATGTGTAAGCTAGTGGAAGAACAAAGGACCTCAGTGCAGTTGGTAAGGTATTTTCTGCAGGAACTGCTCTTTAACAAGAAAATGACATTACTGTGAACAGGAAATGCAGATAAAAAAATTCCAACTCGTGGGTCAAGCAGTCCTGTGACATTAGGATTAGATTCATTACAACTTTCCAAATACTATCCCATTCCTTCTTTTCAAAAACCTGTTCTTCTAGACCCTTCTCACTATCCAAGTGGGAAACTGAAAAGAAGGAAAGAAGCTGAGCCAATGTAACACAAAAAAAGATCAATGATTGAGTGGACATAGAGAATAAAACCACTTCAAACTCTCCCAGGCTTTGTCTCCAGATCTGAACTGAGATAGCATGAGTCATACCATGATGGTGTAAGGTCTTCAGTTTCAAAGTTGACAGTGTAGCGTATTTCAATACCATTGACTTGCCAAAACAAAACAAAACAAAACAAAAAACCACCACACCACAGAGTTCTGGCTTGGGATTTCTTTCTAGTAATGATTATACCAGCATATCTGAGAGACATAATAGTTCATGTGATTATGTAGTGAGTTAGACTACAGTGAGTTAGACTACAACTACATTTGGGTCATTTAATGAAGCTTCTGTACCTTGTCAAGATGAGGCTGGGTGAATTCCGTAATAAAAGTGAAGGCTAAAAGAGATCTAGTCACATGTGATTCTGTTTCTAAAATTGAGTCACAGCAATATTACAAAAGGCTTCATACCAAGTTAATAAAAAAAAAAAAAAGGTTCAGAAAGTTTAAAATATTGCTATTCATAAAACTTTTGCAAATTAATTGCTTTCCTCTCTCTCTGAGAAAAAAAACTTTGTTTATTTTTGGTGGAGTAACTCAATTTATGTGACAGAACCCAGCAAAAAGGAAGCTGTCATAACAAATATCATCATGGATCAGGACTACAGGACAGAGGAATAAAACACAGCTTTGCAAATTGAGCTCTTAGAGAACTGTCAGTAACCAATAAAAGCCACTTTATTTTCAGCGCAAAACTCTCAGGAAATATGCACAGTTAATTCTCATGATGAATGGATAGAAATATCCAGATTAGCCAGTCAAATTTCTAGCATTTTTTCCAGTTTGTCAACTAAGACTCCTCCACTAAAACAAGAAGAAAAAGAAAGAAACAACCATTAGGCTGTACTTCATAAGAAGGTTCTGTTCGTAAATAGTTTTCGAAGCACTACTAACCACTAAGTAAGAGAATATGCAAAATTTTACAGGCTGAGAACCATGTGTTGAAGATGAGGTTAAGCAGTAGTAGTCATGGGTGGCTATAACCAGTGTCTGTTGGCTTGTTTAACCTTATGTCAGTTCATTAACCTCCTATTAAAATATTTATTGATAATTTACTAAGCTTTTTAGGAATTAAAGCTTCATTTTCTTCTGTTGAGAACATGCACTCTGGTTCACATGCTACTGGTGATACACTGCCAGGAAAGGTTTCCCCTAGCCTTCTAGCTTTCTGGCACCTCACATGAGGCACTGAAGCCATGTAATTTCAAAACACAGTTTCACATGCATTTCAGATACAGAAACCTGGATACAGCAAGTGGAGCCTCTTGTGGAAAATCCTGACTACCTTGGACTAATGGCTAGCTTGGATACTTTTCTCCTCTTTCTTTGATCTTACATTTAGTACAAACATGACTTGAAAAAAGGGGGGGAGGGGGTTGAAACTCTTCATGAAGTGAGGAAAAAAAACTGGTGAAATAACCTCAAAAATGCAGCAGCATGGAGAGTATTTCTGCTTATTCCATGTGTTAAATAATATGAAAAGATAGCAAAATATTAAATACAGTTCTTCCCTACTGTTAATTTTTCATTATGAAAACATGCATGTGTTCATGAAGCTACAGAACTGTCCACACTGTCACAAAGAGAAAGAAGTTCTAATTGTAAGATAACCACAGGTCTGAAAATCTTTTGTTACCTGAAAAGTTTGAGGGTGTCTGTTTTATGGTACTAATTTTTAAAATGTTCTGTTTAAGTAGAAAAGCAAAGAGCGAAACATTCATCAACAATTAAATAGGTGAGCAAAAAGACTTGACAAGTCCACTGAAAAATTTTAGAGATTCTGTTTTAAGCTTAGTGACTGCTTACATTAATATATATGTTTTCATCATACAGGCCCATAAACTAACATATTGAAAATAATATTTTCAAAGTTTTATCTACAAGAGATTTGTATTAGTGTTCATCTTCACCTTCTAGTAAATGCAAATGCATATTAATTCCCTTCTACCTTTACTTTTTCAAATTGTATTCACTGTACAGTATTATCATTTGTCTTTCAGTGGAAAGATCGCAAGTAAATGTGTTTGTAAAAATTGCTCATAATGATCAGTTCTTAGTATTACTTATACTGGTGATTTTAAAACATAAAGTCATGCCTAACATTTCTAAACTGTCATTCACCTGCAAATTTAATTACATTTTACATGTATTAATCAATTAAGCCCTACTATACATATCTCAATTAAGCATTAATACCCCAATTTTACAGTTAGTTACACTGAGGATAGCTTGAAAGGTTAGCTGTCTTGCTAATATCACTCCGGAAGGGGGATAAAACCCAAGAAGGAAAATCACTTCTCTGTGTGTAATGAAAAATGAAAAGTCTTTTCCCTCTTGTAGAACAGAAAATATTAAAATAAAAGGCAAAAGTAGTGGACAAAATTTTGGACTTTTACAGACCTTTACCTTTTCTTGCCAAACAAACTTGCTTTACAAACTTCTTGGAGAGAGGTGAATACATATGATCAAGAGATTTCCACAAGTAGTTCCACAAGCTGTGGTCCTGTAGACCAAAGAAAAAGCAGTGGCACAGAAGTAGTGTCCATACTAACCTTGCCTCTCCCCACCTCCCAAACCAGACTAAACAACTTGAACTGAACACAGCTTCAGCTTTGTGCCACTTGGAGAGGTGTTTTTTTTTTAGCTGGCTGCCTTAGAGCAGGTCCAGGCCACTTTATGCTTGCTTGAACAGCAAAAATGAAGGTATCCAATTAACATAACTGTGTAGTATCACAACACATTAATTCTATCAAACTTGCCAGTCTAATGCCACTAGAAAATAATTTGATTTCAATTTTCTATTCTGATTTTAATATACAGAATAGACAAAGGTCGTCCTGTTTATCCTGTTTCTGAGGTTATTACAGTCTGTCACTGCTTATAAAATGGTAAACCAATGTGTTCCCAGGTGCACATCCTATGTGTAACACATATCAATAACCATAACTGGGTAATTTTTCTATATGCTTTCGGTACTAATACCTAGAATTCAAAATTTACTGTTTTAGAAGTGCATTTTTATTATTATCTTAAATGACAATCCTTTATTGCTTTTAGTCCTCTAACTTGATACAGAAACCACTACAGATTTCTCATTTTGTATCAGACTTTTGCATGTTCTGTGTGGGTGAAGAAAAAATATACTACTTGCTAGTAGATGTGGTCTATCTCGATTTCAGAAAAGCATTTGACACCGTCTCCCACAGTATCCTTGCGGATAAACTGAGGAAGTGAGATCTGGATGATCGGGTAGTAAGATGGATTGTGAACTGGCTGGAGAAAAGAAGCCAGAGAGTTGTGGTGAATGGGGTGGAGTCTAGTTGGAGGCCTGTATCTAGTGGAGTCCCCCAGGGTTCGGTATTGGGACCTGTGCTGTTCAATATATTCATCAACGACTTGGATGAGGGAGTAGAGTGCACCCTCAGCAAGTTTGCTGATGATACAAAACTGGGAGGGGTGGCTGACACACCAGAAGGCTGTGCTTCCATCCAGCAAGACCTGGACAGGCTGGAGATTTGGGCGGGGAAAAATTTAATGCAATTTAACAAGAGCAAGTGTAGAGTCTTGCATCTGGGCAAGAACAACACCAGGTTCCAGTATAAGTTGGGTACTGACCTGGTGGAGTGTAGTGTAGGGGAGAGTGACCTGGGGGTCCTGGTGGACAGCAGGATGACCATGAGCCAGCACTGTGCCCTCGTGGCCAAGAAGGCCAATGGCATCCTGGGGTGTATCAGAAGGGGGGTGGTCGGTAGGTCAAGAGAGGTTCTCCTCCCCCTCTACTCTGCCCTGGTGAGACCTCATCTGGAATATTGTGTCCAGTTCTGTGCCCCTCAGTTCAAGAAGGACAGGGAACTGCTGGAAAGAGTCCAGCGCAAAGCCACAAAGGTGATTAAGGGAATGGAGCATCTCCCTTATGAGGAAAGGCTGAGGGAGCTGGGTCTCTTTAGCTTGGAAAAGAGGAGACTGAGGGGTGACCTAATCAATGTTTATAAATATGTGAAGGGTGCGTGTCAGGAGGATGGAGCCAGGCTCTTCTCTGTGACATCCAGTGATAGGACAAGGGGCAATGGGTTCAAGCTGGAACATAGGAGGTTCCATTTGAATATGAGAAAAAACTTCTTTACAGTGAGGGTGACAGAGCACTGGAACAGGCTGCCCAGAGAGGTTGTGGAGTCTCCTTCTCTGGAGACATTCAAAGCCTGCCTGGATGCGTTCCTGTGCGATCTGATCTAGGTGTTCCTGCTCCGGCAGGGGGATTGGACTAGATGATCTTTTGAGGTCCCTTCCAATCCCTAACATTCTGTGATTCTGTGATTCCGTGATTCTGTGCTATATTGTGCTATCTCGGTTTGATACTGCCACTCCTCTCAGGGGGGTCAGAGACAAATTATGGTCCCTTGGCATTCACTGTGTTGCAGATTTTGCATCAAATGAGGGAGGGATCACACAGAGGTGATACCGTTCGACCTTCACGTTCTATCATGATCAAGACTGTCATCATGTCTATGAGCTAAACAGACAGAATCAAGATTGTAGAGGTAGCCTCCATTCTGGCACTTAATTTTTTTCCATGCCTGACCTAGCATGCTTAATGTTCTTTTAATTTAGCCACTATGATTGTCATTGAGATTTTAGCCAGACACCTAATATGTATCATGCCCATGTATCAGGGAGAAAACCCTGTCTCCAAGTCCTATATATGTAGGTAGGCTAATCTCCAAACTGGCTCCACAATTGCCCCTTAACAGCTCAAGCCACAGGCCATTCTAGTACTCTGCATATATCATAATTACTTAATCAATGCTTTGTGTCTAACATGACCTCTCAGGTAGATGCCGTAAAAGCTATCTGACTCAAAGTATCAGTCAATTAATTAGTGACAGCTCCCAGAGTTACCTGTTAGAGGACTCCTAGAGGATAGCCATAATGCTGTGGTGTCTGGCAGCTCCAGCTCTTTCAAGAGGAAAAATTCTGAATTCTTGCCACCTATGGTTGTTATATCCATGAATACCTAAGAGGAACAGGCAGCATTTATCTTCCCAGTCTACGTGGCATCACTTTGAAAATGGTGCTATGAAATTTGATACAGGTGCGTGAAAATGCTAGTGGGAACACAAATGTGAACAACCATATGCAGACGGTTGTCAGAGTGAGTTTAGGTTGTGAGCATACTGTGCACTATTGATGACATGTGTACAATACTTGCTTGCTGAGACTGTGTGCCCTGGTCTTGGTTGCTGTATCACTGTTGGTGTATAGATAATGCTTTTGTATATAGACATATATAATAGTCAATACCATGCAAGCAATGAGCAAAGCCTGCAAAACTATTGGTTAAACAGGTCATTTTTTTTTCTCATGGCTGCGGGTGATATGGAATGAAGGGATTCTGGAAGCCATTTCTGACCTTTGAGCACAAAGTTTCTGTAACAGGAATCTCCTGCTCGGTTGTCCACTGCCATATAGCATACATTCCCTACAAGCTGCCCGTGTTCTCCTTCCTTCCGCAACTTCAAACAGGTATAATAAAATCAGCGCACTTACCCAAGCTGGTCGCTTGTCTCATTCTGGAATTTCTGTCCTACTGCTACTCTGGAGATGTGAGACAGGCAGAAAATGGCACCTTCTCCTTTTCTCCCTAAAGAACTGTGGAGGCTCAGCTTGTACACTCGCCAAGCCTAGCATAGAGATCAGGCCCTAAATTGAAAAGTCAAGGAATCCAGATGGCTCTGCAGTGCTCTTCAGGTCCAACAGCCTGTGGAGCTCAGCTTAATTTAGATACTTACGCAGAGCTACCCAACTGGCCTACTGACATCTTTGTCTTTTACGTAGGTGGCTTTCAGGGTTGCTCCTTCAAGTTGTTTGTCTCTGTGGTCAGAATCAGTCACATCAAGATGCCACCAAGTCAACTCTTCTTGTGTGTTGCTGAGAAACTTTTCCTCAGCATAGGCCTGGGCTACCTCCAGCAGGCCTGATCTCCTCAGGTCTCATTTCTTACCTGTGTGCCCTTACAACTTCATAGTTTTGTTCATTTATTGGTTAGAAGTAAGTCAGAAGGCTAAAAACCTAAAGGCTGCATTGCAGTCAGACAGATTTCTGTAATCTGGTATGAGACATAAAATGTGTAGTGCATGTCTGATGACACTAAAGAGACATACGAATCTCCAAGATCTTCTGGATATAATTGGTATACCTCACATGGGCAGAGGAAATTAAACTGAGTACGGGTCTACGTTGTCCCAGTGCAGCAGCTGATGAAGTGAACTATATTGGCCCCAAACTTGTTTTTAGCAGGAAGGAAATTGTTACAGGTGGAAGCCTAAAAGCTAACAGTGCGCACAACCACGGCACCAAAGACTGAGAGCAACAGACCAGAGAGCATCTTAAACTGGCAGGGTAGATGCGGCTTTTGGTAGGCTTGGCACACCTCAACGTCATGGTAGAAGCTAAAGAAAAGCTTTTTACCAGCTCCCAGCATGGCAGTTCACCCTCCGTCAGAGCAGTCACACCAGGTTCAGCACCACTGCAGCTCACAATGTGCCTGAGCTACGTTCCCTCTTTCACTGAATGTATCTGCTCTCTCCATAAACCTCTGACATTTAAGGATTCCCCATTTTCAGGGAAAACCCAGTTATCCTTAAAGCTCCTCTCCAACTCCTTGGTACCTCACAAGTCACACACAGGGGTGAAGGGAGGCCTCCTTTACTTTGTAACCTAGAAAAATTGTGATCTGTTTTACTGTTTGGCTTGAAGCAAGCAGAATAGTTAAACTGTTTTTATACACATTTCTATAATGCAAGACACATTCAGTGTTTCAGGTAGAATAAAAGCACTCGAATTAGTTCACCAGTTTGCATAAGTAAAGTCATATAAGTTATGCTAAAAAGGTATTATGACCAAAAATGTTATTATTAGAAACCAACACCCTGAAAACACTAACTACTGAAAAATGGTTTTGTCTACTTCTATAAATTATCCAAATGTTGTTCCTCATCCATCACTGACAGTAACACCTGAGTGACATGCATTATGCATTAAACATTTTTATAATCATTCAGAACTATTTGTATTAAACAGTGGTAGCAGAGAGCTGGGTCTCTTCAGCTTGGAAAAGAGGAGACTGAGGGGTGACCTAATTAATGTTTATAAATATGTAAAGGGTGAGTGTCAGGAGGATGGAGCCAGGCTCCTCTCTGTTGCATCCAGTGATAAGACAAGGGGCAATGGGTTCAAGCTGGAACATAGGAGGTTCCACATGAATATGAAAAAAAACTTATTTATGGTGAGGGTGTCCTGGGTTAAGTAGAGAGAGTTAATTCTTTTTTTCTTTTCTTCATAAATAGCTAGCAAGAAGCTATGTTTTGGATTTGTGCTCAGGAGAAAAGCTGATAAGAAGGAATGTTTATAATTACTGCTAGTATTTCAAGGACAAAATACCTTCAGCCTCTCTCCTCTCTGCAGACAGAGCGGGGGGAGGCCTGGGGGTGGGGAGGCACAGTCCAGCCTGGGATTTGCTCTTAGGTTAAGACTGAGAACCAGAGTAACCAATGGTATTCCATACCATACACGTCATACCCAGTATATAGGTGAGGACCCTTCTGGGAAAGCACTCTCTTTTACTTCCCTTGGGCTCCGGATCATCTCGCTTCAGGTGCCTGCATTCGCTCTCCCAAGGCCTTTTCCCCCCTACAGACGCCAGTAGCTCTCGGATCCCGGGACGCTCAAGTCGTTATCTCCATTCCGTGAGTTTCAGGATCCTCCCTCTCTGGGGGGATCACTAGCTGTGGACAGGTGGTCATTTTTTCCCCCACTTTGGTCAGCTCTCAGTTCTGGAACACTTGGACTGTTATCTCCGTTCCATGAGAGCCTCCGGGAGCAGTGCACCCCCCTCCCCGCCCCCCCCCCCCCCCTTTGGGGG